>CM055896.1:93411043-93833543 GCA_029582155.1 Panopea generosa
AATTGTAAATGGCAAGTGTCCTTCATATATGACTCTTATTCTACTAGGGCAAATTTATATAATTTTAGTGTACCCAAATACTATGGAAAAGAGAATGTAACCTTTTTTTACAGTGCAATCAATGATTGGAATGCATTGCCTGCTGACATTAGGAAAATTAATAACATTAGTCACTTTAAAAGTTCCGCCAATACCGATTTATTAGACAGAGCTAGGAAAGCATAGTTTATTTATTGTAATATTTTTATACAAAATGCGTGATAAAAATGATATATTTGTAAACGGCAAATATATAATGGAAACATTCCATGTAGTAACTTCCAAATTTCAAAGTCTTCAAATTTATATTAATATTTTTATTTAATTTAATTGCAATTTTGTAATGTATACTCTTAGTAATAATAGTACCAAGGACCTTATTGGAAATAAGCCTTCGGGCTTTATGTGTAATCCAAAGTTATTACACACTAGTATTATGTCTAATGTTGCATTGTGAATTTGCCATTCATTTTATTTAAGTAACCATAGTTTTCTATAGAATATTTTATTGTTATAGATCATTTTTTACACTGGATTTTGCCAAAACAGTAGTATATAATTGCATTCTGGGATACTTTATATTTAATGAGTTGTAATACCTAATTAATTTTATGTAATATGGTTGATAGTTATAAAATTATCTTTTACTAATGTATCTATTGTGTATTTGTAATTGAGTATGTATATCTAATGTAACCGGCATATGTGTGTTTTAACCTGAATAAATATCAATCAATCAATACGAGAAAACAGTTGAGGTCAGTAGTTTCACTCGCTTCATGTTTGTAATAAACCTGGTCATTCATTATAAAACTTTTCACTTCAGGTACCAACGAAATAAATATTAAGCGCTAAATACAAATAATCTAATGCAATATCTGTCCTTTCATCTTAATGGCGACTAGGCACTAAATGGTTAATGTACAATTATAGAGATTTAAAATGGTCTCTCAATGTTGCTTGTTGTATATAGTTTCTGTCTAAATCGCCGGAAGTGCACCCAAAGCAAATAGCAGAATATCAGAATGAATGAATAAATGGTGTTTTACGGCAAGTCGACACATTAATTTGTCATTTTGCGCGATTAATATATGCGATAATGAAAAAAATGCATTAAGTAAAAATGATAAAAGAAATCCAGTAAAACTACGTGCATATCAATAATGAAGAAATCAATGAAGTGTTTATAAACAAAAGTTTTATATAGTAGTACTTAAATAATTTAACCAAAGTTCATCTTAAAATGATGAAAGGGTTAAGCTTATATTAAAAAAATAGAAATATAAAAGATATATACAACAACTTTATCAACATGCTGTTTCATATTATCGAACTTGTAGTACTTTTAGTCGCATTTAAGCGAATCCTACATAGTCGATGAATTTGTGCTTAACAGTAAGTGGTGTTAAACATGGTATACACTCTGATTTTAAAGATATAAATCAGTACAAAGTGTTTGCACACTTGTGCGCCGTCAACACATAATAATGTCAGTTTGTGCGAGTAGAGATTAAAGAATGCGATGATGACAATAATGAATTAAATAAATATAATCAAACATCCAGTTAAACTATTTACAAATAAATAATAAAGAAATCAATGAAGTGTATAGTAATAAATTATTTATGTCATAGTACTACACGTAAAATAATTTAACCCATGAAATGGTTTAAAGTGGAACAGATTAAAGGGTTTGGCTTTTTTAAAGAAAAAATACATATATTTTACATTAGCTTTTTAACAATTATCTTTCATATGATCGACCTTGTGATACTTTTCTTGCATTGGAGCAAATTCAACACAGTCAATCAGTATGTGCTTATAACACTAAATGGTGCTAAACAGGAACAGATTCGCTTTTTAAAAGAATGTTCTATGAATATGTACAGCGTGTATGCTAACATTTGCACTGAGTTAAAATAACTTCTACAAATAATCCTATTGCTCTGATGACATTCACCAATGTCTGGTTGAATACAAATATATTTATTAATATTATATATAAAATCTGTTTAATGAAGTTAAAAATTAGAAATATTCAAGTTCAAGGACACCTTCGAAGCCTAATCCGTTTTGTCGTTTCCACTAATTCCTACATGACCAGGAAGCTAGCGGAAAATTAAAGAAGTATCTTAACTTGACAAAATATTTTGATTTAAAATTGCAAAATAGTTATCATCAGTTATGAAGAGCTGGAAGTGGATCAGAAAAGTAAATATCGTATATGTACAGTTGACAGTAAAAAATACATTGGAATTCCCATAGGGTACATTTAAAGCCGGGTTTGTGCCTTGATATGGAAATGATATTTTGAAGACGCAGTCTGAAATTGAATTTGGGTTTGTAACAAACAGAATCGGTGATTAAATAAAAAATACCAACTTTTATTCAGATGATATCTGCCATCCTAAATCGTTCTTTTTTCAATGTAAAGAAAGGTAATTTACCGACTTCATAATTTTCAAGAGAGAATGCATGTACAGTGATACCATATTATGCATATTTTTACAAGTTTTACATTCTATGGTGTTTTATCGAATGATTTACACAGTTGCAGTTGTTTAACTAGACAAATAGTGCTTTTATTTGACAAAATGCTGTTTTACAGAAAGGGACAATGATTTTCAAGCTGACTATAGAATAAATCCAAAATTCTGTTGATGTTGTTCTTTATACTTCGATAAATATAATTAAATAAAAAAATATCGAAATCTTCTTTTGTATTATAGTTAAACCTGCTTGAAAATTTGAAAATACCCACTAAACTTTTGGTACTCAGTATATATAGTATTACATATATATTATGCATATGTATATTATCAATTCTATTGTTTTATTTGCAAAATGCAAACTTTTCATTTGATATATACCTGCAAAATGCAACTTTTTCATTCTGATGATGGATAGACTGCTTGAACCACTGCATGTAATGAGAACTCGATTCTTTTGTTAGATAATCTGGTAAAATAATCTTATCATAGGCTCAGATTGTTTCATAGTACTTTAATCACTAGGTTCAAATTGTATTCACTGCATTATTTATACAATATGAGTTTATATACACTATCTGTGATAACCGTTAACAGTTGATGGAAAGGTCACCGTTACAAGTTGGTGAAATGTACCTTCATTAATGTACTTACTTTCTTGACACCCGACCCCTGTCCATCCATCCAAACATCCAGATGTACAATTACCACTACTGCTATCGCATTGTTCCTGATCGTCTCTACAGTGGCAGGTCTTGTCACATGCTTCACCAAATTTCCGTTGTCCAGCTGAATCAGCACTGCATTTAGAATCTGTGGCTATGAATAAACAGATACTTATATACTAGGATGTAAGACTATGGTACAGACAATACTCACATTCATATTTATATATCACCTTTGTAGAACAAGATCCAGATATAACGACATAAACCTCGAAACACTTTGCACGAACGTTCATGTTTGTTATTTGTTTTGATAAAGAATGCGGAGAATATTAAAGAACAGCACAAAACTAGTGAAAACTAGTGAAATAATAAACGTTTAGAGCAATCCAACGGAATACCTTTTTTTTTTTTTTTTGAAAACAACATTTAACATAATAAATATTTCAACTGGTGAATACATTGAGAATATAATATCTCTAAAGCTATACTATGTTCATATGTGCAAATATTGATTTAATACGGCGCGAATATGAGTAAATTTAAAAATAGTGTCGTCTCTCCTTTAGATTAATGCTGATAGTTGCATTTTATATGCGTATATGTATAGGCACAGTCAGAATGAATCATTAATAAGAGCAATAAAATTTGTTTCAGTTTTATCCCCGATAGTGATGTCAGCTTTTTTATTTCATTTCAAAGCAAACTGTTGTGTTTGATGATACTGTATTTTGTTTACCTGCAATTATCATTTTGAGTATTTGTTAAACATTTTGTGTAGGGAAGGGTCGTAACTAATGTTGGTAGTACTTTTGATACAACCCTTTTGCTTAAAGCAATAACACTTGACCAAGCCACGCATAACGGTAAGCGTTTAATTTGATTTTATACTATTTTGGATAAAGAATTGAATGGGTTTAACAATATTTCAGCAAATAAAAGGTTATATTTGGTATTTCCAGTTTTACTAATGGGGAAGAATGAATCTGAGTAAAACCACCGTTCTTTCGCAAGAAACTGGCAAACCTTAGCATAGAAAACCTTTGAACTGAGCTGGGCTTAAACCCAAGACATCAGGGGCTATATACGATTGGTCATCAGTCGACGACGCCTTAGACCACTCGACCACGGACGACCTCACTAATAATAACTGGAACATTTTATCAACTATTAAAGATCCGTTTCCTAGCCTGTGACATATTTGTACATGTATCGCAAATAAAGCACTGTTATATTCTCTAGCTGGCTATAAACTAGTTTTATAGCAACAACTTCAGTTCACTTATTTTGCTGCAAGGAAATCATAATGCTTAGTATGATGAGCAGAAGACGTATCCGCTACATGCATACAAGCATCACATATTGGTTATTTTCACTTTGTCAGTCAATTCCAGTCGACTGAGCAACAAAGTTGACACTTTAAATCATCGGTGCTCAGTCGGAAAGGAACGTTCCACTGGAATCTACGTATATACAAATGAGAATAATGTTTTAGTTCTTAAGACCAAATATATTGAAATTGGTGATAAAATTGATTTACCCTTAGGTATACAACATATAGTGTACACTGTTGTTTTTTAATAACTGGCTAAATGGAAAGTATTAAAATTATTGAAATGTTTATGACTGTTTTTGAGTAGATTAATATATATTTCAAACAGAGGGTTTGGTAGTAGGGTGTAATTGATACCATTAAATCGGGCAAGGCTATACGCCTAACGCCTGTGACTGTTAGAATCATAATTAAATGGTAAATTTTCAGCGTTAAATGGGTATGGTATCATATTCTATATAGTCATGCTGTTGTTGTGGTCAAGTAAATATTATTTGTTGGATAAACCAGAACTGGTATATAGGTCTAACACGTGGGAACAGTAAGTTAAGATAACAGTAAATTAGAAACACTCGTGCAATATATGTATATAACATCGCTTCTATAACAGAAACTAAATTCTTGTTTTGGTCACATTCGATGCTTTGTTATGAAGTTAAAAAATAAAAGTTATTTCAGATTTCAGTTTTGTATTTCATAGTGAGGTTAGTGCTTTGCTCACATTTCGAACTTTTCGACCAGGTCGTAATCTTAAAAGTTCATCATTTAATTTTATACAACTTTAAGAAAATAATATAATGATTTTTTACAGTGTTTTGTATAATATGGGAATTTGTTTAACCATTCTGTATTGTGGTGAAAATTATATTAGACGAGACGCGCGCCGAGTCCAATAAGATTTTTAACACAATACGTACGAGTACAACATATTCCTATATTGTACAAAACACTGTAAAATAAACGATCTTTTTACTATCACTAACTCAAAGACAATACCACGTGTTATACACGTGTTTCAAAAAATCATGATAATAAAAAAAAACACTATCAACACAGAATCAAGTGCAGAATAACTTGTATTGTTAAGTCACCAAGTAGATGAACTTAACTTTGATGTGAAAAAGAATGGGGATGATCTCAGCATTATGATGTGAAAAATTGACTCCATGATGTCAAAACAAGATATGGAATCTTTTATCAAAGTCACAGTTGAAAAGAAAAGATAATGTAGGAAATAAATAAAAATATTTAAACAACAATTGACATTCAGATCAGGGACAAGACCAAAATTCTTAGTACAGAAATAGAAAAACTCAAAGAAGAAAATAAAACTCTAAAAAACAAGTTAGAAAATCAAAGTGCCAAGATAGAGTCCTCTGAAAAGCTAGCTAGAGAAGCATGGCTGAAAGCAAACTATAATGAACAGTATTTAAGGAAGAATAATATTAAAGTGATGAATGTAAAAGAGCAACACGGTGAGACTGAGGCCTCCCTCACCAAGGAAGTTAGCAGTCTGCTTGCCAAACAAAAAGTAACCCTTAATCCGGACAATATAATAGCGATATATCGCATTCCAGGCAAGACAGGCAGTGCTCGACCGATACTTCTCAAACTAAAAAACAACAGCGAGAAGTCCAAGATAATGAAGGTACGATCAGGTACGAAAACAGCAGGACAACGCCTCGTTGACGATGTCACCAGACTGAACGTAAACCTCATATCCAGAATAAGTGACCACAACAGGATGGACTCCTCTTGGTACTTCAATGATCTGTTTATGGCAAAACAACTTCAGATGAACGAAGATACAAGTTTGACCTGTATGACAATATTGACTCTGTGATATCAAAATGATTTTATCAACAACTTTAACATTGACAGTATAAACGTGCTTTTGCTTTGTCTCAATGGATTATTTCTTTTTTGTTACATCATTATATTCAAGATAACAAATTACACCTTGAACATTCAGAACCGCTGGATTAGTTACATATAAATGTGTGTGTGTGTGTGAGTAAGTACAAGTGACATAGAACCATCTTACTGCAGAAACAGACAGTTCCAGGAGAATTACAAATAGTTTCTGCAAATAAGAGCATTCTGGTGAATTAAACATTTATTTACTATAAATATGAATAGGATTATATTTCATTTTAGTGCTTTTATAGTGTAAATTACCGATGTTTTTTTTTTTTGGTTTAATTTTCCTTTTTTTTTCTTTACTAAATAAGTACTCTAAATGGACATTGATTTAAAATTTTATTTTTTCTATATCATTAATAGGTTAAAAACAGTAAATAAACAGAAGTAAACCATTGGCTAAATTAACACTCAAAGATGTCAACTTCAGACAGATGGTAATATATACATATTTTAAAACCCAAGATATTTATACCAATAATTACCTGACACAAACTATTCATGATTACAGATTTTAAGTTAAAAAAAACAACAAAACAACATGAGTAAATCAATTTTTACCCATCTGGATCAATTATAGATATATCTAAATTGTGTCAAAAAGCTTTTTGTACAATGCTTCCATTTTGTATTGCATATTGATGATGCAATATAGTTGTTCCCACATCTACTTGTTTATAAGTCGGATGTAATTCCCCCACCCCAAACCCCCCACCCCCACTCTAAAAAATTACCATGAGTGAAATAAAGATAATGTCCCTAAACTGTCAGGGGCTAGGCCAAATATCAAAGCGTACAGACATATTTCATTACTTAAAGATAAAAAATGTGATATATATTGTCTGCAAGATACCCATTTTAGTCCAGGAAATGATGAAAAGTTTGTTCGTACTAGGTGGGGAAGTGACTGTTATTTTAGCTCTTATAAATATAATTCTAGGGGAGTAGCTATAATGATCAATATCAATTTTGATTATAAAGTTCATAAATCCAAGTCTGACCCTAATGGCATAACCTGATATTAGATGTAACAGTAGATTCTAATAGGTTTGCTTTAGTTTCTATATATGGGCCATATACTGATGACCCGAAGTTTTATGAAAATATACAAATTGCATTTGATGACTTTAGTTGTGAACATATTGTATGGTGCGGAGACTTTAATCTTGTTATAGATCCTGAGCTCGACTATCACAATTATAAATGTATCAATAATAAAAACGCTAGAGAAAAACTGTTAGAAATTAAACAGGAGAAATATTTGATAGACCCTTTTAGAGAAACCCATCCTTCAATTAAAATATACTCATGGGGGAGACGTCAACCATTCCAGCAAGCTAGACTAGATTTCTTTCTACTCTCTGAATATCTTTTTCATTGTATAGAAAGCTGTACAATAGAAAATAGCTATAGATCCGATCATTCAGCTGTAAAACATGTTTTATGTTTTAATAAATTTGTAAAGGGCAAACCCCTGTCGAAACAACAATTCTCTACTCAAAGATTTGATATATTTAGAGACCATAAAAGAAAAAATAAAGAGGTCAAACAACAATATGCTCTACCAGTTTATTACATAGATAAGAAAAAATAAATTAAATGGAGCTGTTATTAGAACAAGGGCAATAAATATTACAGATGTCTAAAAGCCAACAAAATACTTTTGTGCTTTAGAATCACATAATTATTTAAACAAAATAATACCTAAATTGCAAAAAACCTGGTGGATCAGTCTTAACTGATCAACATGATATATTAAAGGAAACAGAGAACTTTTATAAAAAACTTTATAGCAGTAGAGATAACCAATTAATAGATATTGATCTAAGTGAAACTTTAAAACATTCTAATATACCAAAGCTTGAAAAGCTGGAATCAAATAAATTAGAAGGTCAACTTTCATATTCAGAATTGTCTGCCTCATTAAAAACTATGGTTAGCAACCGCAGCCCAGGAAGTACTGGATTTGCTTGTGAATTTTACAAGGTTCTTTGGGGGCAAACTGGACATTTTGTCCTAAGAGCTATTAACCACAGTTATAAAATAGGAGAATTATTTATAACTCAGAGACAAGGCATCGTAACTCTTATACCAAAACAAAATAAAGACAGACACTTTCTAAAACACTATCGCCCAGTAACCCTATTAAATACTGTGTACAAAATGGCTTCAGCCTCGGTAGCCAATAGAATGAAAATTGTACTATGTAACCTTATAAATAGAGATCAAACTGGATTTTTAACAGGTCGTTATATAGGTGAAAATACAAGATTAACGTATGACATAATGCATTATTTAGAGGAAAATCATATACCAGGATTACTGCTCCTTGTTGACTTTGAAAACGCTTTTGATTCCTAATCTTGGTCATTTATACAAAAAGTGTTAACGTTTTTCAATTTTGGTCCGTCAATACAGTCCTGGGTCAATCTTTTTTTATAAAACTCAGAATCAGCAATTTATCAAGGAGGCAACATGGCTTAGGAGACTTATTTTAGAAAAAAGCAATTATTCTAGCCTAGCAAAATTGTTTTTCGATATAACAAAAGTTTCTGTCTGTGGAAGTATGTATGTAAAAGAAATCTTATCAAGTGTAACAAACACTTTTTGGAAAGATGTTTTAAAATCACATATTAGAATTTTAAAGGCTCACCCACCTATTAACGATAAAATATTCTTATCAGCACCAATATTTTACAAAGAAGATATAAAAATAGGAAACCAAGCTTATTTTGTAAAAAACGTATGAAAAGGGAATACATTTGATCAACGACATTACAAAAGATGACGGACATTTATATTCTCTTCAAGAATTAAAAACTATATACAGTATTAATATAAACTTTCTACAATACCACAGTATCATTACTGCAATTCAAAATGTAAAAAAAAATGAAAAAAATAATAAAAGGAAATAATAAGCTTCAAAGTCCGATCATACATAACCCTATCAAAATATACATGAAAAAGAGAAAAGGTATTCAAGATATGTATCTTATATTGAATCATAACAATGAAATTCATATTAGAAAAAACATCATGGAATAAAACATATCATTTTGACAAAGCAATTTGGAAAATAGTGTTTTCATGGCCATATTTGATAACAAAAAATACAACATTACAGTGGTTTCAATCACGGATCAATCATAATATACTGGCAACAAATAATTTTCTTCATGAGATAAAACTACTGGATAGTCCACTGTGTTCATATTGCTCATTTACCACCGAGACAATCTATCATTTATTGTGGGAATGTTAAGAAACACAAAAAATACTACACATTTTGCAAGACTGGATGTCCATGAAAAATATCCCATTTCCATTAGAACAAAAATCATTTATTTTTGCAATGTATGATAAGAATATAAGTAAAAAAATCCAGCTCATTCAGTTAGAGACAAAATATTACATATACTATTGTAGATGCTCGAAAAATAATTTAAATTTTAAAACACTCCAGCTCAGACTTCAACTTTTATATAAAACATACAAAGAAATATCTTTCACTGAAAACAAATTCAATATGTTTTTGAAAACTTGGGAATTTCATGACATACTTACTTAGTTTTGTATATAAAAACACTTTTGATGTACGTGCATGTTTACAAACAAAAGTTTCAAGCCAGAGGACCCCCTCCCTTATCCCCCCACCTTTTTCAGTTATCTCCCAGATACATTATTTTATAAAGGATAGTAATTACAATATATTATTTACTAGGTTTAACTACCAGTTTAAACAGTGCATGAAAGCAATGTGTGAATATTGAATGAAAGTGAGAACATATACAATATCAATAATTACTATTTACTTTTATATGTGCACTTATTGTAAGCTGTATGAGGGGATGTTCCTCCTCGACCCCTCACACAGCATGAGACGGGGAGAATAAATGGGACTCCACTTTGGAGTCTGAAACTGAAAAAAAAGGTAGAAAAACAAAAAAAACAAAAAAAAAACACTATTCATTGATCATCCAACGATTGTTTTTAAGTCTTAATATACCGAAGTAATATTATATCATGGTTATAAAAAGTCAAAACTAGTTGAGCCTCCAACGGTTGTTCTTAATTCTTAACATACCGAGGTAATACTATATCGTGGTAATGAAAAGACAAAATTAGTTGAACCTCCACCGGTTGTTCTTAAGTCTTAATATTCCGAGGTAATACTATATCGTTGTTATGAAAAGACAAGATTAGTTGAACCTCCACCGGTTGTTCTTAAGTTGTAACACACCGAGGTAATACAATATCGTGGTAATGAAAAGACAAGACTAGTAGAGCCTCCAACGGATGTTCTTAAGTCTTAACATGCCGAGGTAATACTATATCGTTGTTTTGAAAAGACAAGATTAATTGAACCTCCACCGGTTGTCCTAAAGTAGTAACATACTGAGGTATTATTATATCGTGTTAATGAGCAGACAAGATTAGTTGAGCCTCCAACGGTTGTTTTTAAGTCGTAACATACCGAGGTAATACAATATCGTAGTAATGAAAAGACAAGACTAGTAGAGCCTCCAACGGTTGTTCTTAAGTCTTAACATGCCGAGGTAATACTATATCGTTGTTTTGAAAAGAAAAGATTAATTGAACCTCCACCGGTTGTCCTAAAGTAGTAACATAATGAGGTATTATTATATCGTGTTAATGAGCAGACAAGATTAGTTGAGCCTCCAACGGTTGTTCTTAAGTTTTAACATACCGAGGTAATACTATATCGTGGTTATGAAAAGACAAGATTTGTTGAACATCCACCGGTTGTTCTTAAGTCGTAACATACCGAGGTAATACTATATCGTGTTAATGAAAAGACAAGTTTTGTTGAACCTCCACCGGTTGTTCTTAAGTCGTAACATACCGAGGTTAAACTATATCGTGGTTATGAAAAGACAAGAAAAGTAGAGCCTCCAACGGTTGTTCTTAAGTTTTAACATACCGAGGTAATACTATATCGTGTTAATGAAAAGACAAGATTAGTTGAGTCTCTAACGGTTGTTCTTCAGTCGTAACATACCGAGGTAATTCTATATTGTTGTTATGAAAAGACAAGATTAGTTGAACCTCCATCGGTTGTTCTTACGTCGTAACATACCTCGGTAATACAATATCGTGGTAATGAAAAGACAAGACTAGTAGAGCCTCCAACAGTTGTTCTTAAGTCTTAACATACCGAGGTAATACAACATCGTGGTATTGCAAAGACAAGACTAGTAGAGCCTTCAACGGTTGTTCTTAAATCTTAACATACCGAGGTAATACAATATCGTGTTAATGAAAAGACAGATTAGTTGAGTCTGCAACGGTTGTTCTTACGTCGTAACATACCGAGGTAATACTATATCGTTGTTATGAAAAGCAAGATTAGTTGAACCTCCACCGGTTGTTCTTAAGTCGTAACATACCGAGGTAATACAATATCGTGGTCATGAAAAGACAAGACCAGTAGAGCCTCCAACGGTTGTTTTTAAGTCTTAACATACCGAGGAAATACAATATCGTGATAATGCAAAGACAAGACTAGTAGAGCCTACAACGGTTGTTCTTAAATCTTAACATACCGAGGTAATACAATATCGTGTTAATGAAAAGACAAGAATAGTAGAGTCTCCAACGGTTGTTCTTAAGTCTTAACATACCGAAGTAATACAATATCGTGTTAATGAAAAGACATGACTAGTAGAGCATCCAACGGTTGTTCTTAAGTCGTAACATACCGAGGTTAAACTATATCGTGGTTATGAAAAGACAAGACTAGTAGAGCCTCCAACGGTTGTTCTTAAGTCTTAACATGCCGAGGTAATACTATATCGTTGTTTTGAAAAGACAAGATTAGTTGATTCTCCGCCGGTTGTTCTAAAGTCGTAACATACTGAGGTATTATTATATCGTGTTAATGAGCAGACAAGATTAGTTGAGCCTCCAACGGTTGTTCTTAAGTTTTAACATACCGAGGTAATACTATATCGTTGTTATGAAAAGACAAGATTTGTTGAACCTCCACCGGTTGTTCTTAAGTCGTAACATACCGAGGTAATACTATATCGTGTTAATGAAAAGACAAGTTTTGTTGAACCTCCACCGGTTGTTCTTAAGTCGTAACATACCGAGGTTAAACTATATCGTGGTTATGAAAAGACAAGATTTGTTGAACCTCCACCGGTTGTTCTTAAGTCGTAACATACCGAGGTTAAACTATATCGTGGTTATGAAAAGACATGAAAAGTATAGCCTCCAACGGTTGTTCTTAAGTCTTAACATACCGAGGTAATACTATATCGTGTTAACGAAAAGACAAGATTAGTTGAGTCTCTAACGGTTGTTCTTAAGTTGTAACATACCGAGGTAATTCTATATTGTTGTTATGAAAAGACAAGATTAGTTGAACCTCCACCGGTTGTTCTTAAGTCGTAACATACCGAGGTAATACAATATCGTGGTAATGAAAAGACAAGACTAGTAGAGCCTCCAACAGTTGTTCTTAAGTCTTAACATACCGAGGTAATACTATATCATGGTAATGAAAAGACAAGATTAGTTGTTCTTAAGTCGTAATATACCTAGGTAATACTAAATTATGATCAAGAAAATAGAGCTTGTACTATCTATGAAATTATGCTATCTTTAATTTATTTCAAATTATTACAATACCTTGTTTAATGTTGTTTTATACATCGAAGTAGTTTTATAGTGTTGTTTTTTAAAAAGATCTTCTTTTAATCTCTGTATGCTAAGGTCTTTTCATATATTTTAAATATATGAAATGTTCGATTTGTTAAATAAGAGTCGATATAGCATTACGCTATTATCATCTGCTATAAATTCAGTTTGCATATTCAACTTGTAAACATTTTTTAAGAAAGAAATACTCCTACAAATGATAAGAGACATAGACATACATTACATATATTGTAAAGCGCGCTGATGAAAAGGGAACACAGCATCAAAATTGTGTTTAGTGTCTTCAAAACAAAGTACTGTATCCGCCTATGTTTCGTATTGATCTTATTTCGGCAATAGTCGAGCTTCTCTAAAACGATCAGCTTCATACAATACGTGCTATTCAAGATATGGAAACAATCAAATATTCAACAGAATTTAGGAGAGTAATTTGTTTAAATATTCATCGATGCAACCTAAAGAAGCTTGGAATCATTAGTTCAATAAGCGTATACTTTCAAAACAACATATACAGTCTATTATAACAACTACAGCAACACAACAATGCTATACTCTTTGTACAGCAACACAACAATGCTTTACTCTTTGTACAGCAACACAACAATGCTATACTCTTTGACAAGGGCTGCTAGAGTATTTAACTGCGAAAGAAGAGAACTTAGTAACCTGATATAATATATATGTCATTGACTATATAGCAATTACTCAGGGACTATACAACAACAGTCATGTAGTATTTAAATTGAGGTTAAGATCCTGTTTCATACAATAACTATGAAACAATTAAGCATCAAGGAAGGGTAATGCGATAAGATAATAGTTATTTTGATCTTATCGCATTACCCTTCCTGTACATGCAGATTATAACTAGAGAATATATTATTGATTAAATATGAGTCTATGACTAGTATTATAAGTGTCTCTTAAATAAAGATAAGTGTGAGCGAAGACACACTGTTTATGATTAATAATGTATATAATGTACAAGCAAGGTTCTTAGATTTTAAAAGTAGAAATTATTTTTCTTCAGCTCTAACCCAATGTCATTCAACTACTCATGTTCGTCTTGAAACCCAAGCTGAAACAAAAGGTAAAGAAACAAACTCCTAATCTGTCAAAATAAAATTGTTAGATACATTAATGGTATGGGACCTTGGGAAAGTGTCAACAATGGTAGTCTTGCTGATATGTCTTTATTAAATGTAGAAAATAGAAATAAGCAACGTCTTTACCATGTTTTTAAAATTGTAAATGGCAAGTGTCCTTCATAAATGAAAGAAAGGTTTGTTTCGGTAAAGACGTGCACTCTTATTCTACTAGGGCAAATTTATATAATTTTACTGTACCCATATACTATGGAAAAGAGAATGTAACATTTTGTACAGTGCAATCATGATACCATGTTATGTATATTTTTACAAGTTTTACATTCTATGGTGTTTTATCTCATCATTTACACAGTTGCAGTTGTTTAACTAGACAAATAGTTATTTTATTTGACAAAAATGCTGTTTTACATAAAGGGACAATGATTTACATGCAGTTTATAGAATAAATCCAAAATTCTGTTGATGTTGTTCTTTATACTTCGACAAATATAATTAAGTTAAAAAAAATCGAAATCTTCTTTTGTATTATAGTTAAACCTGCTTGAAAAATTGAAAATACCCACTAAACATTTTGGACTCAGTATATATAGTATTACATATGTATTATGCATTTGTATATTATCAATTTTATTGTTCTATTTACAAACTGCAAACTTTTCATTTTATATATACTTGCAAAATGCAAACTTTTCATTTTCTATATACTTGAAAAATGCAAACTTTTCATTCTGTTATTTTGCTCAAAGAGCTGACTACCTAACGGAACCTCCATCTTTTTCAGATTTATTTGGCATTGAACTACTTTAATGAAACTGATAAAGATAGTTCATTATGTTTACTTAAAAGTGATTTTATACTGTTGTTTTTATATAAATTATATCATTTAGCATATGACTATATAATATATGCAGGTTGGTATTCAGTACAGAGCAATGTAATACTAGGATTTGAAACTAATGATGGATAGACTGCTTGAACCACTGCATGTAATGATAACTCGATTCTTTTGTTAGATAATCTGGTAAAATAATCTTATCATCGGCTCAGATTGTTTCATAGTGCTCTAATCACTAGGTTCAAATTATATTCACTGCATTATTTATACAATATGAGTTTATATACACTATCTGTGATAACCGTTAACAGTTGATGAAAAGGTCTCCGTTACAAGTTGGTAGAATGTATGATACATTTAACCACACGTTTATCTGTATGTGATTTATATATCAGCTCACATTGCATACATATTGATGACACATATTAAATATATTGTATAAAACCATATTGATGACATATATTGAATATATTGTATAGAATTCATCATAAAGTGTCAATTATCTAAATTCCTTTTTAGGCACTTTATCCTTTGAATTTATTCAGATTTATCTGAGAAAACAGACAACTGGTTTCAGTTTATAATACAAATCGTTTCGGTATTATGAGTAATTACTATTTAATAATGTTTACCATAGTTTTTTAATGTAAATGTTTGATGGCAATACTTCTAAAGAACCAGATCTAAATCATTTGTGTTCAGTGAAACAATCTTGATTTCTATTCAGACGAGAAAAAATTGTCGACTCAATTTCATGTCTGAGGTATTAAGAGTTGCTTTATTAGGCCGTAGGCCGAAGTATCCTTTGACCGAATCTTGATCTATGTATAGTGTTCATCATGATGTATTGAAAATCATCATTTTGTTATTGTATGTCTATGATGATGATGATGATGATGATTTATATATATACGAGCATACATAAATAAATGTACAGACCAGACTACGGCGAGCGCGTCTAGATAAATGCAGCCATGGGCACAATATCAAAGCCTCTATCAATGCAATAGAATTGGTGTCAATCACGACGTATATACTATGGCTTTACATGCAACACATCTGGACTCGACGATCAGTTTACATACATGAACAGATAGCTTTACATGAGTAGGATCCAGCTAAGGCGTCATGGCTACTCACATGCTGTATAAAGGACACATATAGAAACCCGTTTGATCAAGAAGATCCAGTGAAATCATATATATTTGTTTCATAAAAGAAGATAATTTCAATCACAACAGCGGGGTTTCTGATTATGACAAAGTCATACTCACTTGTAAATTCCGCTTTTCCAATCAATAGAATACAAAGTGTTATCACAGATATGAAATTCCAGTGTCCATGCATCATGTTCCCGTAATCTCACATTTGTATCTGTATTAAACTCTACTAATGTGTTGTGATCTTAATCGTAAAATACAAACCACCACAAAGAACATTACTATTTAGTCAGTCAGCCTGGTGACCAGGAAATGATTAAGGAAGTAATCTTTCTAACTCTTTCATCGAAATATATATAAATAATAAACCTAATATGGTAAAGTTGTATTTGATGTGTTAATTGTTTGGTGTTTAGTAGTAGGTATAAAATGCATATTGAGACCATAACTATTGTTTTTGTTTGTTTGTGTCATTTTGATTAATTGTATTAAAAAATACCCAGGCTAATGTTGTTCTTTTTTTAAAAAGAATCGGGTCTGAGACATTTTGTCAACTTTTACAAATTTTGCGGGAGATTATATAAATCCAGACATCCCACCGCTGCCACCAGTTTTTCAAATGTATGGGGGAATTATAAATATCCAGAAAGCTCAGTGTTTGTGATATAATGTTTATTTCTACACTGAATTTCTAGTTCTACTTTAATATATACACCATAATGAAAAAAGTTCCTAACACTCTAACATACTTAAAGAGAATGATTGCAAATGTTTGTTGTGCATCTTTTATTTATTCGACAATTTTTATTTTGGTACACTACACGCATACTTCTACGCTATTGTGCAAATTTCAAGGATTTTGTCTGATGTATTTCGGCTGGGCAGTACTGTTATGGATAATGTGTATTCTGGCAAATTTTTACCGCGTTGTCATATAAGGACGTCATTTCCATCAGCATGAACAATTTGTTACGGCGATGTGTTGAATGATGACATTAATCATTTCGGCACTTCCTTTCTCAAGCGATGTTTACGGACCTGCTGGGGTGTGTTGTTGGATTCACGACAACTCAGCATGGCGGTTTGGAATATGGTACAGTTGGCGAATTCTGACAATTTTAATTTTCTTTGTCAGCGCGCATGTCTTACAAACTCCTGACAGTGACAAGGGAAACAAGATCTGACCTGAATGCAGTGACTTTTTCTTCTGAACAAAGAGATGTTCAAACTCTCGTTCTGTATCCATTTGTATATTTTCTGATGAACATATTTCCCACAATCGACCGGATACAGAATTCTATCAACGGAAGTGATAATGACCCGTGTTTTGATGCTGCTATAGCCGTGGTATTTGTGATAGACAGTCGCACTAATGGTTTCCTTACCCTTGCTAACATAAAAACAGCTTTACAGAAAAGATGCGCAATGACATCAGGGAATATCCGTTACATTAAACCAGCCAACTCTCATGTTAAATGCTCTGACTGATGTAACATTTTAATCATGTTAGACATTATGTGGGAACAAATCTCCTTACTTTTCAGATTATAAAAATCAAGATTATTTTCAAATATTTTAAACAGTATGTTTTTTTAAGATGAATTTTAATGTTTTACTAGAGCATTTGGTTGGCTAGAATCTTTCGTTGGAAAAAAATAATATCTTCTTGAACATGAACAGTATTGTAGTAAACTAGAATATTTTTGTTGCACTAGAATATTTGTTTATTACACTAGATCATTTTTGTTGGACCAAAACAGTATTGTATTGAATTAGATCATTTTGGTGGACTAGAACAATATTTAATGAACTAGGAGAAATGTATGAATAATTATAGTTTTACAGAAGAAACAGTTACACTTGATTCGATTGTAAACTGCAATTTGATTGATGTTTTTTATTCTGTTTTAAATGACAAAGATGTATGTGCACATGAAATACTTATTTACAAGTGTGGTACCCTATGGTACTTTCAATTAACAGTAAAAACATGTTGCGGTCAGAATATATCGTTTATTTAGATATATCAGGAGATGTACATGTATTGTATTCCTTTTGATATTCAATTAAAAGGGACTGCCATAATGTGACCATTAGATTTATGTCATTGCACATACTTTTTTCTGCTAATTCCCAGTGATGATGACCATGTTGTTAGCAATTAATAAAATGGTGAATTCATTTTGAAATATAGTATATACTATACATCTGTTTTATTATATACTTCAGCATGTCTATATACACTCTTTATAAATACTTTAAACAATACATTTTTTATATCACAAACATGGTACATAAGATATGAATAAATAAAAGTGAAAAGGATTCCGAGGCAATATAGTATACCAACATATTATGTGTGTCTGTTTTTTAGTTATAAAATACCATACGATGTGGCAACAAGTTTTCTTTAATATATTTTCCTGAGTAAGTTTATTCGCTCGCCATGAACCAAATATTACTGTTTTATGATTAGCATTAGCCTAATGAACGTATATCACCAATGTTGCATTGGCTATTTTGAATAGTTTATTGAACAATTATAAAGATAAACACTGGTCACTCGAAAAAATACAAACAACAAAAGTATGAAATTTTGAGTATATTTAATGAACAAATGACCAGAATTGCATAACTTAAGTAAATGTAATGAGTATTTTATTTTTCAATACAAAAATAAGAAAATATATGAGAGAACAATGGAAGGTTACAGCCACCATAAACATGATAAACGTAATCAATTTATTGGTACATAAGAATAGTACTAATTACAATGACTAAGTACAGAACATTACGTAGGTGGTCCCCTCTTAGCGATAAGTGATAAAATCGGTAAGAAGATATTAAACATGGCTGCTGTTTCACCAACATTTACTTAAATACTTAAAAGCCTAAATATTGACTGGTTATTTATATATCATATATCAATAAAACCATAGGAAGTTTTACTGGAACCAATCTAAAATCATGCTTTTCTTAGAATTAAGTTTGTATAAGTATTAAGTTTATACATGCTGGTGAAACAGGAGCGGTTTAACGGAAGCATTCAATACTTCTATTTGTCCATATGCGTTTCTTTGTATTATGTGTAGGATAAATAAATTTGTCATATCGCGTTATTTGTAAGCTTTAAAGCGAAGAAAGTTAATTACTCTTATGAATTGATTGACACGTGGTTTGTATACCATCTACAGATCTGCATACCAAAACACAAGAACTTATCCGAATACTATTATTCATGCTTCAATTAAAAGTCAAACAATATATGGTGTTCAAGTGCGTTTATCGATAGGCGTTACAGTATGACATTCTCATTCGAGAAAAAGAAATGTTCAATTGTAATGTTCCTTTGATATATGTGTAATTGTATTAAATGTATAAAAAAAATGTGATCTTCTTGTAGAAGACTACATTAAAATCATAGTTTTAAAGAATTTCCAAACTTTCCCCCCAAATATTTCTTTTGGTTTCTTTGCATTTTGAAATTGGGAATTTTGTTACTTTGGATTGGGAAAAAAAGATACTATTTGCCATTGGGAATGGGGCAGAACAACGGCCTCCAAAATCGGCAAACGTGTACACTCTGGTCCGGATATAACGCAAAATCATTATAACGCGGCTTTTCTATGGCTCCCAAATTTAAATTTGATATTTTCAACGAGATATATTTCTTTTAATTGATTTATACTGACAAACAATGGGCTGTCATATTTATCATACATTGTCATGTGTTTGTTTACAGTATTTCGACCAGATAAAATATTGCCAAATAATGTAGCGCGGTGCACCTTGGGATATTTATAATGCGGTTTCGTGTATATTGCGATTTTATTCCGTGGATCCTGGCTACCGCTGTATAACGGGATAAGTTTTACGATAATTTCTGTCAGAAATGCAGCTAAATTGCATATTAGAATTACTGATCTGTAAATATAGATTTAAAACATGATTTATAAACGTGCATTTACACAAGAACGCAATCCCATAGGTTTAAAATCTTATACCACTAATGCAATGCAAAAATAAACATTAAAACAGTTGAAAATAATTGTATTGAAAAATAGGATAATTATTACACAACAAACCGGACTACTGTTTCATCAAGTTCAAACAGAAAAAGTACATATTCTGTTACTACATTTCATAGCATTCAATGAGGGCAATTGTGTTTGATGTCAATATATTATTAGGTTAACCGGCATGACGAAATGAAAGAAATGCTTCCATCAGCTTTACGGTTTTGCCCCTAAGAGACCATTTGATCAGGTATGAATTGAGTTTGACACTACAATATGTATATCATAGCGGTTCTAGCTTATTTTTCCACGATGTACTTTTACTGTTCGATTTGTTAACACCCAAAAATGACATCTAGTAAATTATAACTCACTCGTAATCCGGTTAAAAAGCGGGAATGAGAAATCTATCGCAAAAGAAATGCAATAATTTATACAAAAATATGAAAAAAATAATGATAAATATAAATAATTCAACAATATAAAAAAGGGGAAAACTAGTTAATTTAAAAGGGACACGTTCGAAGGTTCTATGGTACACGTGTTAGACTGCAATTTTGTTTAATTCAACTCCGATAATTGATATTCACTCTGGCGAAGAACTTCTCATCAGAAGTACTCTAATTATATAATTATTGCATAGGAGTGCTGGGATGAGCACACGGCCAAATAACGTTTTACAATAAAAGTGTCAAGGTCAAATAACGCAATTTTGGCGATTTATGGTCCATAACACCGACACTTAATATCCGATTTCAAAAACTTGCGAGTGTAAGAGTAAAAAAAGTGTCAAATAATATATGTTTACGATTAAAGGAACATAGTCCCGACATTAACTACTTGGTTTGGCTAGTTTGGCCGGTTTGAATATTGTTATATAACTACTGTGTCAGTTTGGTCAAGCTTAATTGTGCACACAACATAAAGAGACGGACTGACGACGGACAGCGAAAACAAGGGATTTAAAATAGTTTACTCTGAGCTTCACTCACGTGAGATAAACATGAATCTATATACATTTATCAATTTTTCAATATTAACAGCAACGATAAACGTTTTGTTGTTGAAATGTTGAAATGTTCCCCACGATAAATGAGCACACTTGTGACTTTTCGTAATTTTAAAAAGGAAAATACATGTCTAACAGGAAACGAAGCATTAAACAGACACAGACACAAATATAAGCTATGCATATAATAAAGATGATAAGAAAAACCTATATACATGTACATTCAATAAAATATATAATAACTTATGATCAACCAAATGTTTACAGGGGTAATTGACTACTAACGTTAAGTTGCCAAAACTTCACAATGGGGCTTAAACGTGGATTTCTCATACACCAAACCTGTCATCATATTATTGAATGAAGAGATGTTAATGCAATAGCCTACTTACAAGTGCAAGACTATAATTGAAAGAATTCATTAATATTATTTTGTCGATTTTCAATTTTTGTTTAGAGCACTGTTTTCAGCCAAACGATACCTGGATTGTGTGACCACAACATTGGTAGGGAAAACAGAGATTATGTATCAGTTGAATGGTCTTTTATAGTTTTTAGTGGTAAATAAGACTACTTCATCTAACTCCCTTTTGAAATATCACAAATCTATTATTAATGTTCGCAAATTTCAAAACATTTTTTAATAGATTAATATTTAAAAGGAACAACACAAAAAAAATACATTTATTTTTGTCCGGAAATATGTGTAAAATGCCTTAACGTTAAGACTTGATGAACGCTTGATCACAATATCTTATGCTATCAGAAAGGTTTGCAAAATATCTAAATGTTTGTTGTAATGGTAATACTAAATTTGCTTTGACCTCCCCATTGAACTGAATAAGAATTGGTTGTACAATTAGCAAAATAGTAAAATATTTATATTTATTACTAAAATTATTAACCTCCTAAGATCTTTCTATATATAATATATATTCCAATGAAATTGCTTTTAGAAAAGCAAAACCAAATAATAACGTTTTAATGAAACACCGGTCCTAAACAACAAATGCAACAGCTAGATACATATATATAAAGCTGATTTAGCTACTGAATGATAAAAAAGTATAATATTATAATTACATATATATACACATTTACAAATTCATACAATATTATATAACACTTTTAAACACACTGTATTTCAATGTCAGTATTTGAACATTCACCCACATTTTATTAGACCTACTGCCCTTGATAGTAATGGTAAGTTAGCTTGTACAGTATTGTCTTTGCAGCATTCTATATTATAGCAAACATCAGTATAAATATATAATAATATATTTAAAAATTAAAACCGTGAAATGATATATACAGTCATTATAAATATATATCATACTAGTTGTAAACATTGTAAAAAAAACTGTAGTGAGTGGTCCGGACCTTATGTTGAAATAACTTGTGGCCTAGCCCCATGTTGAATGAAATATGTTTAAATCAAATAAATATAAAAATAAAAACTGACATTTACAACAAGTCCCTATAAGATGTTTGGAATTGTACCCATTGAAATTGATTGTAGAATTAATGTCATAGCTTCAGGTGCATATTTATTATTAATAGTTTTATAGTAACTCTTTTCTGTATGATATACATATAACTATTCGATATTTATAATGCCAAATATTGGGACATTTTGGACGTTACTGTAGAATTTAAATCCTTATTAAACAACTCTTATGTATTTAGGATATAACGGTAAAGTAGAGCAAGCAAGTAAAACAACATTCAGAATAACACAAAATAAAGTGAAATAATAAACGTAATGACCATATTACACATGCAGTGATTGAAGCACTATTTTATTAAGTATACATGTACGAATTTACTGCATATAGTTCCGTGTATTTGTCCATACAATTATTATATCATATGGAAACTTTATGTACTCAACACCTTTAAAAACGCAAATTATTGAATATTGAGGATGTTATTATCCCAGATTTACAATCATTTTTATCGTTTCATACACATTAACTGCAATTAATGTGTTACATTAAGTTTTGTGTTTTAAAATGATGAAAGTCTTGGAATACAATTGAAAAACGGGGAAAGAAGGTTTTATCTGAAAGTTTGTTGTTCATGTCATATCTTGATTTTAAACAATACAATACTGTTTTAGTATATATGTAAGAATGGCTTAATAACTCTTTACTCCATATGCATTTTAACTTGACTCTTTCAAACTCAAAAGCCACACATAGTCATTTCCATTAATAGATACATTTTACCTATTTATTCTGATAGAGCAATTACAATTGGTTACGAGCAATCAGAACTGGTTCTACACTATATTCAAAAGCCTTCTATATTAGAGGTGTTCAAGGGTGTTTATATGAAGTAAAGGGGTTAACTATCTCAACCAATATAACATAAAATCATTGCGTTTTGTATATACAGCAACTGTTAATTACAACTACTATTTCTAAATAAAACGACATATAAACGTCTTTATGCACTGAAAACAGGTTATGTTTTCAACGCATACTTAACAAAGTCTCGTCATAGATTGAAATATGTTTTTGACGGATAAATGTCTTGTGACAGTGCTTCACAAATATTGACATATGTGTTTGATGTACCAAGATCTTGTGAAAATGTTTCTCACAGATTGACATATGTGTTTGATGTACCAAGGTCTTGTGCCAATGCTTCTCACAGATTGGCATATGTATTTGAGTTCTGTACATGACGGAGCACGATCTCGTGACAGAACTTGTACTGCCCCTGCGGAAATAAAGATAAACATTAAACTAATGATCGATTCATGATATTAAATATAAAATATAATAAAATAATAGCATGTTTTATTGCAATACATTTAATGAACCTCGTTGGTTTAAATTTAACAAAAATACGTAAACGGAATTATTAGCTGTTGTCGATACGTACAAAGTTTGGTATAATCTGCCGACGTCTCTGTCTCATGTGCCTGATAACTTGTGGAATAGCGACTTCTTAATCAACCCTCAGTCGTTCTATAACGTTCATGAGTACAACAAACAGCCCACTTCTATCAACACCGTTTCTAGAATAAATAAAACATATAAAGTTCTATAAAAACTCTGTAAACTAGTAACTGAAGACGGTACTGTGATTTAGTTTGTATTTGAGAGATTTGCGTTCATTGACGGAGTGTTCATTTACTGGTACGGAAATAATTAATATATACTCATTATATCCAAGGTTCACCACACCACTATGGACGTCTACTTCATTATATCCAAGGTTCACCACGCCACTATGGACGTCTACTTATGTTATGAATTTAACGGTACATGCTTATCTGTAAAAGCAGCCGCGTCTTGTTTCATAGTAAATGGTTATTATTTATTTCAGAGTAACTCTATTCAACCACTGGACCATGATTGAAACTATGCTTTTACAAATCAATGCTTTTTATAGTTAACCTATGTTTAGATTAAACAATTGGTACAATAAGTAAGCTTTCAAACAAACGTTTGTTAATAATCATTATTATATTTCACTTAGAAAAAAAAAACAACAGAATTTACATTTCATTTACAAAGAATCATCAAAAACGAAGTAAAGATAAGTGAACTTACAGACATTGAACTAAGAGTGGTCGATCATGTGCTTTTCTTTGCTGGTTTTGTGCTTCTTCTATAAGGTTCAACATTGTGCCGTGGTCACGTGGTACAGTTTCAGCACCCGACCATTTTGTAAAGACAATCTGTTTAAATGGCCGCTGATCCTTTCCCTAATTAAAATGTTAAACAACATTATATGCAATTATCTTAAATATATTTCGAGGCTTTTAATCATAATTCGAGTATTTTAGAATTAAATAATAGAATGGCAAGATTGGGAAAAATCTCCATTTCTATCCTTTTTTAGATTTGTAATACATGTTCTTAAGTTACTTTATGTAAAAGAACCAGGGACGCAACAAAAGGGTCATCTGTATCTCTGCACTATCCTCCTAAAATCTAGAATTACTACTACTCTTCTGGAGGCGTCGCACAAATCGAAAACCGGTGGCGACGATAAATAAAGTTATCATCACTGTTAAAGATACACAATCAGAAAATGTTGACGCATTCAAACTTTCACTACAATGTGACCTGTGACCTTGTTAATTTTCAAACAAATACATAGTTTCACATATATTATATCCAGATTCATTTTGAAAGAATCTTTATAGGCTGGATGATTTGATTAGAGAAGGGACAGCAAAAAAGAAAAGGTGAAAAAGAAAGAGAGATTGAACGAGATCGTAGGGAGTAAAATACGTACTATTTTTTCATTTTGTTTTGCAGCTTCTCCATTTCTTACTAATAACAGCCAAACATAATGTTCTTTAATTTTTTTTTAAATATATTGAAGTTATTAACTACAGAACCCATAACGTTAGCCTAGATTTTAGATCAAGGTAAAAAACCAAGTTTATTTTCCTTATTTTGGACCAGTTCCGTGTCTCCAGGTAACACTTTTGTCAAGGTGTATAATAATAGTAAATGTTCGTTATACTTTAAACAACGGATCCACACCTTTGTTTTTGATGGTTAAAAGTTTAATTTAATGTCGTGTCAAAAAAAAACAATTTAATATATCTTAATTACCAATAAGGAATATTTGTATTTGATGTAAATTTTAACATATCAGAAAATATCTTAATCAAATATTCCTTTTCAAACACTGTTTAAACCAGGAAGTTAACTAAGATTAAATATTGTTATCATAAACCAACGTCGATATCTTAATTGAATTTGGTTACATTATCATTCTATTTAATTTGTACCCAGTTACTATCGGGTTCATTATTGTTTCATTACAAAATCCACGGCAACGTACAACTGTTTGTTTCAAGGTTAAATATCATTCTTATGGCGTAGTTGTACAATTAATCAGTTTGATATTGACGTTATCTGTCTCACTATTTTATTCAGCAAAAAACAAAGTTTAATACCCCCCTCGTCGTGAGCCTTTATTTTAATTATTGGGCAAACCTGGTGTATTAAAATATTTTCAAATGCTATTTATTTTTATATTATTATTTTAGATATGTTTTTATATTATAAGTTAGAAGTTAGAAGTTATATATTAGAAGTACATCTTTACGGAAATTAACCATAGTAAAGTTTCCGTATTTTGCTAGATGAAGATATCAAACATAATTAACAAATATGTGATTCAGTTATTTCGTTCTGCCAAGCAATAATTGTTTATTTATCAATGTGACATGTTAAATCTACAACAATAGCAGGAAACGTTAATAAATATTAAGAACTACCCAGCCTATATACCGAGTTTTTATACCCAACCTCTAAACCAAGCCTCTACACCCAGCCTCTATACTCAGACTTTATAACCAACCTCTATACACAGCCTCTATACTCAGCCTCTATACCCTGCCTCTACACCGAGCCTCTATACCCTGCCTCTACACCCAGCCTCTATACCCAGCCTATACACCCAGCCTCTATACCCTGCCTCTATACCGAGCCTCTACAGCCAGCATCTATTCCCTGCCTCTTCACCCAGCCTCTATACCCAGCCTCTACACCAAGCCTGTATACCCTGCCTCTACACCCAGCCTCTATACCCAGCCTCTAAACCCAGCCTCTATACCCTGCCTCTACACCCAGCCTCTATATCCCGCCTCAATACCCAGCCTCTACACCAAGCCTCTATACTCGGCCTCTAAACCAAGACTCTACACCAAGGCTCTATACCCAGCCTCTATACCAAGCCTCTATACTCAGCCTTTATTACCAACCTATACACCCAACCACTATAACAGCCTCTATACCTAACCTTTATGCCAAGCCTCTATGCCCAGCCTCTATACCGACTCAATACCCATCCTCTATACCCAGCCTTTATACCCAGCTTCTATACCCTGCCTTTATACCCAACCTCTACACCCAGCCTCGATACCCTGCGTCTGCACCCAGCCTCTATACCCTGCCTCTACACCCAGCCTCTATATTCAGCCTCTAAACCAAGCCTCTACACCCAGCCTCTATACCAAGCCTCTATACCAAGCCTCTATACTTAGCCTTTATAACCAACTTCTATACACAACCTCTATACCCATCCTCCATACACAGCCTCTATACCCTGCCTTTACATCCCGCCTCTATACCCAGCCTCAATACTGCCTCTATACCGCTTCTATACCCAGCCTCTATATCCAACCACTATACCGTCTCAATACCAAGCCTCTATATCCTGCCTCTATACCCAGACTCAATACACTGCCTGTATACTCAGCCTGTATACCCAGTCTCTATGCCGCCTCTATACCCTGCCTTTACACCCAGCCTTTACACCAGCCCCTATACTGCATCTATACAGCCTCTATACCCAGCCTCTATACCAAGCCTCTTAACCGCCTCTATACACAGCCTCTACCACCAGCCTCTATACCCAGCCTCTATACCCAGCCTCTATACCATGCCTATACACCCAACCTCTATTCCATGCCTCTACACCCTGCCTTTATACCCAGCCTCTATACCCCGCCTCTATACCATGCCTCTACACCCAGCCTCTATACCCTGCCTCTACACCCTACCTCTATACCCTGCCTCTATACCTTGTCTCTACACCCAACCTCTATACCCTGCCTCTATACCATACCTCTACACCCAGCCTCTATACTGCATCTATACTGCCTCTATACCCACCTTCTATACTATACTTCTATTACCAGCCTCTATACCCTGCCTCTATACCCTGCCTCTACACCCAGCCTCTATACTCAGCCTCTATACTGCCTCTATACTGCCTCTATACTATTCCTCTATACCCAGCCTCTATATCTTGCCTCTACACCTAGCCTCTATACCAAGCATCTATACTGCATCTATTCTGCCTCTATACCCTGCCTCTATACCCAGTCTCTTTACCCTGCCTCTACACCTATCCTCTATACCCAGCCTCTATACTGCTTCTATACTGCCTCTATACCAAGCCTCTATACTAAACCTCTTTAAAGCCTCTATACCCAGCACCTATGCAAAGCCTCTATACCAAGCCTCTATATCCAGTCTCTATACCCTGCCTCTATACCCAGCCTCTATACCGCTTCTATACCGACTATATACCAAGCCTCTATACCATGCCTCTATACCCAGCCTCTATAATCAGCCTCTATACTGCCTCTATACCGCCTATATACCCAGCCTCTATACCCAGCCACTATACCCTGCCTCTATACCCAGAATCTATACCCAGACTCTATACTTCCTCTTTACCGACTCTATACCCAGCCTGTATACCCTACTTCTATACCCAGCCTGTATACCCTGCCTCTATACACTGCCTCTATATCCAGTCTCTATACCGCTTCTATACACTGCCTCTATAACCAACCTCTATACCCTGCCTCTGTACACTGCCTCTATACCGCCTCTATACCGACTATATACCAAGTCTCTATACCCTGCCTTTACACCCAGCCTCTATACCCAGCTTCTATACCGGGCCTCTATACACTACCTCTATACACTGCCACTATACCCAGTCTCTTTACCGCCTCTATACACAGCCTCTATAGCCAGCCTCTATACCCAGCCTCTATACACTGCCTCTATACCAAGCCTCTTTACCGCTTTTATATACAGCCTCTTACCCAGCCTCTATACCAAGTCTCTATACACTGCCTCTATACACTGCCACTATACACTGCCTCTATACTCAGCCACTACAAACTGCGTCTGTACTCAGCCACTATACACTGCCTCTATAATAAACCTCTTTACCGCTTCTATGCACAGCCTCTATACCCAGCCTCTATACCAAGCTTCTATACACTGCCTCTATACACTGCCACTATACACTGCCTTTATACTCAGCCACTATACACTGCGTCTATACTCAGCCACTATACACTGTCTCTATACCCAGCCTTTATACACTGCTTCTTTACCAAACCTCTACTCCGCCTCTCTACCCAGCCTCTATACCCTGCCTCTGTACTCAGCCACTATACACTGAATCTATACCCTGCCTCTATACACTGTCTCTTTACCAAACCTCTATACTCTGCTTCTTATACCCAGCCTTAGTACATTGCCTCTATACCCAACCTTTATACCGCCTCTATACCCATCCTCTATACCCAGACTCTATACCCTGCCTCTATACCCATCCTCTTTACCGAGCACCTATACCACCTCTATATCCAGCCTCTATACCGCCTCTATACTCTGCCACTATACACTGTCTCTTTACTCAGTCACTATACACTGCCTCTATACCCATCCTCTATACACCACCTCTTTACCCAGCCTCTATATACTGCCTCTTTACCAAGCCTCAAAACACTGTTTCTATACCCAACCTCTATACCGCCTCTATACTCAGCCTATATACCCAGCATCTATACACTGCCTCTATACCCAGCCTCTATACCACCTCTATACCCAGCGTCTGTACCGCCTCTATACCCAGCCTATATACCCTGCCTCTATACCTAGCCTCTATACCCTGCCTCTATACACTGCCTCTATATACTGCCACTATACCAAGCCTCTATACACTGCCTGTATACACTGCCACTATACACTGCCTCTATACTCAGCCATTATACACTACCTCTATACTCAGCCACTATACACTGCCTCTATACCTAGCCTCTATACACTGTTTCTTTACCCAACCTCTGCTCCGTCTCTATACCCAGACTCTATACACTGCTTCTGTACTCCGCCACTGTACACTGAATCTATAACCAGTCTCTATACACTGCCTCTTTACCCAACCTCTATACACTACCTCTATACCCAGCCTCAATACACTGCCACTATACACAACCTCTATACCGCCTCTATACCCATCCTCTATACCCAGCCTTTATACCCTGCCTCTAAACCCATCCTTTATACCAAGCCTCTTTACCGCCTCTATATCCAGCAGTTATACCGCCTCTATACTCTGCCACTATACACTGCCTCTACACTCAGCCACTATACACTGTCTCTATACCAAACCTCTATACACCGCCTCTTTACCCAGCCTCTATACACTGCCTCTATACCCGGTCTCAATACACTGCCTCTATACCCAGCCTCAATACACTGCCTCTATACCCAGCCTCTATACCGCCTCTATACTCAGCCTCTATACCCAGCTTCTATACCCTGCCTCTATACCCATTCTCTATACCCAGCCTCTATACCGCCTCTATACCCAGCGTCTGTACCGCCTCTATACCCAGCCAATATACCCTGCCTCTATACCTAGCCCCTATACCCAACTTCTATACACTGCCTCTATACACTGCCACTATACCAAGCCTTTATACACTGCCTCTATACACTCCCACTATTCACTGCCTCTATACACTTCCTCTGTACTCAGCCACTAAACACTGAATCTATAATCAGCCTCTATACACTGTCTCTTTACCCAACCACTATACACTGCCTCTATACCCAGTCTCAATACACTGCCTCTATACCCAACCTCTATACCGCCTCTATACCCATCCTCTATACCAAGCTTTTATACCCTGCCTCTATACCCATCCTCTATACCCAGCCTCTATACCGCCTCTATATTCTGCCACTATACACTGCATCTATACTCAGCCACTATACACTGCCTCTATACCCAGCCTCTATACACCGCCTCTTTACCCAGCCTCTATACACTGCCTCTATACCAAGCCTCTATACCGCTTCTATACTCAGCCTCTGTACCCAGCCTCTAAACCCTGCCTCTATACCAAGCCTCTATATCCAGCCTCAATACCGCCTCTATATCCAGCGTCTGTACCGCGTCTATACCCATCCTCTATACCCTACCTCTATACCGCCTCTACACCCTGCCTCTATACCGCCTCTATACCCAGTGTCTGTACCGCCTCTATACCCAGCCTCTATACCCTGCCTCTATACCCATCCTCTATATCCAGCCTCTATAACGCCTCTATACCCATCGTCTGTACCGCCTCTATACCAAGCGTCTGCACCGCCTCTATACCCAGCCTCTATACCTAGCCTCTATTCCCAGCCTCTATAAACTGCCTCTATACACTACCACTTTACACTGTCTCTTTACCCAGCCTCTATACCGCCTCTATACTCAGCCAATATACACTGCCTCTATACCCAGCCTCTATATACTTCCGCTTTACCCAGCCTCTATACACTGCCTCTATACAAAGCGAATAATCAGCCACTATACCACCTTTATACTCAGAATCTGTACCCAGCCTCTATACCGCCTCTATACCCAGTGTCTATGTTTATCAAAAGTTCAATTACTGCAACACATAAAAGCATAACATTTTCCAACATAGAGGTCAACAACAGCAACATAAAAACAAAATGAATAAAATATTTATCTATCAATGCAATAGAAAAAGTATTTAATCTTGTTCAAGACCACTTTCTTTTAAATTAACAAAAATATCCGGGAGATATTACTGCACTTTCATTTTGAAGCAGTATACCAATTTCACTTATATATGAATGATTTGCATTACATAATTAATATTTGTGTTTAAATTGTCGCGTTGACTGTAAAAGCAACTTAAGGAGAACCAAATATGAAACTTATTTCGTCTCCAACAGCATTTAAATTACACCGCTAATAGAATAGGTAACGTGTACTTACTTTTGCAAAACTGTATATGGAGTGTTTATGTAGGCTAGAAAACAAAATCAGTAACTATAGAACTGACAACGGTGATCAGCGCTTTGTAACTGCCACTGTACAGATATCAAATGATATAATATAGTTGTAGAACTACGTAAACTAATTCCGTAATGACTTTCTTTTGTGTATTAACTAGAAATGAAAACTGATGACCTGGATTGCACTTTAGTTGATTTGTTTTCGATATCTTGTATGCTTATAGTACTAACATATAATGTTTGCGTCTTTGTGCAAATTAGTGTATAAAAGACATATATTTAGTCAGATAAAACAACTGAAACAAATTACCTTTGCAGATCCAGTGTCATTAAAGGTTACAATCACAGCTATCCCTTGCTCGTGCACGAGTCTACAGTAGTCCACGGCGGTGCTCTCCATCGGTGCTTGCGTTATTATATAACCTCGTAAATTTCGGTAACTCTTTCATTTTTGATTCCAGGAATTTAAAATAAATGTTTTTGAAATTAGATAACAAAATATTAACGCGATCAGAAATTGCCTTCGTTAATAGTAACATTATTAGTTTTTTTTACACAATATCGACTAAGTAGGGAAAAACACATGATAACAATGTTGTATGCTCTTACAACTAGTATATATTAACACTATCCTGACGTTGTACCACATCGAAACTACCAGTATATGATATTTCAAGCTATGAACAAACATTATGAGGTCATATAACATGAATGCTTTAAAAAAAATAAAACATAATTATACTTTCACTTACCGGCACACATATGGCGTTAATATAGTCCGTGTATCCAGGCACATGTGTCGTTAGAAACGGTCGGTAAATATTCGCTGTGAAAATAAATACTATTAGAAAGTAAAATGCACAACAATATACTAATACATATAATCAAATAAAACATATTATTAACGAGTGAAACAAACAAACACACCAGGAAACAATATTTCCTACATTGCAGTTGATGGCTTATTGATGAATTATAAAATTGTGTTATCAGCGTCTATAGGTTGTAAACGACAATTTTTACACCCTTCAGAAATTTCTTTTATTTCATTGTTGGTGCCCTGAGACTTGCGGTTATTATAAAGTGCATTTAACGTCGGTAAAACTACCACGCATTCGCATTCTATGTTTTACATCGCCATAGAAAACAGTGTAAATAGTTGTTTAAAATATGTTTGTCGATTTAAATAAGTATTTATTTGTAAAATATTAAAACTTTAAAGATGTATTTAATATTGTGAACAGTTTGTTTCGCATCATTCGCTGATATGCGTCATACGGCTAAACGTTAAGAACTTGGTTATGCGAGCGAATTTTAATGAAAAAATGTATCAGTGCATTAGAATAGGATTAAGTATACTGTAATGTTAAAAAAAGTTCAACATTACAGTATACATAACCCTACGTATATCCGTTTAAAAATTCGTTCACACCAATATGTCTTGTACTATAAATAAAACATATAGGAAATCATACTTACATGCCAGTATATTGTTATATCTGTTCTTGGTTCTGTTTTCTGGCAGTTTAGCTACAGAGTAGTCGTCCTTTTCATTACCAACAATAAGTATTTGTTCTTGCTCTGCACCACCCTTTGAGATGGCTGTTCCATCGTTCTGCAACTAAGTCAAGGTGACCATTTTTATTAAATGATCCACATTTGTAAAACATGTAAATTGCCGGACTACTTTCCGACTTGCCTGAATATATCAATGACCTCGATTTGCCATAGTTAAATGACTATATTTTTAGACGTTACGTCAGATGATGACACACGGAAAAAAATATGCCCAACTTTTATATCGTTCCTTGTTCAATAAGTATTTGCAATTGTAAACATTTCCTGAGTTAGGCCTATTTGATAATACGAATCTTACATTCGTACCCATTTATAGTTGAATTGTTAAACTTGTTGGGAAAAACGATGTAATACTCGACAGAGCCTTGTATAATATATTTTTTTAACTAGTTTAATAAATTCAATGATAATTAAGAACTCACGCAAGATTCTCTATATATCAAACATATGTACTTATTTTCACAAAAAAATGTAATCTGTAATGTAATTGTACACGTATTTAATATATGATTCAATTCATTTTTTTCTGTTTGTATGCATGTGTGAATAAAACCTTACATTATCTCCGACGCTCCTCACGATAAAACTTCTCTTTTAGTTTGAGACGCCCCTCAAATAAAGCATAGAGGACTGGAAATTTAAACATTCTCCTGCATAGTGAACGCGTAGAAATACATAAGAAATAGGAACGAAAACAATACTTCGGCATAGTGAAAGCGTAGAAATACATAAGAGATAGGAACGGAAACAATACTTCGGCTCAAGAGGTTTTATATAAAATTAAAAGTCTTAAAATTTGCGTAATCCAACGAAAATGCTGTAAATACATTTGTTAAGGTGAGATTATAATTATTGATATATATTTTATATTTGTTGTAATAAAAATACACTTCTTTGTATATAATATATTACTTTGTATTTTTGTTTTACTTTTTTTAAATCTTGCCTTACACCACTTTTTTTTGTAGAAACTGTAACTAATTATTGAAATAAGATTGTTCAGCTACATGTATAAGGACGGGCTGGATGTATAGCTGTACGTTTATGCAAAAGTGTAAGAATGGGCTGCGTGTAAGGCTATACGTTTATGCACATGTGTAAAGATGGGCTGGATGTATATCTATACGTTTATACACATGTGTAAGGATTGGCTGGATGTATGGCTATACGTTCATGCACATGTGTAAGGATGGGCTGGATGTAAGAATGGGCTGGATGTACGTTCATGCACATGTTTAAGGATGGGCTGGATGTATATCTATACGTTCATGCACATGTGTAAGGATGGGCTGGATGTATATCTATACGTTCATGCACATGTTTAAATATAGGCTGGATGTATGGCTATACGTCCATGCACATGTATAAGAATGGGCTGGATGTATGGCTATACGTTCATGCACATGTGTAAGGATTGGCTGGATGTATGGCTATACGTTCATGCACATGTGTAAAGATGGGCTGGATGTATGGCTATACGTTCATGCACATGTATAGGGATGGGCTGGATATATGGCTATACGTTCATGTACATGTTTAAGGATGGGCTGGATGTATGGCTATACGTTCATGCACATGTTTAAGGATGGACTGGATGTATGGCTATACGTTTTCGCACATGTGTAAGGATGGACTATATGTTTGGCTATACGTTCATGCACATGTGTAAGGTTGGGCTGGATGTATGGCTACAAGTTCATGCACATGTGTAAAGATGGGCTGGATGTATGGCTATACATTCATGCAAATGTGTTAGGTTTGGATGGATGTATGGCTATACGTTCATGCACATGTGCACGGATAGGCTGGATGTATGGCTATACGTTTATGCACATGTGTAAGGTTTGGCTGGATGTATGGCTATACGTTCATGCACATGTGTAAGGTATGGCTGGATGTATGGCTATACGATTATCCACCTGTGCAAGGATGGGCTGGATGTATAGACATGTTAACATGAGTAAACTGTATTCATTATAACCGTGTGACCCTTTAACATTATAACTTCGGATAAAAAAACTAAATTGGATCAATACTTGTAATCATATTCTGTGATAAAATTATACGTTGATATTATCGATTATCGTTATCGATTCTTAAACATAAATAGATATCATTTATAATAAATTAGATGCATTTTTGACAAAGACATTTAAACAAAGATAACATGTTTTGAATTCAAACAACTGATTTGTAAATGTGCATTGTAAATGTATTAATTATTTTAAAATGTATTCATGCATGTAACATGTTTTAGGGCACTCTAGTATTACTATGTGCATGTATTGCATTGGTTGTGTAAGTAACGATGAACCGTATAACTTAGTTGTTTTGAATACAATTCTGTTCTGTTCTATAAAACCATGTTGTTACGTTCCTCAATAATTTCTTCTCACCCACCTTGTATTCCGTCATCAGCCCCGTCATTCCGGTCTCCGTAACCACCTGAACTAAATTCAAGTCACCAGCTGGTATCAGTTTATTTGGTACAACTTGAGTTTCGACTAAAATGTTGTGCAAATATCTATACTGGTCCTAGTAAAATAGCATTATATTAACAATTAAATCGTTATGTTACCTGTTGAACAAAATCTTTACAAAATGGATGTGACATAGTCCTTAAAAGACTGCGATTTTGCTGAAGAAGGCGAAAGCCGAAATTTAGTGAAAAAAAGAGTTTAATATAGACATTGATATAATATTTCTTCCCTTCTGAAGATTGATAGTAAATTTTAAGTTAGTATAAACTAACACACGGGCCCTCTGTGGCCGAGTGGTCTAAGGTGCCGTCTTAATACCACTTACTTCTCACCGCTGTGGGCGTAGGTTCGAATCCCGCTCCCTCAAAAAAAAAACACAAAACGTTATGTGAGAAAGTTTTCTGTTACTTGCAGAAAGACGGTGGATCTATTCAGATTCGTTCCTCCACCAATAAAGCTGGATATGCCATATATAAAATAAAATGAGTTGAATATGGCGTTAAACCCCATTCAGAACACACTTTCACACATATTATCCCAAATCAACAGGGATGCATAACCACTAATTACACTGACATAAACAACATAATATAAGTGTACAAGATGTATTTCATTTATTGTTATATTAATGGTAAAACATACATCGCAAAACATACAGAACACATATCGACGTCTTAAGCCAATACCAGAGATATATTTGCCACCGCAAGGTAATAGGTAAAAGGGCAATTCCTCTCCATAATGGTGATACTATTATGCAAAATTAATATTCAGCCTTAAACGTGTGTTGTATTTAAAAAGGTATCCATTGGCAGCACAAACGCAACAAAAACAAGGAAAAAGCAGACTGAATTTTATCGAGCCTTTTCCTGAGAGGTAATGAAACACCTCACATCCACAAGCATCAGTACAGCCCGAACATGTATAAATAACCACTATACTAGAGGAACGACCTACTATTACAATAATTTTATAACATAACTTACTAACCTTGGTTTGGACCATGTTTACACGTTGTTTTCTCAGCTTTTCCACACAATTATAAACGTTCGCGTATCCAAGATCCATACCCTGGTTATACAGGATATCAAGGGCTATTAAGGTGCCTGTCCTCCCGACACCAGCACTGAAACACGTATAAATTTACGTTTTACTAATAACATAGTTATCCAGGGCTATAAAGGTGCCTGTCCTCTCGATACCAGCACTGAAAGACGTATAAAGATCCGTTTTACTAATAACATAGTTATCCAGGGCTATAAAGGTGCTTGTCCTCCCGACACCAGCACTGAAAGACGTATAAAGTTACGTTTTACTAATAACATAGTTATCCAGGGCTATATAGGTGCCTGTCCTCCCGACACCAGCACTGAAAGACGTATAAAGTTACGTTTTACTAATAACATATTAGTTATCCAGGGCTATAAAGGTGCTTGTCCTCCCGACACCAGCACTGAAAGACGTATAAAGTTACGTTTTACTAATAACATAGTTATCCAGGGCTATATAGGTGCCTGTCCTCCCGACACCAGCACTGAAAGACGTATAAAGTTACGTTTTACTAATAACATATTTATCCAGGGCTATAAAGGTGCCTGTTCTCCCGACACCAGTACTGAAAGTCTTTACAGTATTGACATGACTTTGATGTTAACTGAAAAAGAATCCTTCCGAATGTGAAGTGGATATAACAATAACTGAACACAAACCCTCCCGAAGGTAAAGTGGATATAACGATAACTGAACACAAACCCTCCCGAATGTGAAGTCGATATAACGATAACTAACACAAATCCTCCCGAATGTGAAGTGGATATAACGATAACCGAATACGTATTGCGGGTAGATTTCTTTTCACAAAATCCACATCTCATTTTTAACAGTAACAAGAACAGAATGTACACGATAACTTGACTACCTGTCATTAATTTCCCCACGCGTGTCTACGATGTAAACATATCACATGTTGAGGAAATGGACAGAAAATAAATAGTCAAACTGTTTGATTTGAGAGAGACACATATATTACCTGCAATGGACGACCCAGGGATGATCAGACGCGTTGTCATGGTTATGAACCTTTGACCAGAACTGTACCAGACCCGTCAATCCTATGGGCGTACTTTTATCAGGCCATGCCGTGAAATGGTAATGAGTTATTATTCTGCTCTTGTCTTTTCCAATCTATAATATTTTAAAACACACGAATTTGTGTTAAATAAAACATTAACATGTCAAGACATTACAGATTTGTATCATACATACTGATGTTGCAAGTGTTATCATCATCTCTAAACAGTTTCAAAGTTTAAAGTATTTGGCAACATTACACCATTTTGCTTGGATATGTGTGGGTGGCATGTTGCTCATGAGGCTATTGGTGTTAACGGTGCAGTGAACTAAACGACTGTAACGATTGTACAAAGTTGGTATATATATTTTTATTTGGTCTATTTTTAGTTCAATTGAACTTATATCTATCAATATCAATTTATTATTTTTATTACTGTTTAAGTTCAATGTCTAAAAGTTAACACTATCTTAGCAAATATTGCCTAGTAAACAGATAAGTGATGGCAGTCTGTGAAGTGATCGTTTTGTCTAATAATGTCTTTCGTTTAAGTAATTCTTATGGCAATAAAGTGACACAATGTATTAATCTAACAAACTACAATCTACATAAAATGTAAAGAGTTCACTTTTTGTGTTATTGGACCTTCAAGCTGCTAGTATTGAACGGGTTGTCTAGTGTTGGAGTAACCGATTCAAACTCGGCTGATTTGATTCCCCACCATCACATTGTATGTGTCCATATGCGTGGCATTATATTTGCGTATATTTACTTGCAGTGCTGGCAAACAAGACACAAAGTGTGATTTATTCATGAAAGTTACACTTTGTGTGAAATAAACAGTTAAACCAAAATCACCTGCTTCAGAACAAAGCTCCTGATTGTGAATTCTGCAAACACTTCTTCTGATACCATCGTTAAAGTAACGGAACCGTATGTCACAACCTTACTATTGTTCCAATACTGCAGGCATTTCATCTAGCAAATACAAACATACACATGTATGTTAATTTTGAACATTAAAAATTAACATTTTGGCATCTTAAATTTAATTAAACTAAAAGATTAGCAGTTATATATAAGGAACGTAGTAATGATCTTGTTACACGGCTATATTTTGTTCTGAAGTCTCAGTCTGTGATATGATTGATTACGGCATTGCGTCTTGTTGCCATTCGTGTCCCATCGCTAATTCAAGTGGGGAAATAAGGAGATAAGTGTAACAAACAATATTTTATTCTGTTTTATACACCGCTAGTGAGTGTAATATTGACAGTGAATTTCATAGATTACTATTAATTTTCTAAATTGTTGAGTTGGTATATTTGAACTAAATGAGTACATTATATCGTTGGCAGCCATGAAACATTAAATCTGTAAATCCTACGAACATTTATCTATATTTGTAGTTCAAAATCAACTCTTAAGTTTCATTATTTGCTTAAAGGGAAATCTTATAACGAAAAGTCCATTTTAAATATTATACAGAATAACATTTTTAAACAAGAACAACGAAATTACCTTTCCGCCTTCGGAAACGTTAGTGACCATGACAATCTTCGATACATTAAACTCCCATACCATTCTCCAGAAATCATTAACATTGACATCTGAAGGACCTGGAGAGGTCGATAAAAATGTTGGTGATATACATAGGATATAAGCAGAAATAAAACGTATGTCTAAGTTAACCAGCACTATAATACAATTTATTATGATTTAGTGACTGAAACTATATAAGGTTACTTTTAAACAAGAATTTATATTTTCATATTATTCTAGACATTGTATAATATATTAATCATATTTTGTATGTATGAACGACTATTTAAAGTCTTACCCTGGGTAGCAATATAGGCATTCTTCATTTTGTGACCCTGTAAGATAGAATACCATACTATGATTGTGTTTAAGGGGCAATCGCTAAATCCTTATCGACCTAAAATAAATAGTGACTGAAACAAATTTTATAAAAAAAATATGTAGATACAACTAATGTATTATCTTTAATTTGCATTGTAATTTTTTGCATCGTTTCTCTCATCAAAATCATGTTTTAACATAATACTAGTGTTACAATATACGAGTACCATTAAATAAATTCAAACGTTAATTATATCATAATCATTGTTTCATAACAAACAAATAAAAATCTAAAAAAATAAATAAGAAAATTCAGAGAATTCATATTCCCCAATGAAAAAAGATCGAGAAAATTAAAAAACATTGCCTTAGGATGTGGGTATGAAACACTGCAATATAATGCCTGAGACGTGAAGAAACAGATGAACATGAAAATTGGTTTAAGGGAACCAGTCCTTAACAAATCAAGGTCGCAAGACCCTGAAGGCCGGCCCTCATAAGACAATTCAGTATGGTAGGTGCTGTTACTCAATAAATATAGGCTGACTTGCAAAATTGCAATGGATATACTTGTAATATAAAATCAAAGGGCTATAATTAAGACATAATTGAATAGGAACACAAAGTTTAAAGCCATGTACACAATGTACAGTAAGTTTCATTTGAATCGGAACGCTAATATGGCGGACACATATTAAGACCATGTACGCAAGTACAGCAAGTTTATTTGAATCGTGTTAAAACTGTGGGAGGTGTTGCATCCTCATCCATGAAATCTAAGTTAAAATGAACAAATAGTCATAACTAAATAAAAATAATTTGATTAAAATACCACTACTGCAGGCACGTATTCAGACCAGTTACTTGCTGTACATGGTTGTTGGTCTCAAGTATGAGGTCAAAACTAAGTTAAAAGAAGAAAGAGTCATTACCCAATCAAAATTATTTAATCGAAACGCCAATACCACAAGCACATATTCAGACCATGTACTTGCTGTTAAGCAAGGTTAATTTAGTTTAAACTAATTTATTTTACTTCGAAAAGTTCTTACAACTTAGACAATTCACGCTCAAAGTCTTCCTATGTAGAACCAGTACTAAGTATATGCGGAAAAAGTATTTTAAGTATATAAGGACACCATACACAGCCATGGCATAGGATCGAACCACGACATCCCGATCCTGGGTTCGATGCTTTACCACTGGAACACGCGCTCCCTAAGTTTTATTTGATTTAGGTTAAAACTGTTAAAACTGTTGAAATAATTGTGTCCGAAAAGTTGTTGGTCCAAAGTATGAGGTTCAAAATAAGAAAGTATATAATAAATATACCATCTGATCTGATAATGAATAGATAATCTGATCAATTCGAAATAAGACAATGTATAATGAATATATCATCTGATCAGTTGGAATCAAGACAATGTATAATAAAGATATCATCTGATCTGTTGAAATAAGACAATTATCATCTGAACACTTGGAAATAAGAATATATACAACCAACAAGTGACATAGATTCAAATGACACGTCCACCAAAACTTGACTACAATACATTTAAGGTATAATTATAATAGATACGATATATAAATATATATATAAAATGTGAACATCTGATTGGGTACTATTTATGAAAACTACGATAATGTTAAATTCAACTATATCGTACATGAATGAAACTATATTACATGTACTACTGCAGTGACATACATGGATCAAAATACACTAATATCAGAATAACCTACGTGGATTGAAATACACTGATACCAGAATAACGTTTATGGATTATCTACAATAAATCCAGAATAATGTACATGGATCAAACTACAATAAAACCAGAATAACGTACATGGATTAAACTACCATTATACCAGAATAACGTACATGGATTAAACACCAATAATACCAGAATAACTTACATTGATTATAATACCAGAATAACGTACATGGATTCAACAACAATAATACCAGAATAACGTATATGGATTAAGCTACAGTAATACCAGAATAATGTACATGGATTAATCTACAATTATACTAGAATAATGTACATGTATTAATCTACACTAGTACCAGAATAATGTACAAGGATTAATCTACAATAATACCAGAATAATGTATATGGATTAATCTACAATAATACCAAAATAACGTATATGGATAAATCTATAATAATACCAGAATAACGTACATGGATTAAACTACATAAATACCAGAATAATGTACATGTATTTAACTACATTAATACCAGAATAATGTACATGAATTAAACTACAATAATACCAGAAAAATGTACATGTAATAAACTACAATAATACCAGGATAATGTACATGGATTTAACTACCTTAATAACAGAAAAATGTACATTGATCAATCTACAAAAGTACCAAAATAACTTACATGAATAAATCTACAATAATACCAAAATAACGTACATGGATACCAGAATGACATAAATGGATAAATCTACAATTATACCAGAATAACGTACATGGATTAATCTACAATAATACCAGAATAACGTACATGGATTAAACTATAACAATAACAGAATAATGTTCATGGATTAAACTACAATAATACCAGAATAACATAAATGGATTTGTCTACAATAATACCAGAATAATGTTCATGGATTAAACTACAATAATACCAGAATAACATACATGGATTTGTCTACAATAATACCAGAATAATGTTCATGGATTAAACTATAATAATACCAGAATAATGTACATGGATTTGACTACAATAATACCAGATTAACATACATGGATTTATCTACAATAATACCAGAATAATGTTTATGGATTAAACTACAATAATACAAGAATAACGTACATGGATTAAACTATAATAATACCAGAATATTGTTCATGGATTAAACTACAATAATACCAGAATTATTTTCCCGGATTTAACTACCATGACTGTAGAAAAAACGTATGTATGAAAGTAGCATTGATATAATCCGACTCTGGTTGTCCAGGCATTGTCTTCAAAATAACCCTTGAATGGTCATCTGAAATATAACATTATCTATAAATTTATGTAATAGTTTTTGTATTTATTGTTGTAAACAATATTACAGAAGACGAAAGGCAATCCTTCCAATTATTTTGTCAAAATGATCAATATATACATTATTAAAAAGGTTCTTAACATTTCATATATATATATAACATGGATTTACATCATTGATCAATATATACTTACATCATTGATCAATATATACATTGTTAAAAAGGTTCTTGATGGTTCTTAAATAGTACATGTCTATAACATGGAATTACATTATCGATCAATATATACATTGTTAAAAAGGTTCTTGATAATTCATATATATAATATGGATTTACATCATTGATCAATATATACATTGTTAAAAATGTTCTTAATAGTTCATATATATATAACATGGATTTACATCATTGATCAATATATACATTGTTAAAAAGGTTCTTGATAGTTCACACATATAACATAGATTTACGTCAATGATCAATATAACCATTGTTGAAAAGGTTCTTAATATTACATATCTATAACATGGATTTACATCATTGATCAATATATACATTGTTAAAAAGGTTCTTGATGGTTCTTAATAGTACATATCTATAACATGGATTTACATCATTGATCAATATATACATTGTTAAAAAGGTTCTTGATGGTTCTTAATAGTACATATCTATAACATGGATTTACATTATCGATCAATATATACATTGTTAAAAAGGTTCTTGATGGTTCTTAATAGTACATATCTATAACATGGATTTACATCATTGATCAATATATACATTGTTAAAAAGGTTCTTGATAATTCATATATATATATAACATGGATTTACATCATTGATTAATATATACATTGTTAAAAAGGTTCTTGATAGTTCATATATATAACATAGATCTACGTCAATGATCAATATATACATTTTTAAAAAGGTTCTTGATAGTTCATATATATAACATGGATTTACGTCAATGATCAATATATACATTGTTAATAAGTTTCTTGATAGTTCATATATATAACATAGATTTACGTCAATGATTAATATATACATTGTTAAAAAGGTTCTTGATAGTTCATATATATAACATAGATTTACGTCAATGATCAATATACATGTATACATTGTTAATAAGGTTCTTGATAGTTCATATATATAACATAGATTTACGTCATTCATTTAAACAAAACTTCATATCACTTTAAGTGTAAGAGGAAACTTACAAGTGTCCACTTCACAGCTATTGTAATAGTTTGTCAACAAAGTAAGTGCATTGTGTTAAATAGTTGTTTCACTCGATGCATTGTCAGAACCCTGATCAGATATATATATATATATATATATATATATATATATATATATATATATATAGGAGTTTCTAACCCATTGTTCGTACATGCATGCATGTCCTTGTATATATTTTTGGTCTGTTAATAGGTATTTCTAACACATTACACTTACATGCATAAATGTCCTTGTACCTATTTTTGGTCTGTTAATATATATTTTTAACACATTACACTTACATTCATGCATGTCCTTGTACCTATTGTAGGTCTGTTAATAGGTATTTCTAACACGTTACACTTACATGCATGCATACATGTCCTTGTACCTATTTTTGGTCTGTTAATAGGTGTTTCTAACCCATTGTACCTACATGCATGCATGTCCATGTACCTATTTTTGGTCTATTTATAGGTATTCCTAACCCATTAAACTTACATGCATAAATGTCCTTGTACCTATTTTTGGTCTGTTAATATATATTTCTAACACATTACACTTACATGCATGCATACATATCCTTGTACCTATTTTTTGGTCTGTTTATAGGTCTTTCTAACCCATTGTACTTACATGCATACATGTCCTTGTACCTATTTTTGGTCTGTTAATAGGTGTTTCTATCACATTACACTTACATGCAAACATATCCCTGTACCTATTTTTGGGTCTGTTTATATATGTTTCGGCAATTTTGGTGGCATATACCATTCCCTGCGGCAGTTTCTGTAGGAGGAATTAATATATTATAAACGTCATAAAGGGACATGCCATCTACGCACGCACGCACGCACGCACGCACGAACGCACGTATGCTTACACGCACGTACGCAAGCAGACTGAAACACATACACGCACGCACGGACGCACACACACACACACACATATTGAATAAAATAGAATAAGATACTGAAAGAATGTTGGAAAAAGAGAAAATAAGAGAGTAAGAGAGATGGGAGGAAATAGTTAGACATGTTAAACAAGTAAGTTAGATAGGGATTGAGAGATAGAGAAAGGAAGATAATTATAGACACACACGAGAGGTACATATAAAGACGATGCCATACAGAGAGAGAGAGAGAGAGAGAGAGAGAGAGAGAGAGAGAGAGTGCGTAACCGTTTTTGTCTTCACATATCTACCATTTATTGGTATCTGTAATCATTTCCAGCCATATTTTGCTGAATAATCTGTAATAGTACTCACATTAAACTCCTCCGTAAAATAAGTGGGCTGAGCGCTTTTGCCCTTGATATACTCTCTTAGGTCTGACAACCAAACTGCATTCGTGGGCGCATCGTTTTGAGCGGACGTATTGGCGTATAAACAGTGTACATCCGCATCATCAATAATTGTAATATCAGATTTGTTTAAAATCTTTCCGGCTGGCTTCTTGGTCTTATCTGATCCAAATAAATCAATATTCTTTATTATGCATACAAACCATTTTTAAAGAAGAGTTTATTAGTATATCGCAAAACATTGAGCAAGATGTATGATAAATGTTATCATTTGATTTATCTTAAGGCGATACTTGTTGTCAGTATATAGATAAAACATTCATATTTACACAAATACAACACTTCATTAAAAGCATGAAACGTTTTGTCAACAACTGACTCTCTCGGCATCAGATACACAGTTTAATGTATCACTTCAATGTACCGGAACGATATTATAACAGCACTTAAAATAAACATAACATTGTTATGTTTTTTTTTCTGTCTTTTTTGTATTTTCTACTTTTAATATTACCTCTTTTTATTTATCTCTTCATTTCCTTTTAATGTTGGTTTACATCCTATTGAATGTTATAATTGCCATCTTGAGTTCAATGTTATTTGTACATTGAAAGGAGAGGACTGTAACTAATGTTGCTATCATTTGCTGCCCAACCTGTTTGCTTATAATGTGCATTAATAAAAGATGTTTTTAAACCATATTCATAAAAAATGCCTAATGGATTATTTGTTTATTTTATTTTTTATATTATTATTTATTGCTTATTGAAATGACATTCACCGTCGTCCTTTAATATGTACAGACATCAATACACACAATTTCAAAATAAACGTTTTGAGTACCTACTCTATAACAAATATACACAAGCATAAATATTTCCGTTTATATTGATTGCTACCTTCTTAGACAATAAGGAAGGTATACAGTCTATTCAAAGTTCGTCGATAACTGGCTCAGTGCATCGTTGAACAATATAGGAAAAACGGGTAGTTTCCGTATCGAATTCAAACAAATCATAATTGAGTACCTATAATTGACATACCTTTATCGCAGAGTCTCGCATAATAAATGTTTTCCAACTCGTTTTATAAATTCAGTAGTAAATAAACACTCATGTAAGATACTCAATTTAAGCTAGTGTATATCACTACCGATTAATCGGTCGGTATTGTCTGTTGAACCTGTACGTAAAATACCGAGCTTCTTTCCCACTTGTCGGAACATTTAAATGACTAAATTTGTCATCGACAGACGGAAACTAATATACTAAACTAATATATGCATAATTTTGTTTATAACGTAATGGTCAAAAACAAACACAGATTTGTTTGCAAAATGATAGCATCTAATACTGTATTCATCATCTCGTTTAATGAATTAGATAATAAATAATAACTCATATATTAAGATTCTCTATTGAAGTTATAAAATAGGTTATTTTATAAAACCAATTTACGTTTTGTAGCATTGCTGTTGCTTTCTACCGACCGGTCAGTCTGATTTGTTTCCAATTCGTTCATATGCAGCGCTGTGTCCGGTTTTCTACCATACAAAACATTAAAAATATTCTGTTAATTTTTATTGAATGATAACGTTATACAAGACAAATACTATGATTATAAGATGAATTAAGATAAAACAGTAGTTATTTATTAAAATCAACAAAACAATATGTTTACTACACAGGATCTGATTACAATACAACTGTTTCTCGATAAAAAATCATTGAATTCATGAAATGATTATATAAATGATATAAAATTAATAATATGCTGCTATTTTATTTACTTAACTTACTTGTTATTCCGTCGTCGTCTCGTCCAAATGATTGCTATTATAACACAGACAATAACAAGGATAGCTGCGATAACACCGCCGACTGCCATTCCAGCTACCGATGACTTTGACTCTGACAAAATAGACAGAAATAGATCATGAAAATTAAGTGTTATATTTACACATTGAAAGCAATGCTAAAATGGAATCTATATTAAAACATGTTATATATAAGTGTTGTAACGGAACACAAACAGTACCGTAAACAATTGCATGTGGATGCAATGCGGCAAAGCACAACAAAGATAATACACGAGGTATCGTCCAGTTTTATTGACGACATTGATTACGGCAGCCTGCGTATTTGCCGGAAAGCAGCATTTTCTCCAAAAATAACTTTTAATGTAAGTATTTTTAATTGAAATGACTGATGTACAACGTTGGAAAGTCGCACATACTTTTTTGTATTCTATAACACGATATAGTTTAACCTCTTCCTTTGTGGCGATATGGTAGGAAGTTTACAATTTAGAATCTATGGTAGTAATGCATTGACTAGGGTTGCTATAAAACGCATTTATATATTTTTTATGTAACTTATGTATACATGGTAGGAAGTTGTTTTCCCCGTTTGTCCTCGGAAACGATACCAAATGTTTACAAATGAATGTTCGACAATATCGGATTTAGTGCAATGCTTTAACGGCATTTTCAACAATCATTATGTAAATTACGGCTTGTCTAGTTTTATTGATGGTGAAATATCTCAGAAAAAAATCTGAGTTATATCTCCGTACTTACGTAAGTAACAGCTAAACTGTCTCACATAAAGATATTGGAATGAGCGTAACCCGATGTACACACGCTGTAAGGTATTATGCTGTATACACGTTGTTAGGTATTTACCAAATTATATATACATGTATATATAAATATATAATAGGGGGAATCATACGTCTAACAAAACACTTTCAGGAGCACCGGATCCGCGAAGGATACATAAATGGTAGAAATAGTGAACACAGTAGAAATAATTACCATTTTACAGTGCTAAAACTTATAACGAAATATCCTCAGCCAGCTTTCGGCTTTACGCCTTCATCAGGGGACGAAAATAAAAGAAAACAGCAACAACAAAAAAAAACGTTTATTATAAACTGAATATCAGATCAAATATTTTGATCTAATATTCAGTTTAAAATAATTGTAGGCGTACAAAACTGTCTTCACGCAGTCGTCTGCGATTCTGTTTTCAACCGCTCTGCGATTATCTAACAAGACTCATTCATGTAAACGCTACATCTATGTTATGTAAGTCACAATAATTATAACTACATGTTGCTCATATATGCTTCTACCTTTTCTAAAAACAACAAATGTATGGGACACTACCTCCATATGGGTTATGGGCGCGTGTTCGCACGCATTTGTAGTATATATAGTTAAAAGTTTTAGTTGGTAATATTTTACAGTAGGTTTCTCAATCTGACTGCAGTACTTTTATATATAGAAAATTGTTTATTCTTATGTTGTTGTTTTTTTGTTGTTGTTTTATTTTATTTTTTTATTTTTTTCATATATAAATATATATAATAATGTGCATATGTCTTACATGAGACTGGGGATGGAACAAACCTTCTAAGGCCAACTGTACAGCAGTTAGAATTGCATCGATATACTTAATACCAATATCGGCTAATTGATACGTGTCAATTTAACACCTATCTGCTGGCACATTGCACGTTCCACTCACAAAGCCTTCCACACAGCCAAGGGCACATACCCCAGATGATGTGCTGCACTTAGATACACCGCCTGCACAGTTACCACACGTGTGTGTACAGTTTATACCATGTGTTCCTTCTTCACATGCTGAAATTTAGTTGTATATATCTGATAAAATAATCCAAACAAAAACATAGATCTTTGTTGTAATGAGTCAGTGTGTGAAGGATTTTAAAATGTTCTCCAACTGCTCATATATACATATAGCTAACATGAATGTTATTCAAGTTGCATTGGAAAATATATCCTATTTAAGCATTGCCTAAGTGTGTGAAGGATATTAAAATGTACAACACTATACATACCGCTCACGTCCCTTAACTGAACCAAAACCATATCATAGTTGCTCGTCACTTTACTATATCTAAACATTTGAGTAAGTATACGCAGTTTTTAAAACTTAAAGGGACGTGCCTTACGCAAAATAAATCACTTACACGTATGCATGTTTTCAGCATGCATAGGTGAAGTTGTACCTTGAACTCATTTTATTATGTGTTGTTTATAGTCTTTGCATATTACTTATTTGGATACCTTAATATAATTATATAAGACTGATACTTGTTTTCCGCAAATGTAAAAACAAACAAAGACTACATACACTCATACACTACTTTTCATTATTTTATTATACATACATTGCTACATTTCGTATATATAGCACTATAAATAACTCTTACTAAGCTGTGTTAAAACGAAGTTTCTTTAACAAACGTCAAGAAAATCCAGTTAAATAGATAGTGATTAACTAATTCAATTGATATGGCCATTTTATGTTTATCATAAATTGTAAATTTGACCTGTTGTGAGTTATTATACCCCATGAGATCTAAGTTTTCTACACGATTCATAAAAATCAAATTATGTTTGTTTTAATACATTTAATAGTTTTTAATCTAGTAAACCCTGTTTTAATATATCTTTAAGTTGATAAAACCAGCTTACTGTCGTTACACAGTGTGGTTGTTTTATATCCTGGCATACATCCACTACTACAGCTTCCATTGCTTTTATCACAGACTGTTCCATTCGAGCACGAGCCACATCGGTGAGCACAACCTTTACCCCAGTGATAGTCGTCACATTCTGAATAAATTAATTATAAGTAAAAATACATATGCCATATCTTCGTCAAACAAGCTTGTTTTAATCATGAGTATAGATAAACGTTAGGAAGTTTTGTTATCAGTACCTGGGTCTATATTCATCAAGTATCTTAAATAGAAAAAAATAAAGTCCCAGTTTTATATAATTATCTATCTAATTTTAAAACAATTACAATGTATTATTACTCTAATATATTATTTAAATACTACTGCTTATTTTATTGAAAATGGAATATAACCACAAAACAACGGTTGTTATAAATTAAGTTTATTTCGACCTAGTTAAGAGTTAACTACAACGCTTCACCAATACAGCCTTTCAGGAATTAATATCAATAGTGAATTATCTTGTCAAACACAGACATGAGGACATAAAATGAAAAGTTGCCAAAATATGTAAAATGGTAATTAAGCAGAGACTAAATAAATATCTTGAACATGAATGAATTTTTATTTATAGTTATATGAAAAATAGGTATATAATATGCACCATGGGGGTATGTTAGCTATGTTAAAAAGTATCACTCCTCCGTTAGCTATTTATAAAAATATCCTTTCAGGATTTGATATTAATAGTGAACTATTTAGTCATACACAGACATGAGGACATTACATGAAAAATTACACAAAGAAGTAAAATGATAAATAGGCATAGATTATATAAATATCTTGAACATGAATGAATTTTGCTTTATAGTTATATTAAAAATAGGTATATAAAATACACCATGGGGGTATGTTAGCTATGTTAAAATGTATCAATCCTCCATTAGCTAATCGGTTTCCAGCTTTCTCTATCATACACCATAACCCATCAAGTTGACAAAATGAAAATGAAAACACTATTTATAATCTTGATCTTGCGTTTTTGACAAATAATAACAGTGATTTACTGTTTTATGGTGGACACAGCGATTTCATTAAATTGAAAGGCAATATCTTTGCATGGAATTAAGTCAGCGTCACCAACAATACGCCTGCACATCTACATTTGATGTTGATTATGTATACCGCAGAAAAAAACAGTTATGTAATGACCATTAAGTAATAAAAGCTTAAACATGGCGCTAAAACATATCTCTTACCTTACATTAACAGTATTTTCACATTGTATTTAAGTATTTAACTTAACTCAATACATATCACATGTTCATTTCTATATGTTTATAAGGATGTACATATTGAACATTTGTATATGTTTGTAAGGATGTACATATTGAACATTTTTATATAGTACATATCGAACATTTGTATATGTTTATAAAAGTGTACATATTAAACATTTGTATATGTTTATAAGGGTATAAATATTGAACTTTTTTATATGTTTATAAGGGTGTATATATTAAACATTTGTATATGTTTATAAGGCTATACATATTGAACATTTCTATATGTTTATAAGGATGTACATATTGGACATATATATATGTGATTGATCAGCTTCCCATATTTCATGAAATATTTCTTTCATCGAGTGTTTATTGTTCAATAAAACATAGTATATTTGGTATCGTAAATGTACAATAACACAAAGCATACTTTAAGGTGATAATACGTGTAATTTGTAACCATATAAGACATGTTTATGGTTTGGATGCGACACGCAGTTGCAAGAGAGAATGACCTTAATTTATAGGATGTATTACTTTTGTAATTGTTGTATCAAATCAAATTTTAGAATTTTTCATCTCTGTTAGCAAATACAATTATTCGATAGTTGAATTAGTCTTACTGGAACCTTAACGCGTGACACTTAAAACTGTTCTCCAACTGCTCATATATACATATAGCTAACATGAATGTTATTTGAGTTGCATTGGAATATATATTCCTTTAACTTTTAATCTTTTATTTCTATTGTCTTCATGAAATTTCATTAACATTTAATTACAAACATGAAACGGCCTTTACTCTGTATATATAATGCCGTAGTTAATTGATTTATCCAATTGTTTACCTTGGTCGCATTTGTTTCCTTGCCATCCTGCATTGCACTCACATTTGCCGTCAATGTGATTACATAAATTCTGATCATGACATTCATCGCTGCACCGTGTCATACAATTGTCACCATAGAAACCAGCACCACATTCTGCAAAATAATTCCAAATGAATGTATAAGCTTGGAACATGTAAAGGAACAAACACGTCATAAACATATTCAGTATGTTTTAATGTTTACCAAATCGCACGTATACACAAACAAGTACCAATTAAACCTCATCTAGGTATGTTATTCTAGTCATAAGCTGATGCTTATATGCTTACTTGTACAAAGTCGATGCCAGAACTAATAATACAAATCTAAAGTCAATGTTAATGGTAAATGTATATAGGGAATTATCAATTAATATATATCAGTTAAAGGTAAATGAACATTGAAAACCCCTGCCGTTACAGAGTCTTATATGCAACAACTCGAATTGCCTCCATGCCATTAGATAGTATAATTTGGGAGTAAATATTGTGAATATTTTTACAATGGTTGTCAGAACTTTGTACTATAAGCAATAAACACAGGATTCGATACTTTTAAGGTAATCCAAATAACTAGCATACATTGAAAATAAATGACATTATCTAATATGCATTTTGAATTCAATGTAATTAACTAACATACAATGAATCAAAGTTAATTTTCAATATTCATTTGGAATCTTCTTTACAACAACATTTAGTATAATTTTTTTTTTGTAAATTACCATATTTGTTTTAGTGTATTCTTATTTATTTGATAACTACCTGATATATTTAGTTAAGTTTATCTAAGACAGCGTGATGGCAAAATCCATGTTTTATGTACAAATACAGAACATATTTTGATTGACCAAAGAGGGCATATCAGAAATCATGATATAAAACGTTCATCTTTTTTAGTTATCAGGTAATCTATTTTGTTAGTTTCTACATTTGTGCTGTAAATGGTATTTGGTTGCTTGTTAAATAAAGCTTAATTGAGAACGTCTTAAGTTAAAAAGTGATGTGCATTACAATTGATATTTGAATAGATATCATTTTTAACATATTTTATGCACACTTTAATCGTATATTCATGACCAATCATGCAAAGCGTTTGTCTCTGATCAATTCTCAGGAGACACAATAGTTCGAAGAGAAATTGCCAACTCCATACTACCTTTATCACAATAAGGATTGTTTCTGTATCCAGATTTACATCCACCAGCACATCTCCCAGTTACTCCATTACAAGGTTCATTCAAACACTGACCACATTTGTTTACGCAGTTGTTACCCCACGTACCGTGTGTACACTCTGTTTACAAGAAGAGTAAATACTTCACTTGGAACATAAAGAATATTACGCTTAACACTCTCTCAGGTATAAACGATAATTAATTGCGTGAATAAATGACTCAATATGTTTTTAATAAAACCACAAATAGCATAATCAATCAACTGGTATAATTGTATATAATCATTTCGTGGACATACCAATACATGAACGCGGAATAGTTGAACATTTATCTTGGTGATATATTTGTCTATAGAGTACTTTGTGAGGTTTGGTAAACTATCCATTCCACCTAACTTACATATATATTGTAGATAAAATTTCATTTACTAAACATAACCATGATAGTTATCGTCTACTGGAAATGTAAGTTCATATGAGATAAGAAAAGAAAATAGGTATTATTGACAAATTTCATATCTCACGACGAATGTTTGTTCTCAACGTTATTGCTAAATAAACATGTGTTACACTCCGTACAGTCAATGTTACCATGACTACCGGAATTCTAATCATGTGAGAAATTCGTTTCCGCATTCGGCTTATCTCACGTTCCTTGAAGGTTTACCTTAATTGTTAATTAATATAACAGTTACAGAACAATCAATAAAAGAAACATTTATATTACTACTTGAGTGGTGCTCGTCGTTTATTTACATAGAATCACTACCACGTGATTATCATCATGACATCTCTGACCGAACATCTAGTGAAATTAATAGGTTCCATCCTCACGTCGGGAACGGAAAGCATTTCAGGGATCACGAGTTCGAATCTCTGCCTGGTCATAGTCTCCGTAATGATTGATTTACAACATTGCGCAGCATGGTTATTTGTCTCTCATTGCTGATTCAAATGTGAAAGTTATCAGATTTTGTTGTGTAAATAGGTGTACTTGAGTACTGGTTAAGATTCCATGATTCAAGAAAGAATGGTTACGCTAACCCTAGCTCTCGATGGCACAGATATAACGCTAAAAACACATGCAATTTTCAACATACCCACATACCTAATATAGCTAACGAACTAAGGTTTTTTCTTTTATAATCATAATTTTATATTTAAAGAAACACAAATATCAATTATTAAGAATACTATGAAATAGTTTCAAAGAAAATAGAGTACTTCTTTGAAGTATTCTTCCTTCAATGACGTGCAATACATATATTGTACATTACGCTAACGTTTCATCTCCCAATGCTAACCATGTCCTATATGTATGTAATAGTATACTATTTAGGATTATTGAATATTTCAATGCGAACCAAGCAAGAATAGGGCAATACGTCGTAATACTACCGTCGATAGAGATGTGTTGGTTACACATCATCTTTCATACTTTCAAGTTAGTTAAATCTGCACAAATATTTATAATGCGCTTGTATTCGGCCATACCTTCGTCACATCGTTCCCTAGTCCAGCCTGCTTTGCATGAACGTTCACAAGTTCCGTGTACATGGTTACAGTATCTGGTACCATCCTGACAGTGGCTACTACATATTTCCTTACAACCTTCACCATAGTAACCATCATTGCATTCTTGAAAGTAATCAGAAACAAGTAAACACAAGGATTTTCTTTTGTCTTTTCTATTCTTTCAGCGATGAACACAGTTAAACAATTTCTAGTTTTAACATTATGTGGCCCAGGTTGAAATATACATGATATACAAAATTAGAAATACATGTTTATGTTACACACTAAACCCTGTCTAAATATGATATTAAACATAAGCATTAAACATAATACACATGTTAAACATTAATTAAATCTAAACAGATATATTGAATATTGTCCAATTGCAACATGAATAATCAAAAATATATGTTCTGCCATTCAATTACTTTTTCATACAAGGGTAAGTGGAGTTTGATAATACCGAAACATTAAATCATTTGAATTCGATCGACTTACACTGTAAACCCTCCAGAATGGAATATTTGATCAATACAAATCTGGAAGCATGTGTTCGTTTGTGTCACCTCGTTATAAACTTATTGTGCTTCTCATTATAATTTGAAATAATGATTAAATACTCATATTACAAAATACATTTTCATTATTTAAAATCTCAAGAACATCTTACTTTTGTTAATTTAGTAAAATATTGTATTTAATACAGTTTGAATGAGAAACTATTAATTTCTGTAAAGATTAGAATAATGATTGATATAATCTGTCGATTGCACTTTGTATGTCAAAACATATTTTGGAGACAAAAAAATCTTAAGTCGACTATGACTCAACACTACGCTTGTAAATCGTATAATATATATAATAAACATAGCAAATATGAAAGACACAACAGCTACAATTCACGTATACTATCAATAAATGCACATATATTCATTACGTGTGAGCTGTGTACGTTTATAGCATTTTGTTTATTTACAAATGATGCAATTGCAGCAATTATATGAAAGTTAATGTGATTTTGATAATCATGTGTCCATCATTGATGTTTCAGTTTCATTTTGATACGCATTAGCTCATAATGTTCCAGTTGACATCATGCGACAGAGTTTCGATTGTTTTACATGAACTATCGAGTATGCTTCATTTTTAGCATATATGAATATAAAACAAAACTATGTTTGATCATTTTAAGAAACAAAACCCTAGTCATAGTACAGTGTGATGTTTGAAAGCAACCACATTTAGATCATATAACCATGTAAGAGAATGTAGACGTTTTATTTTTCTATTTTCACGTGATATGTTTGATGGCTGACGTGTGAATTTAAGCGGGAGTGAAATTAAGAAATATTTGTGGATATTTACTATTGTTTTGGATGTCTTTTCATACCTCGTAGTAATTTATAGTCGAAAAAGCATAATGAACCTGAAATCTAGTGTTTCAAATGGCCAAAATAGGACTTTTAATGTGCCAACAACAAACCGGTATGCTCCTCTTGAGGGGGAGGGGTACGGACAAAGGGACAACATTTGCAAATCATCTCGGCCAGATTATACAGGTACGATAAACAATATAAATAACGCACAAAACAATTCACAACAACCGTGTTTATCGATCGATGATAAGTTATCAATAATCTTGTCAAAAATTGAGCACCTTGAAAAAAAAAAGATCAGATCATTATAAACATGGCCGCCAGACAAAATGCATCCGACGAAAAGATAGAAAATATAAATAAACAAATAGACATGCACAACATTTATATTAAACAACTGGCTTATCATAGCATAGATATCGAAGCCAGATCCCGACGTAACAACCTAGTATTCTATGGGCTGGCAGAAAACAGGAATGAGGATAGTTATGAAATTCTTCGTGAGTTCTGCGAGTTTCAACTCGGAATTGACCTGGAGGCCATGTACATACAGAGAGTCCATAGACTTGGGTCATCCCATTATGCCAGGAATCTCACACAAACACCCCGCAGCCTTCTAGTCCAAATATACCAACACTCAACAACGTTCATGCGTCCAATATTTCGGTCACATCAAACCGTTCATCGACTGATAATATGGACATGCATAGTCCTAACGCCCCGCCAGCACAGACTCGTATAACACAAGGACCAATTCGAGAAGCAAGATTACAACTCCCAGCGTTAAATAGGGTTGAAGCCCCCTTTGATGGACAAAGAACGGTTCCGGTGGGCATATAATTACATCTACACCGGCAACAAACAGTAACGGTAGACGGGCAGCTTCGGTTAATCAAGAGATTAACGACAAGCAGACACAATAGGCCAGGAGGGAGAGATTAAACTGCGTACTATTAAATGTGCAGGGTTTAATATCAAAAAATGTAAATAAACTTGAATCTTCTGAATTTATATCTATATTTGAACAAACTGATTTAGTGTTTTTCACAGAAACTTGGTCAGATAGTTTAACGGACATGAGTGTTGAAGATTTCAAAGAGTTATTGTTGCATAGAACTGATAAAAAACCAGGGTTCCAAAAAGGAATGATATTGAGTTATATAGTAGTGACAGTGATGACATATTGTGGCTTAAATGTAAGGGAAGTTTATTTGATACTGAAAATGATCTTTGTTTGTGTTTATGTTATGTGGTGCCACACGGAAGCACCAGACAAACCTTTATAGAGACAAATGTCTATGACATAATATTAAATGAAATTGCAATAATTAACGGCTCAACAAACGATCACTGTAGTTTTATGGTTCTAGGCGATCTCAATAGCCGAATTGGTCAATTAAACGATTTTATTGAAAATGACGATATTAATTTTCATGTAGATGTACTTCCGGAAGATTACGAACCCAACAGTCCGATGACCCGTATGTCACAAGACAAATTCACAAATCAAAACGGTAACTTTTTATTAGATTTGTGTAAGGAGTCGGGTCTTCGTATTTTGAATGGTAAGGTCGGTCTGGATAGTAACATTGGGAAATACACTTATGTTAGCAGCCTTGGCTGCAGTGTAGTTGATTACGTATTAGCAAGTCCGTCTTTTCTTAAACTTGTCAAAGATTTTGAGGTTAAGGATCCAAATATATTATCAGATCACTGTGCTATCAACTTTTCAATTAGTTGCTCAATGGTTCGTGAAAATAATGAAATTGGTGATAATCATTTTGAAAAACTAGAATTTAAATACAAATGGAAAGATGAAAAATGTAATGACTATAAAGATAAATTAAATAGCGATGATATACAGTTTCAATTAAATCATCTTATTACTAAATTAAACAACATCACTACAGATGAGGATGTCAATGAAAACATAAAAAATTTCGGAAAGGTTATGGAGGACGTGTGCTCACCTTTTTTTAATTTTTTTAAACAAACGCTCAAATATGGAGTACGAGAAAACAGTTTTGATTACCGTAAACCGTGGTTTGATGATGAATGCATGGATTCAAGGAATATTTTTTTTTAGTCATTTAAATAATTATCGCAAAAACAAATCGGATATAAATAGAATAAATATGAGCCAATCACGATCTAATTATAAACATATATTGAGGAAAAGGCGCTATGAACAGCGTAAAGATGATACATATAGACTTTTAAAAACAAGATTATCAAATGCTAAAGATAACTGGAAAATGCTTAAAGGTTTAACAAAATCGTCAACTCCAAATAACGTGTCAGCTGAGAAATTTGCCAAGTATTTTAAATCTATTAACGACCCCGAGAGTATATTTTACCAAGCCGACGAAGATGTAATTTTATTCAATGAAAGGTATCTTATTAGCGAAACACAAATAATGTTTCAAGAGTTAGGCGTTGAAATCACACATATTGAACTCTCCAACTCAATTAAGCAACTCCGTAATAACTGTAGCGGTGGGCCAGATTTTTATATAAATGAATTGTTTAAAGATGGATCAAATGCTTTACAACCGTATTTATATAAACTATTTAATGCTTGTCTATCACGGTTCTTTTTCCCAGAAAGTTGGAGTGAGGGTTACATAGTGCCAATATTTAAAAGCGGGGATACAGCCGAGCCAGGGAATTATAGAGGAATAACACTTCTCAGTACACTGGGTAATTGTTTTCTAGAATTTTAAACAACCGTCTTATATGCTGGGCTGAACGTTATAATGTTTATATCGAGGCGCAGGCTGGCTTCAGAAAAGGAATGAGTACTGTTGATAACATCTTTGTTTTAAACGGTATTATCTCACATACATTAAACCAGAAAAACAACCTGTACTTCGCTTTTATTGATTTTACGAAGGCGTTCGATTTTGTAGTAAGGGATAATCTTTGGTATAAATTGATTAAACTTGGGGTAAGGGGGGATTTGTTAAATGTAATTAAATCTATGTATGCTTGTATTAAGTCCAAAGTAAAACAATTTAATACGTTAAGCAACGATTTTACTTGCTTTCTAGGTGTACGACAGGGAGAGTGTCTATCTCTTTTTATTTAGCATGTATCTCAATGACCTGGAGGAGGGATTAAATGTAAAGGGGGCTGAAGGTATAAATTTGGGTATAATTAATATGTGTTTGCTTTTATATGCAGACGATATAATTTTGTTCGCAAAATCACCTGAAACACTTCAGCAGTAAACACCAAGAAAACAAAAATTATGATATTTAGAAAAGGTGGGAAGATAGCAAACAATCTTAAATTTTATTACAATAATACAGAAATCGAAATTGTAAACATGTTTAAGTATTTAGATACTGTTTTACAACGGGTGGCTCATTTAATGAAATGGATAAAATACTGTCAGGCCAAGCGCTTAAAGCAGTTTTTAAATTAACCAAATATATAAATAAATTTGCCGACCTTTCTCCAAAACACACATTGGAATTATATGATAAACTAATTACGCAAATATTAAATTATTCTAGCGAGGTTTGGGGATTTACTAAAGGCACTTATGTGGAAAAGACTCATCTAAGCTTTTGCAAAAGGTTATTAGGGGTAAAGAAAAGTACTCAAAATAGCTTTATTTACGGGGAAACTGGTAGAACAGATTATATAAGCAGACGATATTACATAATAATGAAATACTGGTTAAAAATATGCGCTTCGGATAATATAAAATATATAAAAGCGGTATACGACATGCTTAAACTTGAATCTGAAATACATGTCAATAGAACTAATTGGGTTTCGAAGGATAAACATTTACTCTCTACACTCGGATTTTATGATGTGTGGCTGGCACAAGGGGTAGGAGATGTGAATATGTTCATAAGTATTTTTAAACAGAGAATCAGGGATATTTTTATCCAAAATTGGAATGCCGATTTACATGATTCATCGCGAGCATTATTTTATAGAACAGTAACTTCTTTCGATTTTAAATCATATCTTGACATATTAAATGTAACAAAATATCGAAAAGCTATGAGTAGATTATGGCTTTCATCCCATAGATTAGAGGTTGAATGTGGAAGATGGAAAAAAAACAAATAATGTGCCATTTCAGGACAGAAAATGTAAGCATTGCAATGTCTTAGAAGACGAATATCATTTCGTAATTGAGTGCAAATGTTTTGATGAGTTACGAAAAATGTACATAAAAAGGTATTACTGGAAAAAACCAAGTTATTCAAAGTTTGCAGAACTGATAACATGTACAAATAAATCAGTTGTAAAACTGTTAGGGATTTATAAATATAAATCATTCGATTTGAGAAAAATCATCAACTTTTATCAATAAAATGAGGTTCAAAAGGAGAATGTAAATTAAAAAAGTATTCCTTGAAACGGGCATTTACGGGTATTTTTACTTAACAATTGCATTGATAAAGTTTTATGACAGAAACGGAAACAATTTATCTCTCCCAAAAAATTCGTAACGTTATGTAACATCATTAAAACCAATATCTATTTAAAAGGTGAACACATTAACCAATTTAATTATAAACATTAATACAGTTGTAGTTATTATTACTGCATTTATAAAATGTCTGCCATCTATACATGTACTAATCATTTGTGTATTATTGTATGCATGTTCATGGGCCATATTTGGCTTAAATAAATAAATAAACTGTAAACTGTTATCTATCATAGTGCTAGTAAATTTGATATATACCATAGCAATCGACCAACTATTCAAATTGTTAAAGTATATATTTCATTCATCACATAAAACGTGTTTATCCTTCAGATATACATGACATAATTATTAGTGTATTCATACCGTTATAACACGTGGTTCCTATCCAGCCTGGCTTACAGACACAGTGACCAGTCATCCTGTTACATGACGTTGGATCTCTACAGTTTGTACTACATTGTTTGTCACAGTTTTGTCCATAAGAACCAGGACTGCATTCTGAAAAAGTAAAGTACGAGAATGCGCTGTTTGCTTCCCTTTGAAATAAAAAAAATACATATCCAACTAAATAGATATATAGTTTTCAAAGTAGACAGTGCACCAAACATCGCCGCATCCCCATTCCTTGGTAAGCCTCCACCAGTGCACCAAACATCATGCCTATCCATCTTTGCTCACACCATAATAATACAGGTAAATAAAGATGTATATGTGTATGGATTGTATGTTCTAGTGGTAGATCGGACCTATGATCGATGAGTCGTGGGTTAAATTCCCAGTCACGGTCTTTTTCGTTGACTTTAATCAAGATAACGTATATGCATAGCACTTCTGTACAAGGGAAGACATCGAGCGATATTAATAGAACTCGCAAAAAAAATCTTGTTTAACAATTGATGTAAGATAAATAGCACTAATCCCGTATCTATACCCGCAAGTCTAGCATTTACGTGTGTTAAAATCAATATGACCAGATAAATATATGTAAAAATCAGCATAACGGTAATGTAAATTAAAAAGTAACATTAAATATTTATACAGAACAGAATAGAATATATATTTATTCAAATTTGAACATGGTCCATCATCATAATATACAAACATATTTACAATGTTAAGTCACTTTAAGTAAATAAATTGACAACTCATATAATTATTATGGAATGTATATAAAGATAATCCCTTAATAGTATATCCTTCATTTTCTTTTCATCATATCCTTATACAGAGGATGAACAAATAGTTATGTAGCGTTATTGTTTAAAATGGTAATTCTTTCTTTTAGAGCATGTTTTATGTATCTGGCTAAACTATTTAAAATAGTTTAATTTGTAGTTTTCATTACTTCAGCAAACTTAAACATAGAGGGTCTTTGGAAAAAAAGTATCGTGTTAAATAGCATTTTCTAAGATCATTAAAACGTGGACATATACTGTAACCTATAAAGTGATAATCATCTATTATGTCAGAAGCATTACAACATACATTGTACACAGAATTTCTCTGTATTCTGTCTCTTATTATATATAATATACACGCAATGAAACATTATATTCTTCAATCACAAATGTACAATTATATGTTGTTCATTGTCTTCCCTTTTTGTAATTATATTTTAGAATTACATGTTGACGATGACATCAATGTTATTTGTATCTGTATGAGGTCACATGTAATATTTTACCGCGGACAAAAATAAATCTACAAATACTTTGATTCATGGTTAAGAAAAAACAACCCTTCGGGCATGACTACTTGCTAAGAGCGTTGTTGTTTTGTGAATATATATATTTAAACCTATTGTTGGGGTTTTAAGCACAACGTGACGTCGTATTTTACGTTCAAGTTACTTCCGGAAGGACGGTGGGTCTATTCAAAGTTATTCTCACCCACCTGTAAAATTGGATATACAGTATTTAACCTAAAATGTTATATTTGAAAATAAAATTATGTCACATTTCTATGCATTATTCTATTTGCAATATATATTGACTTAAATAAAATCAAACTGAGTCTAACATGTTTTAAAAATAAACTAATAGATATTGTGAAGATACAAGTCATTGTACCAACAATGTTTTATAATATATTTTAAAATGAAAATGCACATCTTGTTTTTGTTAGTGTATTTGTTTGAATATTAATATCATTTATATGCAATATAGAGCTAACAAATGACTAGTTAACATCACCACTCTTCCCGGGGATCTTGGAAGGTTAGCCAGTACTCGAGCACACCCATGTTCGTAGGAAACTGAAAAGGTTTTCACTTGAAACAGGTAGGAGACGATTAGACGCAATGTCTTATATCAATCATCACGGAGACTGTGGCCTGGCGGGGAATTGAAGTCCACGACCACTAAAATGATAGTAAGACTCGTTACCTATTTAGCTAATCGGGTTCGACCGTGTCATACGAATACACAATCATATGACATATATGACCCTTTACATGCCTTACAATTTAAGTATTAATTAATGGATGTTTAATAATAGTCTACTGCCATACCTTCATCACAGCGTGTCCCCGTCCATCCTTCTGCACACTCATGCTGGCATATTCCGTCTACATGATTACAATTTGTGTTACCATACCGACAGTGGCCACTGCATACTTCCTGACAACCTTCACCATAGAAACCAGTGGCACATTCTAGCAAGATAATAAAAATGACTATGGCAGCATTTTTCTTTTCCATTATTGTTGTACTTGTCTCTAACATAGATCTACATATTTGAAAAGTTCCTATTTTGTACTTTTGATTTGAATTTTCATTTTAATGACATTTTAGTAGTTAATAGTAATTTATTTTAGCTCAGTTGCGAAGAAAGCTCACATCTCATATAAACAGTGTATATATATATATATATATATATATTATTTAATGTATTATGCTAAATGTCTTTAAAATGACATAACGTAGGAGGAAAATATATCGGTTAACGTTTCTAAAAGTGTCAAATATTGAAACATGATTTTGATATTTGTGATACTGACTCTTTTTACAAATCGGGCCTTGCCATCCTGGAGCACATCCACCCGGACAATGACCATTTCTTTTTTCACACACAGCTCCACCTTTACAGTGTTTGCTACAGATCTGTTCACATCGATATCCGTATTTTCTGTCTCTACATTCTTGAAAACCATGGTAAAGAAAACACGATGATCTATGATATATGTATCAAATATATGGATACATATTAAAGTTGTACGAGCTAAGATGACTTAAAAAAACAACGTTTAGCATAAATACATATGTTACATTTAACACTACAATGATGAAGAATTAATGGCCCAGAATGCGACGGCGATATGTGCAAATGAACGTAAGCTCCCGAGCAAGTTGTATATTTACCATTAAACTCATTAAAAGGTCAAAACTTTCTAAAATAATATACGCAAACGGACGTTATACTGACTCGCCCTAATATGTTAGGACAACTCTGAATAGCCTAATTCCCAATACATGGCAGTGTTGGAATATAAAATGTTTTGAATATGTTTTTTTATTTCAAACATTATGCTGTGTTGAAGATAATTACACATAATTTCTCCACTTGTGATGTATTGTAGACTCACAGGCTTTGCACGTCGATCCTCGCCATCCTGGTCCACATCCGCCCGGACAACGCCCATTACTCTTCTTACATACAACTCCGTCTTTACAGTGTGTGCTACAAGTTTGGCCACATTTATCTCCGTAGTTCCCGTTTGTACATTCTAATAATTATAATAAAGTAAGGTCGGTGAGCTATAAATAAATACACATTAAAACGGATGTAGTTAAGGATTGGAGGTTATTATGGGTAATCGTTTATGTGACATGTTGTCACTGCTTCTGTATCAAGAGATACAAAGATACATTCATACGTCGGCTAGTGGATAGCTGATTAAAAAGTCCCCACCTTGATTGCCAATATATTATCATAATTGGCAGTAAAACTGCCCAATTATATCAAACATCATTTATTATGGATATTCTGTTCGATAACTTATATTGTATTTTGTTTCTGTAGAACATTCTATATTTTTTTTACCAAATACTAAATTGCACCCCTCGATAAAATCACTCAGTGGCCATTATCTGGTTATGCTAAAACATTGACGAATAAAATGGAATATGCCTACCTGTGCTTTAACTAATTTCTTATAAATAAAATTAACTACACGTACAATGACGGAGTCAACAAATATGTTCGAACGAAACATTTATCTTTGTGATTCAATAAACTTTACATCATTTACTGGACAGAAAGTTATAAGTGATGCATCTTTAACCTGTTTTGGAAGATTTATCGTTTGGATTCTACATTTCCTATTGAACACATATTTTCTTGTTATTTAATGAATTGCATTCGTTACATATGCGAAACTTTTATATTGAAATATCAATGACCTTCCTTGGTTGATCTTTATTATGAGATTTTCTTTAAAATTGACATCTTTTACATCAGCGCTTTAAAAGTACATTTCGGTTTTTCTTAAAATACAGACGAAAAAACACACAATATAACGTTAGAATTACTAAAATAAGTTGTACTGATCGTATTACATGATATTTTATGTATATTATATATAATTACATGGGATACATTATATTTATGTTATTCGAGTTCATTGTTAGGTTTGAATTGACAAAATGTGCAAGCAAGGTTATTTCCACTTTCAAAACTTTAAGCTCCGCAATGGCTGTATTTCTAATTGTTTTTGCTAAAAAATCTTAGATAAGAGTATTTTGATTTTAATTTCAACCATTATGCAATATCAGAATAGTTCCATTCACTGTAACAATAATATATTATGCATGAATGTATTTGGTCCTGACCTGTTTTACACGTCGGTCCTCGCCATCCTGGAGCACATCCACCCGGACAATGCCCATTACTCATGTCACACACAGCTCCACCTTTACAATGTTTGCTACATGTCTGGCCACATCGATCTCCGTATGTTCCGTCTCTACATTCTAGAAAACCATGGTAAAGCAACAACAGTAATTAATATCTATATATAATACGACATGTATACACAATAAAGCAGGAAGAGATATGATTTGATTTTACTCGGTTGTTACTTTTTCTATATGCAAAGATACAAATAAATAAACTTATATTTACGAGGTGTGTTCAATATACGTGGGCTTGTGATCTTGTAATAGTTTGAATATTTAATACAGAATAAAAGTGAAATTTATATTGCCATTAAAAGGAACCTTTCTTCTGTGCAATTGCCATATTTCGTACAAATATTAAATACGGTCATGTAGCAACAGCGCTAGAAATATACATGGTCACTCGAAGCAGTACGATGACGTCAACGACGTAAAATGTTTGCATGACGTTTAACTGGCCAAATAATTTTTTTTCAAAGTAACCACTGGACTCCTGCACTTTATACATGTATTTTCTCTCTTTATACCACTCTTCAATACAATGGGGTGATTACAAGGGATGGTGATGATGGTTAATAATTGTTGACGTTGTCGTCATCAATAAAGTGGGTTCTTATTGGGGATAATGGTGATTGTTGTAGCTGTCAACGTCATTTTCGGCGTCAATACAAATGAAATTATTGATGATAGTTAGTAATTATCATTGTTGTCGTCGTCAATACAATTGGGTGATTAAAGGGATGGTGATGGTGGTTAATTAATGTTGACGTCATCGTCATTAATAAAGTGGGTTCTTGTTCGGGATAGTGGTGTTTGTCGTCGTTGTCGTCTTTTTTTGTCGTCAATACAATGGGGTTGAATATAAGGAAGGATGATGATGGTTAAGTTTTGCTGACGTCATTGTCAAGTACTTATTGTTAATCGTGGTGATTGTCGTCGTTGACGTCGTCTTTTTCGTCGTCAATGCAATGGGGTAACTAAAGGGATTATGATGATGGTTAATTAATTTTGACGTCGTGATTATGATAGTCATGTTAACGTCGTCACCTTCATTAATGTGATAATCGCCGTCGTTTTCGTCATCAATTCAATGAGGTAATTAAATGATGATGATATTTAACACTTTGGTATCCTTAAGTAAAATGTTTCATTGTTACTGATGACGATGATGATTATTATGGTATTTGTTAATGGTGATGATGGTGATAATGGTGATGATGGTGATGATGGTGATGATGATGATGATGATGATGGTGGTGGTAGTGATGATGATGATGATGATGATGATGATGATGATGATGATGATGATGATGATGATGATGATGATTATGATATTGTTAATGATAATTATGATGATAATGATGATGATGATGATGATGATGATAGTGATGAACATACCTAAAGTTACATTGAAATTGAAATTGAAGATAAAATATATAATAATTATAGTTATCAGCTGTTACATTTGTATTAAGATTAAGTAAAACATAATGGAATTATGCGATGCGTTTTGCACAAACGCACCTTGTTTATTTAATATCATTGGTTTGTAATTTTATTGCATTATAACTAACAATAAAATATACGGTTTGTTCATCGACACACCAAAAGATACTTTGTGTGATTATTGTATGATGTACAAAATTGTTTTTGAATTTTCATCTTGCAAGTACAGAGCATTTATATTTTTAAGGGCATACATTGAAGATATTCAACATACGCTACTAATACTCATTCTCCACGTACGTACATATAATCAGTTGGATGTCTGGCTCAAATTTATAAATGCTTATACAGTGTAAATATATGTGCTTTGAAACCAGCTTGTTACAAATCATTGAATTTTTAATGTGTACATTTTGTTTTCCACTGAAGTCTGAATTTGTTTTTATTACCACTTCTAAAACGAAAAAAAAGGTTCCATTTAAATAAAACGTTTATGAAACATCATTCTAATTAGGCCAGTTAGTCTATTCTCTGACTTAGTATGAATGAATTTATTTTATTTTTCAAAGTCACTTTTTCAATATTCTTATTTATGTTATTACTAAATGAATATTCCTTTGTTTTATCTGGTTTGGTCCTGGTTTATGCAGTTTGTCATGAGCGTGGTGTAGTTTTAATTTGTAGTAAAACAGACCGGTTCTTCCAACAATTTGTTTTTTGTATGAGACAATATCCCAATGGGTAATGACATAAATTCATGGCGTGTGGCAATCGGTATATTTCACAATTGCACAAGCGAAGTACTCGGGAGACTCACTCTAAAATATAACCATTTGAAAGAGTTGATTATGTTTTTTGAGGTTATATTTACCATCGCAGGTTTCTATTTCAAATTTACTTCTGTTTATTTTCAACAAAGTATTGTCAATCTCCAATGTGCTATGGTCATCCTGTTATTAGTCTTGATGTCAGGAGATATTGAGTCAAATCCAAGTCCCGACTTTTCGGATACTGCGAACATACTAGGTGCTATTTCAATTATCCATTTAATTATAAGGAGCATTATCCATAAATTTGATTTGATTTCCCAAAATTTTACTGAAATTGACATAATGTGCTTTACTGAAACTCATCTTAACAACTAAGTACCTTCTGAAGATTTAGTTATTGATAACTTTGACGGATGTATTAACAGAAAATTTATATTGAAGTGCTTTCGAATCTAATTCCAATATTGTTATTGTCGGTGATTTAAACCAAGATTTATTGAGCAAAAGAGAATGCCACTTATGTAACATTATCATCATAAATAACATAAAAAATATAATCGACAAACTGACACGAGTGACAGATACCTCAGCAACCTTACTTGACCCTATTATCATATCCGACAGTATACTACCTTTAATCTCTGACGTAATAGACATTGATAGACGAGTTAGCGACCACAAAGCTACACTCTTAATAATAAAGTTTCACGAATTCAAACAAACTTGTTCAAAGCGAAGTCTGGAATTACAAAAAAAGGTGACTATGAAACATTAAACCGCATGATATCCGACCAAGACTGATACTTTATTGAAGAACTTGACATCAACTTCAAGACAAAGAGACAGACAAAAGAAAATAGCGACCAAAAGTACAAACCAAAATGATACGACAAAATACAAACGTTTAAGGAACAAATTTACAACTTGAAAAGACTTGCAAAAGAATGCTTTTTCAGCAACTTGGAACAAAATATTGCCACATCTCGGACAGACAATCCAAATCAATACTGGAAAATCCTATGGAACCTGGTTAAAAATAATAGTAAATCCGAAACAATCCCAATACTGAAAACAACACTTACCGACAGCTCCGAAATTATATGTTTCTCAGAAAATGAGAAAGCAAATTGTTTAAATGAGTTTTTTGCTTTATCTCTGACGTAGATTATAGAGGGTCAACCCATCTTGAACCGAGTATACGGACAAACAGAACAATTAACGACATAACTATATTAAAGAATGGCATTGAAGACGAGATTTCTTGTTTATGTGTGAATAAAGCTGTAGGTCCAGACCTAGTACGCCACATAATTTTAAAACTAACCAAGGGTACAATTTCAAAACCTTTATGTATTTTATTTAATAAGTCTATTCGTGAGGAATCATTTCCATGTAACTGCAAACATGCACTTGTTATGCCCCTTTATAAGAAAGGCGTTTCATCGTGTGTTCCTAATTACATACCTATTTCCCTGTTAAGTTGTATTGGTAAAGTTATGGACCGTTGTGTGTATAATTATATATTTTAAATTACCTTATCTCTGAGAATCTTATATATTCTAGACAATCAGGTTTTTTAACTGGTCATTCCACTGTATACCAATTAATTGACATATACCACCAAATTATTAATTCAACTGACTCTAAACTTATTACTTGTATGGTCTTCTGTGATATTTCTAAAGCATTCGACCGTGTTTGGCACAAAGGCCTTCTATTCAAAATGCAACAATATGGTATAAATTGCAAAATCTTAAATTTGTTCAATAACTATCTCTCCGGTAGAAGCGAAAAAGTATTTGTCGGCACATCCTCTCTTCATACAATGTCCGTCAATGTTGGTGTACCGCAGGGGTCTGTCCAGGGTCCATTACTGTTTTTAATTTACGTAAATGATATAGCAGACAACTTATTTACTCTTGCATGTTTGTTTGCAGATGACACTACTTAGCGAGCTCTGCTACAAATATATCAGATCTTAAAGGTATAATAAATCACGATCTAGTTATGTTATCTGCTTGGTCAAAACAGTGGTTAGTTACGTTCAATCCCTTGAAAACTGAAGCAATATTATTCACAGTTCGTAATCCTTCACTATTGTTTGAAAATATTCCTGTTACATTTGTTGAACATCACAAACACCTGGGTCTTACAATCAGTAGTAATGGTAAATGGCACGCTCATATTGAAAATATTATACAGTCTGCATCCAAAATTCTTGGCATGATGAGAAAAGTTAAATTTAAAATACGTAGGGACTCTCTTTATCAAATTTATATATCATTTATTCGCCCAATTTTAGAATACGCCTCGGTAGTGTGGGATAACTGTACCTGCTACGAGAAAGACAACTTAGAAAAAAATCAACATGAAGCTGCCAGAATTGTTACTAGCACAACAAGATCAATATCCATTTCAAAATTAAATAAAGAAATTGGCTGGTTATCTCTATCAGACAGAAGAAAGTATCAAAAATTGATATTGGCATACAAAATAAAACATGGTATGACACCAAACTTCTAAATATATTTATTTCACGAGACAGTTATTAACAGAACAACATACGATCTTAAAAACTCACAAGATCTTGATATCATAACCAGACGAACTGAGCTCTTTGCAAATTCTTTCATTCCATCAGTTTCGTTGTGGAATAAACTATCAATTGCTTTAAGGAAAGCACCATCATTATCAATATATAAACGAAATATTTGTTTTCATCCAGTTTTAGTTCCAAAACACTTTAACCACGGTATACGAATATTATCTGCACAGCATGCAAGACTAAGAAATAATTGTAATAACTTAAATCATGATCTTTACTTTAATCATATAGAAAATTATCCAACATGTACCTGTACGCATGGAGCGGAAGATGCTGAACATTACTTTTTTAACTGCATTCTTTTTGTACAACAAAGAATTAAATAATTTCTAAACACAAGTTGTTCCATACATTCAATGTCAAAAAGCTGTTATATGGATTAGACGATCATTCATATGTAGACAACATAAATCTCTTCGAAAGTGTTCAAACTTTCATTCACGAATCCAGAAGATTCCAATAATTGATTTCGTTATAGTATTTTGTTTTTCTCCCCTGACTCTGTAACAGCTACCACACCATAACCGATCGCGTGAATATCAGTGTTCAACCAGATAATAGTGTGTTCTAATAATTTAATATTTAATTTCATTTAAAAAAATAAAAATCAAAAAATATTTTATGATTCCCGCTTTTTTAGTAAATACCTCAACATACATTCATGTGTATGCGTATGCATGTGAATGTCTGTGTTTATATGTGCGTGCGTGCGTGCGTGCGTGTGTGCGTGCGTGCGTGTGTGCGTGCGTGCGTGTATTCGTGTGTGTCATTCATATTTACTTGCCAGGAATGTAATATATCTTAACCATCGTTAAAAATTGCAAAATATAGTTGAAAGGGAATGGCTGAATCTATTATTGAGAGAACTTGTGGCCAGACGCTTTTGCCTTAAATTGTGTTTGACTTATATGCATGATAAATATTGTAATATGTGTTTATTTGGCAATACAATATGTTTAAACTATACCACTCTTCCTTGAATTGTGCAGTGATGCAATTTGTGCATTTTTTTTCATATTTCTAAAATCTAAGGTTTTAGTGTTTTAAACTGTTGTACGCTATCGTTTAATGTTCCACTTCATAGAGGCACTATTTTATGACGGTTTAAAACTTCTATTACAAAAACGATTTTAGTTTTAAAATGTTATAAAGTGGTTCAAGTGATATGACTTCCTGCATGGTATAAACTACAATAAACCGTCGCTAAATATACATGTGTTTGAAAACGTACATACATTTACAAATGTCGATTGCCCAAAAAACTAATTCAACATTCGCAAATAGACGTTATAGTGATTCACCCTAGACAATTATGAAAAAAATCAGTTAAAGACGATTTCTACAGTTTTTCATGGCACCAATTCCGCGCACAAAGGGAAGCAACTTTATCGAGTTGTCCCAATTTTGACCATGAAAGAGGCGGTTTATAATAAAGACAGGTATTAGAATTGAAACAGGTAGTCTTATGACCAGTATCAATCGACGACAAAGTTCTCTTTCAACAGTCCTATTAGCCAGGGCAACATCACACTATTCTAATACAACTGACCCTATTTCGGATGGTACCCTCATTAACGCATACGCCTGAAATTGGTTTCTTGTATTGTGTTCAATATATAAAATATGCATACCTGCATAAAGTGCTTATAGCAATTTAACCTGAATATAATATATTGTAGAAATCTTCATCTTTATACAAATATGATCATTTTGCAACTGTATTTTATTGACAGATGACATAATTTAAGAGCTATTTTTCTCCAATTACGCAGTAAAGTCTTTGTTTTATTTTGATTGTCAATAAAATGGGTATCAGCTATTATTTTGTTAGACTTTAAGCAAAATGTATCCATACACTTAATCTAAATATTAAAAAAACGATATATTTTATTGCAAAATTGAAAACAAAAAAAAAAGATATTCCGTCGAAATGAATTAAAAAATCCTAAACAGTAAAATTTAAGCCTATTATTACTTCTTTTAATAACAACCATTATTATATGCATGCATCTATGAACTAGTTTTAATAAAATATTCCATGTAAACAATCTTGAATATCTTTTTCGCTTTTCTTGTAAAACCAACATTTTTTCGCAAAATTACAAGGAGTGTATGTTGTTGAGGCAGTATTATCTGTACGGTAACATGTATTTTTTTTTATTTCTGGTATAGCAAAAACATACATTCTATCAATAGGACAAAATAACATTAACTATAGAAATCGTCTTTAAAAACATATTAATTTTATTTTATACTCAAACATAATGCTGTGTTTAAGATAATCACAAAAACTTTCTCCACTTGTGATGTATTTGATACCGACCGTATTTACACGTTGATTCTTGCCATCCAGGTTCACATCCTCCCCGACAACGCCCATCAATCTTCTCACAAACAGCTCCGTCTTTACAGTGTGTGCTACATGTTTGGCCACATCTATCTCCGTAGTTCCCGTTTGTACATTCTAATAATTATAATAAAGTAAGGTCGGTGATCTATAAATAATAATAAATAAATACAAATTAAAACGGATGTCGTGAAGGATTGGAGATGATTATGGATAACTGAATTGCTTATTGTACTCTGCTGTCACTTTTTCTGTATAAAAGATACAAAGATGCAAACATGCATACATACATCGGCACGGATGTAGTACACTTATCATCATTATTATTATTATTATTATTATTATTATTATAACTATTATTACTTTATTATGATTACAGTTATTATTATAATCATTATATTATTATATATTGAGCAAGCTTGTGATGGTTATGCCCTTTGAACAATATGGTGGATGTCTTTCCTGATTACTATGTGTCCTGCTTGATGTTTACGTAAAAACTGTATGTCCTTATTCTTGTCAATAAATTGAGTTAATTAGTTTAGACATTTTTTCGATTTAACGCTACTTTTGCGGAACGGTTTGCGCTAAAACACCAATGACTTAACTTAGTTGATTGTATCGTGATACATATGTTACTTAACATATAGTTACAGCTTTTGCATCAGTATTTTTTCGGTATGTGTGGTGAATGTGTGGTATCCTTAAGCAATATATATTTTTTTCCGCATATAATTAGTACTGGTTCTACCATAAAAAACTTCGAGCGTGATTTTTCCAAGTTGTAAAAACTTGTTTCACAATCAAAGTTTAAATTAAATTAAGTTTAATCTAAATATATTAAAGCACTTTCGAAAAAAGTGTGATACTTTGTTTTGGAGCAGTGGTTTTATATACTATATACACCTGAACACTCTACATGAGTTTTGTGGTGAAACATGTCTCAAAGTCAACATAAATAAAACGAAAACAATGGTTTTTAAGAATGGTGCAAGAATATCAAACAATAAAAAATGGTTTTATGATAGTAACCAATCTGATGTTGTCAATTGTTTCACCTACGTTGGATTATCTTTTTCTATGCAACTTTCTTTTAACAAAATGTCAGAAGATCTAGCATTTAATGGAAAGCGTGTATTAGTTTCACTTCTTTCCTCACTTTATGATTATGGTCAGTTACCAAACAGTGTTTTCTTTAAATTGTTTGATACAAAAATTGTACCTATATTGTTGTATGGGTGTGAAATATGGGGATTTCAAGACCGTGAAAACATTGAACTTATTCATAGGTATACATGCAAACGTTACATGTAAAAACTATCAATGTAGGAGTTCTTGGTGATTATGGAAGGTACCCTTTATGGATTGAATCGTCAAAACGTTGTATTAATCATTGGCTTAAAATTTTAAAGATGCCTAATTATAAATATGTAAAAAAGAGTTATTATATGCTCAAAATATTAAACAATAATGGGAGAAACAATTGGGTCAGTAATATAAGGAAACTCCTTTTTACAAACGGATTTGGCTACATTTGGTCAAATCAATGTGTACATTAGAGAAAACATTTTTAGCAACCTTTCTTACAAAAATGGAGAGAGTCGGTCAATAACTCTTCTAAGTTGAGCTTTTATAACCACTTTAAAATTAGCTATGAACATGAAATGTATTTAAATGTTGTCTCAATCAGGAAATTTAGACATTCAATTGCTAGATTTAGAACTTCTTCTCATAATTTAGAAGTGGAAACTGGAAGGCATCATCATATTGATACGGACCTCCGAACCTGTAAACTGTGCAAAACCAACGCTATTGAGGACGAGTTTAATTTTTTACTATGCTGTCCTTCTTAATCTGTGTTGAGAACTCGATATATTCTAACAAAATATTTTAACAACCCAACTTTACATAAATTTAATATGATTATGTCTTCAAAAAACGATAAACTTATTTAAGCAGTCGCCTGTTATATATATTATGCTTTTTTAAAAAGAAATGAACTCATTAAGAACTAAAACAATTGTGTATAACATTAAATATGCCATTTTATTGATATTGATCGTTGCATTATCTTATATCTGGAATAATGCTTATATGTCTTCAATAACTGTTTGTTAATAAAATGTGAAACATTGAAGCATCATACATTTCTATGTTAGTAACACCATTACATAATACAATCTATTCTTTCGTTTTAAAATACATGTATGCCTACCTTGTTTACTGCATGTATATGTGTTTTGGGCCGGAGGCCTAAAATTGCACAATAAACTTTGTATCTTGTAAAAATATATATCAACATGCAGTATATATATTATATCTGTGTCATTCAAGTTTATTGTTTGGTTTCAATCGACAAAAGTGTTTCCCGATGCACATTTTTGAAATATGAAAATATCAAATCAATAATTTTAAATATGATACTGTACCTGCGATAATTATTATAGATTATCTCTAGAAATGATATATTGATAGTGACCGGTTTTACACGTCGGTCCATGCCACCCAGGATTACATCCACTCGGACAATGACCATTACTCTTGACACAAACATTTCGTATCCACAGTGTGGGCTACATGTTTCGCCACATTTATCTCCGTATCTTCCATTTGTACATTCTAGAAAACACAGTTAAGCAAGGACTCTGATCAATATGCATAATTAACAATATATACAAGTAATTTGTCTGTGAGGTCAAATAAAGATATTTAGGTAACAGAAATTATATCAATGAATAAGAATATATTGGAGAACATCATAATCATTTCAATAATTTATCAACACTATAACAAACATATATATATATGGCTGTAGCATATTCTATATATATCTATGTCATGTATATGACGTCATTTGTTATTGTGTATGTGTCTGCGGCATGATACTCCAGAGTGACAGCGCTCAAAATACTGTCTCAAGTAGACACCGTCGCGATATGACCGAAAAATTGTTCAAAGCGACGCTAAACACCATACAACATTGTTATTGTGTCATTTGAATGAACCATTCTCTATCATGTTATTGAGTAAACTGTAATATTTTCTAAGACTCAAGCGCATAATTTATTAACGGGTTTACGCTAAAATAAAACTGACTTCGCTTAGTTGCTTTTTAGTTAAATATTACTGTGGTCGAGTTTCGTAATAGGTGACATCTGTTACTTCGGCGATTTTAATCTGCTTTCAGTTTAAACTAAGGTATATACGAAAAAAGTGTGATCTGTTATTTAAATGGCTGCAAATAGCTTGTTTATTTGCTAATTATATATAATAGCATCTGGTATAAAAAACTGCTAACCCCAACTGTTATCACTGTGTATTATAAGGTTACAATTGACACAGTGTTTTATAAATAACACCTCATCATGTAATTGATCTGTTTTCCTCATAGTAACGTAATACGTGATATTTATATTATATCAACGGTTTTGATCACCTTTATCACAATTAACACTGGAACTGTAACTGTATCCGTCTTTACATCCACCGGTACATCTTCCTGTAACTTTGTCACAAGTTCCCACACGACAATTACCGCATTTACTTTCGCATGTATAGCCCCAACTTCCCGCAGTACATGCTATTTAAAGAACGAATTAGTTATTAATGTCTTATAGGTAATAATCAACTTCATAAACTTTGGTTTACAGTTTAGCTAGATATATCCGCCAACTAGTATGAGGACTTCAATCCAATTGAAAAAATAGTTTTATCCAACCATATTACTAACCAACGGAAGTTGTTCCATTCCATTAAGCAGGGTGTTATGTATACATTATATATAACATAATTTAACATAAATATTGATGGCTGCTTAAATATGAATCTTTATTTTGTTAATATACCTTACATTATTGTTTCACTGAATTACATTACGAGTATTATTATCTTGCAGCTCCCTCCTTAATTTTACGGATAGTATAGGTCGTCAAATCATATTGCATATAACATCGGGTCTTAACCTACATAAAGTTGATATGAATAAGCACTTTTAAAAACATAGACAATGCATCAATATATATGTGTATGATATAAGTGAACACCAATGTTCGAAAGAATGGTAAAAATGGCTTTCTGTGCAAGTACAATACAATACAACACAATGCAAATCCTTTTTTCGTAAATAGAGGCCTCCAGCCCAAAATATATATCATTAGTTACAAACATTTAGTAGTGTCAAAATATGAAATGAAATATGGCATACGGTTTATGTGGAAATATTTTACCATATTCTGTTTTATTATAATTGGGATTCATTTCGCACCAAATTAAAATGGATATATGCAGCTAGTTTCCTAAGTTTGAAGGTGTCATTTAGTTGTAGTAGCTGATAAAAATCTTCTAAGTTATTTTCACCGGAATACCAAGACTGTCAACATTGTAGTCTCATATCCGCATATCTCGGACACAGAAAAATACATGATATTCGTCTTCTATAATGTTTATATTTGCATGAATATAACAATATGTACACTTTCGGTCTTGCCTTTCAATATTTTCGTGGTGACCGGTTTCTATTTTGAGCCTGTGACTAGAACATCGAAAACGGGCAAGAGATATTTTATGCAAAAAAGGGAATTTCAATACAAAGATATTTTTGTCGATTTAATAAAGTTTTGAAATACTTATAAGTGTCACAACGTGTGGATTCTGCAATACTACCATGCCAATACTGGGTAATGCAATCTGATAGTTGTTGTTTAAATGCTAAAATAAACATATTAATATCCCCCACTTCATGTGAAATCCAAAAATACCCGATCCATATCGAAACAATAATTTCTTGACACTTGAAGCCCAAGTTTTTCTTCCAACATCATCTAAATCTTTAAGTATTTTATAACCATGTTTTGGATATCGGTAATTTGGCATATATATTATTTTACACCAGTACTTAATGCAATTTGTATGATAAGTAACACACAAAGGAAGCCTTCCTTCCGCACTCGCCGAGCGCTACGCTATTATTTACAGAACTATTAACACCTAAAAAGTATTTACAAAAATCAGCTTGAACAGACTCAATTTTACTTGAATATTCGTAACCCCATATCTCTGATGAATAACACAATATAGGTTTTAACATTGAATCAAACAATCTAAATAGTTCATTATGTAAAACTTGTCCAAATGGCCTTTGATAATTTCGAATAGAATATATAGCTTTTTTGGCCTGTGTCGAAAGTTTGCTTTTGGCGGAAGTCCACGTTAGTTTGAGTGTCAACAGAATGCCAATGAATTTATATAACGACGTTGTTTTTTTTCAATCTCCTATTGAACACATATGTTCCTGTTATTGAATGAATAGCATTCGTTACATAAACAATACATTTTTCTTTAAAATATTAATGACCTTGCTTGGCTGATCTTTATTATGAGATTTTCTTAAAAATTGACATCTTTTACATCGGCGCTTTAAAATAGCATTTCGGTTTATATTTAGCTCTCTCTCTCTCTCTGTCTCTCTTTCTCTCTCTCTCTCTCTCTCTCTCTCTCTTTTACAATACAAAGACATTTTATTTTATTAAAAATATATAAATATGCTGTATATGAAAATGTAAAAGAACCGTTTACCATAATTATGATAACTCAAAAAAAAAAGAAAAAGAAAAAAGGGAGATATAAAACGTATTATGCGTTAGACGTATTGGATACTGACCGGTTTCACATTTAAGTCCTTGCCATCCTGGAGCGCGTCCACCTGGACAATACCCATTACTCTGGTTACACACAGCACCACCTTTACAGTGTGTTCTATATGTCTGGCTACATCGATCTCCGTATCTTCCGCCTGCACATTCTGGAAAACGATAGTATGACAACAACAGTAATCAATATCTATGTATAACACGATAACAATACACAATGAAGCCGGGCGAGCTAGCATGGAAAATTACACTGTTGTCACTTTTTCCGTATGCAGATATACAAAGTTATATAGTTTTATTTAAAACCGGCTTGAATGTACTATATAACTCACTAGAGAGTTGCGCCCCTTTTTAGTGAATGTAACCTATTTCTTGCGCTATGAAGTCCTATGTAATCTGATTTGAAGTAAGGGGACTGAAATGACTGCAGATAGATGCTGACATAGCATATATTGCCAACAGATATAACCTGGGTTAAATATGGAACTATTATTGAAAATTGACAGGCGGGTGGTTCAGAGCATTCTTATAAAGAATTGTCTTTAAAAACAAGCTGGTCAACACACCAGATATTGTGCATTGTTTTAACAACTGTATTCTAAAATCTTAAGTTTTAGCGTTAATAACGGTAACCGCTATCGCTTAATGTTATATTACAAAGTCGCGCTTTTTTTAGACGGCTTAGTACAAAAAGTTGTAATTGGGTTTGAAAATTTGATGAAATTGTTCAAGGTACATGTCCTACGATTTCTTGCTGCAGATGAGTAGAGCAATTGCAGGCATGACATAAACTACCATACAACATCGCTGAATATTCATATGTTTGGAAACGTATATGAGTTTAATATTAATTCATAGTTATATTATAGGTTCAGGTAATTACACACTTGATTTTTTTTAACAAGACCACAAGGCACAAACTACTCACATGCCTATTTACATGTCACCATTGTAGAACAAAGTCCAGATAAAACGATATCAATCTAAACACTTTACACTTGATATTTATATTGATATAGACTCGGGGAATCATTATAAAATACCGAACAAACAGCTATGATGAAATCAACAATTATCGTCCAATGGGATATCATTCTTTATGATAAACTTTGCACCATTTACTGAACAGAAAGTTATAGGTGACACATCTTTAGGCTGTTGTTGTGGAGTTTTTGCCTTTTTGATTCTTCATCTCCTGTTATTGAATGAATAGCATTCGCTACATATACGAAACTTTTTTTTCATTAAAATATCAATGACCTTGCTTGGCTGATCTTTATTTTGAGATTTTCTTAAAAAATTGACATCTTTTACATCGGCGCTTTAAAATAGCATTTCGGTTTATATTTAGGTACAGACATACAAAAATACATGATCTGTCTTTAGGATGGCTCTACATGATCAATTCAATTTCTAATTATCATATTAGAAGTAATTTGTTAATGATATATACTTACATGCGATATTTTATGTTTTGTGTTATTCTAGTTCATTCTGAGGTTTTGAATTGGCAAACCGTGCAAGTCATGTTATTTTCACATTCAAAACATTAAGCTTTACAGTTATTGTTTTGCTAAAGTAAGAGTATTTTTTTATTAATTTTAACCATATTAGAATAGTTCATGTAGTGTTACATTATTGTAATGTGGATTGAATGTATTGAATACTGGCCGATTTTACATGTCGATTCTTGCCATCCTGGATCACATCCTCCCGGACAATATCCATTACTCTTGTTACACACATATCCACCTTTACAGTGTGCGCTACATGTCTGACCACATCGATCTCCGTATCTTCCGTCAACACATTCTAGAAAACCATAGTAAAGCAACTACGGTAATTAATATCTACATCTAACACGATTATAAACTTTGCACCATTTACTAAATAGAAAGTTGTAGGTGATGCGTCTTTAGGCTGTTTTGGGGGATTTGTATTTTTGATTCTACATCTCCTATTGAACACATATGTTGACATTCTTTTACATCCGCGCTTTAAAACAGCATTTCGGTTTATATTAAGGTACACACGAAAAATACGTGATCTGTCATTAGGATGGCTCTACTTGGTAAATTAACGTATTATACGTAATTTATTAATGATATATAGGTCATGTAGTGTTACAGTATTGTATATATTATGTATTGCACTAAATGGATACTGACCGGTTTCACAGGTCCGTCCTTGCCATCCTGGAGCGCATCCACCCGGACAACTCCCATTACTCTTGTCACACACAGCTCTACCTTTACAGTGTGTGCTACATTGATGTACACATCTATTTCCGTATATCCCGTCTCTACATTCTTGAAAACCATTATAAAACAAAAAACATCAATTAATATCTATTATAACACGATGTCAAACGGCATAGCAAAACAACCATATAAATCGTTTGCTCTAAACATATCCTGGAAACACAAACCGACTATGTTTTGTAAATCTCAAAGATACTTTGTTATAAGGTTCATCATTACACCGACCACATGTGTGTAAACACATTTTTATCCCACTTTCATGTTGTACACTGTGATTACAACAACAATAACAACTTCATTAATGTACTTACTTTCTTGACACCCGGTCCCTGTCCATCCACCCAAACATCCAGATGTACATTTACCACTACTGATATCACATTGTTCCTGATCGTCTCTGAAGTGACAGGTCTTGTCACATGCTACACCAAATTTCCGTCGCCCAGATGAATCAACACTGCATTTAGAATCTGTGACTATGAATAAACAGATACTTATATACTAGGATGTAAGACTATGGGACAGACACTACTCACATGCCTATTTATGTATCACCTTTGTAGAATAAGGTCCATATATAACGACATAAACCGCGAAACACTTTATAAGAACGTTCATTGTTGTTTGTTTTGATAAAGAATCCAGAGAATATTAAAGATTAGCATAAAACTAGTGAAAACCAGTGAAATAATTAACGTTTAACTTATATGATAGAGCAATCATACTGAATATCATTTTTTTTTTTTGAAACAACATTTAACATAATAAATATTTCAATTGTAGAATGCATTGAGAATATAATATATCTATAGCTATACTGTGTTCACATGTTCAAATATTGATTTGATACGGCGCGAATATGAGTTAATTAAGAAATAGTGTCGTCTCTCCTTTAGATTAATGCTGATAATCATAACCATAATTAAACGTTGCATGTTCAGCGCTGAAAGGTTGGGTATCACAATTCATAGAGATATAATACAAAACTATATGTTGGTGTTATTTTGATCATGTAAATGTATTAAATCATTTGGAAGATAAACGAGGACTTGTATATGCATGTAGATCTAACACGTAGGCACAATAAGAATTAATCGTTATGAAGAGAAGAAAATTTATTTCAGTTTTATCCCCGATAGTGATGTCAGCTTTCTGATTTCATTTCAAAGCAAATTGTTGTGTTTGATGATACTGTATTTTGTTTACCTGCAATTATCATTTTGAGTACGTGTTAAATATTTTGTGTAGGGCAGGGTCGTAACTAATGTTGGTAGAATTTTTGATACAACCCTTTTGCTTAAAGCAATAACACTTGTTCAAGCCACGCATTTGGTATATCCAGTTTTACGAATGGCGAATAATCATTCTGAGTAAAACCACCGTTCTTTCGCAAGAAACTGGCAAAACATCGCACAGAAAGTTTTTGAGCTGAGCTGGGCTTAAACCCAAGACATCAGCGGTGATATACACGTGGTCATTAGTTCATGACGCCTTAGATCGCTCGACCACGGAGGACCTTATTAATAATAACTGGAACATTTTATCAGCTTTAAAAGATCCGTTCCGTAGCTTTTGACATATTTGTACATGTATCGCAAATATAGCACTGTTATATTCTCTAGCTGGCTATAAACTAGTTTTATAACAACAACAACTTCAACATTATTTTACTGCAAGGAAATCATAATGCTTAGTAGGATATGTAGAAGACGTACCCGCATACAAGCATCACATATTAGTTTATCATAAATGTGTCAGTCAATTCCAGTGAAAGTTCGCTATCCCACTGAGCAACGAAGTTGACACTTTAAATCATCGATGCTCAGTCGGAAAGCAACGTTCCACTTGAATCTACTTATATACAAAATGAGAATAATATTTGAGATCTTAAGACCGAATAGATTGAAATTGGTGATTTAAATTGATTTCCTCTTAGGAATACAACATATAGTGTACACTGTTTTTTTTATAACTGGCTAAATGGAAAGTTTTGAATTTATTGTTATGTTTTTGGCTGTTTTTGAGTAGATTTATATATATTTAAGACACAGCGTTGGGTAGTATGGGATACCCTTAAATCGAGCAAGGCTATACGCCAGATGTCTGTGACTGTTAAGATCATAATTAAATGGTACATTTTCAGCGTAAAATGGGTATGGTATCATAATCTATATAGTCATGCTGATGTTGTGATCAAGTAAATATAATTTGTCAGATAAACCAGTATGGTATGTAGGTATAACACGTGGGAACAGTAAGTTAAACTAATAATAAATTAGAAACACTCGTGCATATATGTATATAACATCGCTGCTATAAAACAAACTAAATTTTAGTTTTGGTCACATGCGATGCTTTGTTATGAAGTTAAAAATAAAAGTTATTTTAGATTTCAGTTTTATATTTCATTGTGAGGTAAGTGATTTGCTCACATTTCGAACTTCACAAAGTTCTGATAAGTCGTAATCTTTTAAAAAAAAAATAATATAATGTTATTTTACAGTGTTTTGTACAATACGGGAAGTGATTTTACGATTCTGTATTGTGGTGAAAATGATATTAGACGAGACGCCGTAGGCGCCGATTCCAATAAGATTTTCAACACAATACGTACGAGTACAATATATTTCTATATTGTACAAAACTCTGTAAAATAAACGATCTGTTTATTCTATAGAGTAATTTAAAAGAATTCATCAAAACAATGAAGAAAAATCAAGATTCTTTTAAATAAATAAACCGTTAAAAGTTAAAAACTAAGAGAGCGGAAGACGAAATCGGATTTTCTCAACGTCTTGATCTTCATGTGGAACATTTTGTCGGTTGTTTGTTTTTATCGTTGTAATTTCTACTAAATTTATTTCTTTTTTTATTCATCATCTTGAATTTTGAACTGTGCAATATAAAAGTTATTTGAACCAATAAACTTATGTATATTGTACGGTCAAATGCTAACATCTGGGGTAGGTGATTAGCTACACACTTGCAGGTATAGAATAAAGTGTTTACGATATTTTCAGACAGATTATATATATAGATATATCATATCAAGTTTAAGTAGTGGAAGAAGAATAAAACTTCCGCTGTCAAACATAGACAGTTTTTGGATTGAGCTAATCTCGAAATCACGACCTCAGCGCCGAGATATAAGTCGTCATTAGTCGATAGTGTCTATAATCACTCGGCCACAGATGACCTCACTAATTAAAATGGACAGTCTATATGCTTCTAAATGTCAGTTTCCTCATTTACTTATATGTACATTTACCTTAAATATAGCATTGTTAAATTATCTGACTATTGTTTATATTAAACTACAAGTTCATCTCACTGATTATGTTGCAATGCAATAAGAAAAATAAAGTATGAAATGTGCAGTATGATATGTACACGACATATCCGCGGCACACGTATCAGCATTGCTTATAAGTTTGTCATTAACCGATTGTTATTGTTGCTGTATTATCATCTTGACTAAATATAAAACTTTGGTTCATCTACACTGGAAAAGAGAGAAGAGAGAGTTAAAAAGAGTTAAAAGAAACAGACAGACAGAATCAGTAAGGATATGACATGAGGTACTTAACATACACTTAAACTTGATTGAAAGACGAGTGTGCTATAAGGAAGTATAAATAAACATCAGAATACTGCAGTATATGTCATAGACGGATTGCACATATACTTTCTACACTTGAACTTTCCCTTCAAAGTCATAATGACTGCAACAAATATTGTTATAAACTTGATTTATTGAATCGTGGTAATTCGCGGTGAGTCTCCAACGAATTTATCACTGTTCTTCAGTCTTAAAATACCAAGACAATAACAAGTGTTATAAAAGTGTTTAAGAAAATCGTGATAACAAAAGGACACTATTCGGTGAGCCTCCAACGGTTGTTCTTCATTCGTAACATATCGATGTAATGAAAATACAAGACTAGTTATCCTTCATTCGTAACATACTGAAGTAATACTATATCGTGGTAATGAAAAGAAATATTAGTTCAGCCTCCAACGGTTGTTCTTAAGTCTTAACATACCGAGGTAATACTATATCGTCGTAATGAAAATACAAGACTAGTTATTCTTCAGTCGTAACATACTGAGGTAATACTATATCGTGGTAATGAAAAGAAAGATTAGTTAAGCCTCCAACGGTTGTTCTTAAGTCGTAATATACCGAGGTTATACTATATCGTGGTAATGAAAAGAAAGATTAGTTAAGCCTCCAACGGTTGTTCTTAAGTCTTAACATACCGAGGTAATACTATATCGTGGTATTGAAAAGAAAGATTAGTTAGGCCTCCAACGGTTGTTCTTAAGTCTTAACATACCGAGGTAATACTATATCGTGGTAATGAAAATACAAGACTAGTTATTCTTCAGTCTTAACATACTGAGGTAATACTATATCGTGGTAATGAAAAGAAAGATTAGTTGAGCCTCCAACGATTGTTCTTAAGTCTTAACATACCGAGGTAATACTATATCGTGGTAATGAAAAGAAAGATTAGTTGAGCCTCCAACGGTTGTTCTTAAGTCTTAACATACCGAGGTAATACTATATCGTGGCAATGAAAAGAAAGATTAGTTGAGCCTCCAACGGTTGTTATTAAGTCTTAACATACCGAGGTAATACTATATCGTGGTATTGAAAAGAAAGATAATGTAAGCCTCCAACGGTTTCTTTTTAGTCTTAACATACCGAAGTAATACTATATCGTGGTAATGAAAAGAAAGATTAGTTAGGCCTCCAACGGTTGTACTTAAGTCGTAACATACCGAGGTAATACTATATCGTGGTAATGAAAAGAAAGATAAGTTTAGCCTCCAACGGTTGTCCTTAAGTCTTAACATACTGAGGTAATACTATATCGTGGTAATGAAAAGAAAGATAAGTTTAGCCTCCAACGGTTGTTCTTAAGTCTTAACATACCGAGGTAATACTATATCGTGGTAATGAAAAGAAAGATAGGTTTAGCCTCCAACGGTTGCTCTTCAGTCTTAACATACCGAGGTAATGCTATATCGTGGTAATGAAAAGAAAGATATGTTGAGCCTCCAACGGTTGTTCTTAAGCATTAACATACCGAGGTAATACTATATCGTGGTATTGAAAAGAAAGATTAATTGAGCCTCGAACGGTTGTTCTTTAGTCGTAACATACCGAGGTAATACTATATCGTGGTATTGAAAAGAAAGATTAATTGAGCCTCCAACGGTTGTTCTTATGTCTTAACATACCGAGGTAATACTATATCGTGGTATTGAAAAGAAAGATTAATTGAGCCTACAACGGTTGTTCTTATGTCTTAACATACCGAGGTAATACTATATCGTGGTAATTAAAAGAAAGATTAGTTAGGCCTCCAACGGTTGTTCTTAAGTCTTAACATACCGAGGTAATACTATATCGTGGTAATGAAAATACAAGACTAGTTATTCTTCAGTCTTAACATACTGAGGTAATACTATATCGTGGTAATGAAAAGAAAGATAAGTTTAGCCTCCAACGGTTGTTCTTAAGTCTTAACATACCGAGGTAATACTATATCGTGGTAATGAAAAGAAAGATAGGTTTAGCCTCCAACGGTTGCTCTTCAGTCTTAACATACCGAGGTAATACTATATCGTGGTAATGAAAAGAAAGATATGTTGAGCCTCCAACGGTTGTTCTTAAGCATTAACATACCGAGGTAATACTATATCGTGGTATTGAAAAGAAAGATTAATTGAGCCTCGAACGGTTGTTCTTTAGTCGTAACATACCGAGGTAATACTATATCGTGGTATTGAAAAGAAAGATTAATTGAGCCTCCAACGGTTGTTCTTATGTCTTAACATACCGAGGTAATACTATATCGTGGTATTGAAAAGAAAGATTAATTGAGCCTACAACGGTTGTTCTTATGTCTTAACATACCGAGGTAATACTATATCGTGGTAATTAAAAGGAAGATAAGTATAGCCTCAAACGGTTGTCTTTAAATCTTAACATACCGAGGTAATACTATATCGTGGTAATGAAAAAAAAATAAATTTAGCCTCCGACGGTTGTTCTTAAGCCTTTACATACTGAGGTAATACTATATCGTGGTAATGAAAAGAAAGATAAGTTTAACCTCCAACGGTTGTTCTTTAGTCTTAACATACCGAGATAATACTATATCGTGGTAATGAAAAGAAAGATTAGTTGAGCCTCGAACGGTTGTTCTTAAGTCTTAACATACCGAGGTAAACCTATATCGTGGCAATGAAAAGAAAGATTAGTTGAGCCTCCAACGGTTGTTCTTAAGTCTAAACATACTGAGGTAATACTATATCGTGGTATTGAAAAGAAAGATAAGTTAAGCCTCCAACGGTTTCTTTTTAGTCTTAACATACCGAAGTAATACTATATCGTGGTAATGAAAAGAAAGATTAGTTGAGCCTCAAACGGTTGTTCCTAAGTCGTAACATACCGAGGTAATACTATATCGTGGTAATGAAAAGAAAGATTAGTTTAGCCTCCAACGGTTGTCCTTAAGTCTTAACATACCGAGGTAATACTCTATCGTGGTAATGAAAAGAAAGATAAGTTTAGCCTCCAACGGTTGTTCTTAAGTCTTAACATACCGAGGTAATACTATATCGTGGTAATGAAAAGAAAGATTAATTAAGCCTGGAACGGTTGTTCTTAAGTCGTAACATACCGAGGTAATACTATATCGTGGTATTGAAAAGAAAAATTAATTGAGCCTCCAACGGTTGTTCTTAAGCATTAACATACCGAGGTAATACTATATCGTGGTATTGAAAAGAAAGATTAATTGAGCCTACAACGGTTGTTCTTATGTCTTAACATACCGAGGTAATACTATATCGTGGTAATTAAAAGAAAGATAAGTTTAGCCTCCAACGGTTGTCTTTAAATCTTAACATACGGAGGTAATACTATATCGTGGTAATGAAAAGAAAAATAAATTTAGCCTCCAACGGTTGTTCTTAAGCCTTAACATACCGAGGTAATACTATATCGTGGTAATGACAAGAAAGATAAGTTTAGCCTCCAACGGTTGTTCTTAAGTCTTAACATACCGAGGTAATGCTATATCGTGGTAATATAAGGACAAGACTAGTTGTTCTTAAGTCGTAACATATCGAGGTAATAATGAATAATAATCATGAAAACAGTTGAGCCGCAAATAATTTATTATTGTTCTTTTTTTTCTCATATATTGTACCATTTTGAAATACGTTTTTTTCTAATGTCTATGAAAAATATGTAGAAGTATTTCTAAAAAGGCCTTCTTTTAATCTTTGTATTCTAAGATCATTTCATATATTTCAAATATACGAAATGATCGATTTGTTAAATATGAAGTCGATATAGCATTACGTTATTTGATATTATTTGATATAATATCAGTTTGCATATTTAGCTTGATTTTAAGAAAGAAATACTCCAACAAAGGATAAACTATATTTTATTCACTTAATTACATATATTTTTCATACATTAAATAATAAAGGATACAGTCAAACTTTTAACAAATTATTTTGAGGATACAGAAAAAAGCTTTAGAAGCTTGTGTAAATCTGCTTCCATAACAGTTATTTTATATTTCATATAGACTTTACCATATTTGATACGAAAGGATAAGAAACATAGACATACATTATATATATATTTGAACGCGTGGAAGAAAGCCGGACACAATATCACAACCTTGGTTATTGTCTTCAAACAAAGTACTCTATCCGCCTATTTTTCGTATTCATTTTAACTCGGTAATCTCCGAGCTAAGCTCAAACGATCAGCTTCATAGAATAAGTGCGATTCAAGATATGGATATAAACATTTAACAGAATGTTGTGGAGAGTAATTTGTATTTGAGAAAACAGTTGTAGTCAGTAGTTTCATTCGCTTCATGTTTGTAATAAACCGGGTCATTCATTATAAAACTAGATTGACTAGACTTTCTGTACAGTACCAATGAAATAATGATTAAGCGCTAAAAACAAATAATCTAATGCAGTATTTGTCCTTTCAGCTTAATGGCGAATAGGCACTTAATGGTTATTGTACATGGTTATTATATGTACAATTGTAGAGATTCATAAAGGCCTCACATTGTTGCTTGTTGTACATGGTTTTACGACAAGTTGACATTATTTGGTCATTTTGCGCGATTAATGAATGCGATAATGACAAAAATGCATTAAATAAAAATGGTAAAACAATCCAGTAAAACTACTTGCACATAGATAATGAAGAAGTCAATGTAGTATTTATTAACTAATGTTGTTGTATAATAGTACTAACGAGAAATGTCACTGGTAAGTGTTGCATGCCCTCCAAATAGTTTGTGAGTATAACGATAAATGTTATAATAGGTAGCAATGTATCCATCAATATCAAGGGTTATGGACTGACGTTTCAGACTAGACTTGCAATTTCATGTTTTTTACATTAAAGCGTGACTTTGACATTTTTTTACCGTGGCCTTGACATCTGATGTAACGGTCTAGGTATTTATACAGGTAAATGCAGGTGACACGTCATCATGACATGCTGATCACTTGTGTCAAGCTATCTTAAAATCCCTCCATGTAAGACAAAGTTACAAACCAGACATGAAATTATTAAACAAACTGAAAGCTTGACCGTGAGGTAAGGCTCTGGGTTTTAACGTGACACGACGTCATGTCATGTTGATCAATTGATAAATTGAGCCAAGTGTTTTTTAAATCCATCCCTGTATGATAAAGTTACAGGATGGACTTGAAACTTAAAACAGTTTGACCATGACCTTTGAGGTACGGGTCTAGGTCTTACGTGTGACACGACGCCATGTCATATTGATCAATTGAGCCAAGTTAAAGACAATGTAACAGACCAGATACCCAATGTCAAACAAATTAGAATTGTGATCTTGACCTTTGAAAGGTTCTGGGTTTTACATGCGACATTTAGTTATGTCATGTTGATCAACTGAGCCGACTGTTTTTGAAATTTATCCATAGGTGACAAAGTTACTGACCGGACACGAAATCTCAAACAGACTGAAAGTGTTGTTAAACAAAGTTAAAGTGTGACCTTGACCCTTTAAGTTGGAGTCTGGTTGTTAAGTGCAACACGTCGTCATGTTATGTTAATTATTTGTAGGAAGTATTTATAAAAGCCATCTATGCATGACGAAGTTACAGGCCGGTAACGAAATCTCACACAGACTCAAAGTGTTGTCAAACAAACTCAGCGTTACCTTGACCTTTGAGGTATGCATGTGGGTCTTACGCATGATATGTCGTCATGTCATGCTGATTAAATAAGCCAAGTATTTTTGAAATTTATCCATAGGTGACAAAGTTACAGACTGGACACGAACTCTCAATCAGACTGAAAGTGTCATCAAACAAAGTTAAATTATGACCTTGACCTTTGAAGTGGGAGTCTGTGTGAAACACGTTGCATGTCGTCATATTATGTTTATCATTTGTAGCAAGTATTTATAAAATCCATCTATGCAGGACAAAGTCACAGGCCGGACACGAAATCTCACACAGATTCAAAGTGTTGTCAAACAAACTCAGAGTGAGACCTTGACCTTTGAGGTACGGGTGTCGGTCTTACTCACGACAGGTCGTCATGTTATGTTGATCATTTTTAGCAAGTATTTGTAAAATCCATTTATACATGACAAAATTACAGGCCAGACACGAAATCTCACATAAACTCAAAGTGTTGTCAAACAAACTCAGTGTGACTTTGACCTTTGAGGTATGCATGTGGGTCATACACGTGGCACGTCGTCATGTCATGCTGATAAATTGAGTCAAGTGTTTTTGAAATTCATCTTTAGGTGACAAAGTTACAGACCGGACACGAAATCTCAATCAGACTGAAAGTGTCAACGAACAAAGTTAAAATGTGACCTTGACCTTTGAGGTGTGGGTCTTACTCGCGACACGTCGTCATGTTTATATGTTGATCATTTGTAGTAGGTATTTATAAAATCCATTTACGCATGACAAAGTTACAGGCCCGACACGAAATCTCACACAGACTCAAGGTTTTGTCAAACAAACTAAAAGTGTGACATTGACCTTTGAGGTACGGGCGGAGAGACAGACGGACGGACGGACGTTCTCACGAATGGGTATTTAAGTGGCTTCTTTGCGTCAATTTCATTACTTGTGTCGCTAAATTTTAGATAATTTTAGCCACATAAAAGAAAAAAAGCCACATAAATGCTGTTTTTAGGTTGCTAGCAATAGCAACGTAATTATTTTTCAACTGCTTTTCAACTGTCCATAAAAATTACTAACCCTAAACCCTAGACACTTAACTACCGATTTGGGTGACCGGACGGACGGACCTACGGACGGGCGGACGGACGGACGGACGTTCTGGTGGAAGTGATGTTGTGGGGTGCGGTTTTTATATGTTATAAAACATCTTTTATTTCATAAAAGAAAACAAAACTTTTTTTTCTTTCTAACCCTTATGTCACAAACCTTGCGATCCAACCCTAATGGCACTAAAAAAGAATGAAAAAGGTGAAAAAAAAAGTAAAAGAAAAATGTGAAAAAAATGAACATTGCACCCCACAAGTACCAAAAAAACCCACAATGCCATTCTGTACTGGCAACGCAACAAACAACTGCCGCTCCAGACGTACGGACGGACGGACGGACGGACGTTCTTGTGGAAGTGATGACACTAAAAAAGAATGAAAAAAGGTGAAACAAAAGTAAAAGAAAAATATGTAAAAATGGAATTAACCCCATAATGCCATTCTGTACGCATTTCGCACTTGTGGGGTGCACATGTGCACCCAACAAGTACCAAATCACCCAACAATGCCATTCTGCACTGGCAACGCAACCCACAACTGCCGCGTCAGACGTAAAGACGGACGGACGGACGTTCTGGTGGAAGTGATGTTGTGGGGTGCGGTTTTTATATGTTATTAAACACCTTTTTTTATCATAAAACAAAACCAAACCTTTTTTTCTTTCTAACCCTAATGTCTCAAACCTTGAGATCCAACCCTAATGACACTGAAAAAGAATGAAAAAAGGTGAAAAAAAAGTAAAAGAAAAAGGTGAAAAATTGGAATTAACCCCACAATGCCATTCTGTACACATTTAATACTAGGGTTTGGAACTAATGATGGATAGTCTGCGTGAACCACTGCATGTAATGAGAACTCGATATGCATAAAAAATTATTCTATTGTTAGATAATCTGGTAAAATAATCTAATCAAAGGCTCAGATTGTTTCAAAGAGTTCTTATCTCTAGGCTCAAACGCTTGTCTTCACTGCATTATGTATACAATATGAGTTTATAAACATATCACTGTCTGTGACAACCGTTAACAGTTGATGAACAAGAGTTGTCAGAAGACAACAAAGCGTGCCGATGAGATAAAATTCACCACCCATGCAAAGATTGAGATTTGAGGTAAACACCAAAGTTTAAACGCAACTTATCGCAAACGTTTAACCTGGGTGTCTACAGACGATCAATTAAGTCCAAAAGGGCCATAACTCTGCCAAAATGCAACCCCTAGTTATGGTTCGTGTTTCTCTGTGTACACACATGCGAAGTTTCGTTCATATCTAATGAGTGGTTGCATAGATATCTTTTGTGATGATATCTTTTATTACATGTAAGACATAATACAATGTTGTACACAAATACTAGCAATATATTGAATCATAACATATAATATGGTAACTGAGTATTATGAAACATTAATATAATATCTTACAAGTAACATTTTTAGGATGAATATAAAGAGATAAAGTACCTAAGACGGGTTAAAGAAAGTAAAAAAAAAGTGTAGAATATGAGAAGTAGAGTTTTGCAAGAAGCTGTATGCATTATATTTTCGTAATTTTAGTTCACATGTTTCCCCATTTAATTTCATGTGACCTGAGTTTGTTTTTGTTTATTGCAATAAGTCTTTCTATTTACTTTGTTTTTTTGTATATAAGGTATGAATGCTGCAATACTGGGAATTGTTTTCGTATATTTACTTTTAAAAATAAAATATTTGAAAATATACAATTAAGTAACCTAAATCTTGATGAGTTATGTAACCCAAAAGATATAATTTGATAACATATATTAAAACCTTGATTGTTTGCAATACAAAAGTTATGGACTTCAGTCCAAAAGGCTCTTACAAAATGACATTCCCAAAACAAATGTTTACAAGTTTCCGTATGTGTATCGCAAAACTCACATAGATTTGAATTAACTATTTTACATTTATATAAAAACTGGTTAATAGGTAAAATTCTCATAATGTATTTGTATTGAAATGATCTTAGTTTTGTGTCTATGGTACTTTCGAGAGGTAGACAATGGATAATTTTCCAATTAAGGTTATTGAATATTTCTTCCCATTGAAGATGAGGTTTTATAATATTGTCACAATTAATTAATTTAATTTGCATGTTATATAACATCTTATTCGGAGAATTACATTTTCTCAATTGGTGTAATAAAGGTGTTTTTCCAATTTCTAGTATATTCTCTGTTTTAATAAATTGTTTCCATCTTTTTGGTATGCTTCGAATTATAGTGTAATAGTTTATGAATTATTTATATTGTATAATTGTTTTAATCTTTAAAAAGTATAAAATGTTTTGTGTCTAGAATCATATATATCATTTAATGTTTTAATTCCTAACTGTTGCCATGATTTGTAAAATAATAAACTGTCATTATTTTTTATGAAAGAATTGTTCCATATGTACTGTTTTACTAGATTACCATCTTCAATATTAAAGTTAAAATTAATTTTGGACCATGATTCTATTATGTTACATAAAAACAGCGTTTCACTAGACCAACTATCTTCGAAATTAGAATTACTCTCAAAGATCAAGTTTCCACCATATTTTTTCCAGTGAAGACCTGTATATAAACTTCCATTCGCCATCATTATTTACATCTGTTAGTCGTTTAACCCAAATGGCTTTTATTGAATTTATAAAAAGTTCTATATCTATCAGTTTCATTCCACCGTTTTCAATATTTTGTATAATAGTGTTACGCTTTATTTTGTCTGGTTACCCCCCCCCCCCCCCCCCCCCCCCCCCCACACACACACAAAGAAATTCGAACATTTTATTTTTTATTTGGTTTATAGTGTGAATGTTAGGTGATTCAAGCACAGTAAGTGGAAAAATTAGTTTTGGTAATGCAAATGCTTTTATTACTGTGATTTTACCTAAAATCGACAATTTATGTTTTTCCAGTTATTAAGGCAGTTTTGAAATTGTTCTATTTTTGGATTATATTTTAAATCTTTATTTTTATTTTTATCGTTTATGAAAACAATACCCAATGTTGTAGCTTTTTCATTTGTCCAAACATTTTTTTTTATTTTTACAAAACGTTTCTATGGATTTCTTTAAAGAGCCTACACGGAGAATAATACATTTCTTTGAATTTAACTTTAAACCGGAAATGGATCTGAATCTATCAATTAATAGTATTAAAGATTCAAAAGAAAATTGATTTCCATTTAACAAAAAAGTTGCATCGTCTGCAAAAGCAGTATATTTAATGATGTTTTTGCGTACCATTACGCCTTCAATTGTGTTGTCTTTATTTACCGATATATATAACATGTCAATAGCTAATATAAACAAATATGGCGACAGTGGACATCCTTGCCTCCTCTATTTATATTAAAAAAATCTGAGGCATAACCATTATTTGACACTCAACTTTGTGCGTCGTTATAAAATAATTTTATCCAGTCAATAAATTCGTTATCAATCTTAAAATATTGTAATGCTTTTTTAAAAATTAAAATTATGGTCAACACTATCGAACGCTTTTTCAAAATCAGCAAAGAATATCAGTCCCGTCTATTGTCATTATTCAAGTCGGCAATGTATTCAAAAATTGTCCTTATATTTTCGCCAATCTAACGTCCTTTTAAAAATCCTGTCTGATAGTTGTTGATAATGTCTGGTAATACTTTTTTCATTCTGTTAGCTATAGATTTTGTTGCAATTTTATAGTCTACATTTAATAGGCTTATTGGTCTCCAGTATGTCAATAGTGAAAGGTCTTTTTCCTTTTTAGGTAGAAGGCTTATAATTCCCTGCTTCTGCAATGGTGTTATGGTGCCATGTATATATTAATAGTTTATGGATTCTATATAAAATGGTTTTATTTCATTCCAAAATAGATATCTTACCTGATAAAAAAACTTTAACCTGAAAAATTAAGTCGAAAAAGAGCGAAAACACTGCCAAAATGAAATCCAGAGTTATTGTTCTTATCTCTGTGTGTTCCATTGAAGATGGTGAACACACATGCGAAGTTTCATTCATATCCAATTATTGGTTGCATAGATATCTTAAACTTAAACGCAACGTAAGGGCCCTAACTGTGCCAAAATGCAATTCAGAGTTATATGTTTTTGTCTGTGTGTGTTCCAATGATGATGATGAACACACATGCGAAGTTTCATTCACATCCAACGAGTGGTTGCATAGATATCTTAAACTTGTGGTCGAGCGCGTGGTCCAGTAGTAGAGCACCGAACCAATGATCGGAGGGTCGTGGGTTCGATCCTCCGCCACGGCTTTGTGTGGTGTCCTTGAGCAAGACACTTTTCCGCATATGCTTAGTACTCGTTATACCAAGGAAGACTTCGAGCGTGATTTGCCCAAGTTGTAAGAACTTGTTTCATAAACGAAGTACAAAATTTTAATACATAAGTTTAAACTTATATCTTAAACTTAAACATAAAATTTTAATCTGGTTATCTACAGACGACGCTGACGACGCCGACGACGACGACGCTGTGATCATGGCAAAAGCTCTCCTTGGACTTAGTCCCGGCGAGCTAAAAAGTCACCGTTACAAGTTGGTGGAATGTATGGTACATTTATTCACACGTTTATCTGTACGTGATTCATAGATCAGCTCAATTTGTATACATATTGATGACACATGTTGAATATATTGTAAAAAACCATATTCGTGACATATATTGGATATATTGTATAGAAGTCATCATAAAGTGTCAATTATCAAAATTCCTTTTTAGGCATTTTATCATTTGAATTAATACAGATTTATCTGAGAAAACGGACAACTGGGCAAGTCCATAGTACAAATCGCTTCGGTATTATGAGTAAATACTGTTCAATAATGTTTACCATAGTTTTCTATTGTAAATAGATGCTTTACCATAAAGATTCAAACACATGGTATCCAAAATCAAGTTTAAGTGTGCCTAAAATATATTAATTATATTTGCAAATACTACGTTAATGCACAATATCTGGGAGGGATCTAGTATATTTAGGGGAAGGGTGTAACTTTAATTTAAAGAAACTAAAGTGTTTGCCATATTCAAATATGTACAAAACTCAACATATATAATGCAACTACTAAACCATATTATTGGAGGGGGATATAAGACAGTTACATGTATCCCCACCCCCAACTTCTGTAAACATGTTTGCAAAATCTGTTGCTTAAAATTTAATTAATACAGTTACAATGTTATTATATAAAATTGTCCTTTCGTAATCTATCAATCAAGACTTATATTATGTTTAATACAATAATCACACAATCTCATACTTTAAATTGAAAAACTTTGATAAATAAACCATTTTATTAAGTTTATTTTTATCTTTTCTTTCAGCTGTTACTCTTACTTTATCATCTCTCTTCTCTTTCGAATTTATTTGTTTGACAACTACGACACTCAATATGTTCTTTGTTGTGGGGGTTGGGGTGGGGAGGGGGGAGGCTGAATCAAATGTTGGAATAACTTGTGCCTCAACCCCATTTCTCAATTATCAATAGAATTAAAATATATTAAATCACTGCAATTATTAACTCTTTTCAAAACAACACAAGTCTATCTGATGCTTTGAATATTGGTATAGTAAATTATTTCACTGCATGGCAAGACCAACTCTACTTGGACCTGTTTTATGTAATATAATTTAAACGCAAGACAAGACCAACTCTTTATTGGACCTGTTTTGCGTCTATGAAAACTTGTTTTATTGTTTTCTAAGCAACAATGTTAAAATAAATTAGAATAAAAGTCTATTATTTTTACAAGATGTGTATTTATATGTGCTTTATTCAAATATGTAAAAAAATGATTTCGTGAAAAAAAAGGTGAGGTGGACCAGTCTTGCGCCAAGCCATTGAAATGTTCGATGGCGGTATTCCTAAAGAGCTAGATCTTAATCATTTGTGTTCAGTGATACATTGTTGATTTCTATTCAGATGAAAAAAACATATTCGATTCAATTTCATACCTGAGGTATTAACAGTTGCTTTATTAGGTCCTAGGCCGATGAATCTTTTGATCGTATTTTGAGCTATGTATAGTGTTCATAATGATATATTGAAAATCATCATTTGTTATTGTATGTCTATAATGATATATATATATATATATATATACATTGTATATACAAACAGGCATAAATGTACAGACCAGACTACGGCGTGCGCGTCTAGCTCAATACAGCCATAGACACAATATAAAGGCCTCTATCAACCAATATAAGTGGTGTCAATCATTACTTATATACTATGGCTTGACATGCAACATATCTGGATGGGACGAACAATTTACATATATGAACTGATAGCTTTATATAAGTAGGATCCAGCTAAGGCGTCATGGCTACTCACATGCTATATAAAGGACATGTATAGAAACCCATTTGATCAAGAGGATCCAGTAAAATCATATATATTTGCTTTATTAAGGGAGATAATTTAATTCATATCAACGGGGTTTCCGATAATGACCAAGTCATACTCTCTTGTAAATTCGGCTTTTCCAATACAAAGTGTTATCACAGAGATGAAAATTCCAGTGTCCACGCTTCATGCTCACGTAATCTCACATTTGTTTCTGTATTAAACTCTACCAATATGTTGTGATTTTAATTGTAAAATACAAACCACCATTAAGAACATTACAATTAAGTCAGTCATCCTGGTGATCAGGAAATGATTAAGGAACTAATCTTAATATTTACTTGAAGAAAAGTGGATAACTCTTTCATCGAAATATATATAAATAATAAACCTAGTATGGTAATGTTGTATTAGATGTGTTAATTCTCTGGTGTTTAATATATAATAGAAGGTATAAAATGCATATTGGGACCATAACTATTGTTTTACGTTTGTATGTGTCAATTTGATTAATTTTATTAAAAAAATCCCAGGCTAATGCTGTTCTTTTATTTAATGAATCGGGTCTGACATATTTTGTCAACTTTTACAAATGATGCGGGAAATTATATAAATCCAGATAAATAACCGCTGCCACCAGTTTTTCAAATTTACTGGGTGATTATAAATATCAAGAAAGCTCACTGTGTATGATAATGCTTATTTCTACCCTGAATGTCTAGTTCTACTTTAATAAAATATACACAACAAAGAAAGTTCCAAACAATCTAGCATAGTTTTCTACACGGTTTTACTTACCAAAATCCAGAATCACCATCCTTCAAAATCCAATCTAAAATCCCTAAGGCTAGTAAAATACCAACCTAAAAAATAACTCATCAAAGACGCCGATTAATCATCATCAAACCTTATATACCCTGAGCTGGAAGCATTGTCATCTTGTATGAGCTCAACATGCTTCTGTTACCGCAATCACCTCCGAACATGTGAACATGCCTCAGTATACCTGGGCCTGTCCATGTGACACCAACAAGCTCCAAGCATGCAAACATGATTCAGTGTATGTCTCTGTACAAAGGAGGCTTGCAGCATCATGTAATGCTCCTTATTATTCACCTCCGGCAAATTTTGACCACTATCCATAAAGCTCAGCGTAATTAATGGCTCTGTACTTAGTTTGGACTACAGGCCTTAATAATGGATCTATGTAATTCGGTAACAAAACACATTGATATATGGCATAATATGTTTTAGGATAAAAAACATGGTTATCTTTATAATAAATCTTGAAGCTGTGACTTTTAAGAATAATTGCTTAATATTTATGTATTCTATGATACAAGTGAAGGTCGTAAATTCCTCTTGTTTATACGGGTATGTAAGCTATTGTCCTTGGTACAACTACGTTATGTTTTAAATGCAGCTTGTTTAATGTACCTACCACTACCTTGCTCCACTTGAATTTTGTCTTGACAATTGAAATCATATTCAAGCAGATAGTAAACAAAAACTTATTAGAAATAGATCATTTACTTATTTTCCATAATCGAAATTTTAATAAATCAGGCTATTTGTTATTTTAATATCAAGTTTCTCTGAAATTAGGCCAGTGTTAGAGACTTTGAAAAATATATAGCTTCAAACTAGATGCCTTTAACCTAATTATGTGGAATACGAACGAACCTTTTGAATCTGCATATTTTTAAGTGTTACATGTATTTATATTATATCACATCCGATTTTGATACGTACATTTGCATGAGCATCCAATATATTTATTGTAGTCTGATTGATCTGGAACATTATAAGATCTATTGAATGTTTCATCACTTATTCTGACCAAAATCAATGAAAGTGATATATCACTTCAAACTAGACCAATGATTTCAACATTTGTCAATTTTAAATTTAGTCTCTTGAACATTAGTATGTGAGTTTGACATTTAAGATGATTTAACAGCGTTTCATTATAAGAAGTAAAATATTAATTTAAAGGATCGATGTGTTGTTCATGTATCAAAGTTTGATTATAAAGAACGGTTCTGTGAGCTGTGATGTTTAAATTGGGTGTACCATGTTTTAAGAGGAACTGTTTTCTATGAGAAATATAGGACTTTAACTAATATAGTTCTTATATTTTATTCTTGTGTGGTTGTTTAGTTGCATTATATGCTGTCCATGGTTTCACCGACCTTGGACCAAGATCACTGGCATTCGTTAAAATAAAAATATTTTTGGCCGCGGAAGTTATTAAGCTTAAATAATTGTCTGATCTCGATAGTTTTATAAAATGTATTTAAAATAATTACTATCTTTTAAGCCTTACCCTACGTAGATGCATCTGAAATAAAAACATACATGCTAGCAGGTTTCGAATACTAGAATAACAAACAACTATTACAATTGATGATATATAATATATTGTTGAAAGGAAAGAAAACGTTGACGAGAGAGAGAGAGAGAGAGAGAGAGAGAGAGAGAGTATATCGTATACCAAACCAGTTCGAAGAAACTATTTTTAGTTGGCTTAAAATGCAGGATATATAATGAAATAATGAATATCTGATAAATTCTGGAAACAACATCAAGTACTTAGCATTCATGGACATGTAGAACACAGCCACACTTACTTATACTTGAAGGCTCATGAAACTATGAGTATCATATAAGGAAATATTAATCACGCCTACCACAATAATAAGTTGATATAAACCTCTGTACTGCATATACATCGGGGAATGATTACAAAATGTAAAACTATTTAATTATCACTTTAACCACAGCTGCAGTAAATAACATAAAAATGCCCTTTTACATTTGCCCATAGTTTTAACTGTATTTTGTTTGAAATAAAATCACAGCTTCGTAAAAAATACTTGCAATAGCTGAATTATTAATCAACTTGGTCAGCGTAATCCCCCCATGATGCAGTTTGTTTAGAAATGCCTGATAGGTTTTAAGGGTATCTGTTTGACGCATTATTATACATTTTATATTTTCAGTCATTGGGCATCTTATCAAGGTGTCCGCCTTCACAATAAAATATAAACATTTATGCGGGTGAAGTATTACTATGTTTCATTTAATGTCACTAATTTGTCAGGTGTAGACAAATCGGACCGGCAGGTCCGACTGCCACTCCTGTCTCTATTCAGGGGCACATGGTAAAATATGTTGATCACGGTAATTTAGATAAATCCTTATGTTGCTGATGAAGTTACAACCACATTAACTACATGACGGTATAAAGAAACAAATCTCATAATATATCCAATATAATAAACAAACAATTTTCTTTCTGCGATTGAAGTGTTAACATATTATCTGAACTATTTAATTATTTTCAATAAACATTGCTTCGGTGAATTGTTAAATTGCATAAAATAACCCAAAGTGACCCCATGGATGTTACCAACGTTTTTCTTTTTTCGTATTACATTTCATATTTACATTCTTTCTGTTCTCATGACTATAACGTTTATATTATCTAAGCAAAACTGGGAAATGCAAGAACATTGATTGGTTTGGCTTACTGATATATTTTTACTTTGATTGTAAAACAAGTAATAACGATTTGAAACATTATTGAAAGTAAGAGTGATGTCATGAAGGTAACGGGGTGACTTCCATATTAAGTAATTAATGGAAAGTGCAATATTTATCCAAAAAGACAACATTTCAAAAAATATAATTTTGTAACGAAGGTTCCGCTACTACTTTTTCCGGGCTATCCCACGGTGCCAGCCGAAACTGAATAGAACTATCAGCAAAATATTTGTCACCAGAAAAACCGCAGGCACAACTGATAATGTCGTTTTGTTTGTATTCTTATAGTTTAATAATATAAATATGAAATGGGTAGTAGTTTTAAGGCGAGCTCATGGTAGCATGTAATAACATTAAGCCTGTTTAATGTATTAGCCGCGTTAACTTTAGCTAACACAACTGGTAATGTGTTTTGTGCAAACTTTTGCTAAATTTCAGTTGCTTGTGTTAAACGACGCATGTGTGAAACTGCGCTAGTAATCTTATGATAGTCAAGTGGCTGTTTTCTTGCGGAACAGAGGTGTTTATAACATGGTTGGCTCTGAACTGAACGTATCTCATCTATTATGATTTCAGGGCGTACCAGTGACGTTAAACTCATTGTACAAGGAGAATACATACCACGTACAAACAAACGAAGTATAAAGCTACTAGCCCAATCGAGCAAGTTAAAATCATGAAATATGGATGGACAACAATTCCTCTTAGTCCATTATAGCATTAACGTATTTCTGATACAATTAAATGTTAATGGAAATGTATTGAAATTTTGTCAGTGTAATCTTGTGTGCTCCTGTGGTATACGTGTTACAGTATCGTCCTCATTATAAACATAACTGGGAAGAAGGAAAACAGGAAAAAGAGAACTAGTATTTTGTTTTGTTTGTGAGATGTAAAAGGAACTAGGAAAATTCTTAACAATATCATATATATTCAACACTCATGAACGATGTATTCAGTTATTCATAATATTTAATATTTTAAGTTCAATAATGAATGTTGAATATAAGGGTTATCATTCCAAAGACAAAACAACTATATAAACAACTACAACTACATAAACAACTGCAAAGACAACTATATAAACAACTACAACTATATAAACAACTACATCAACACTTACATAAACAACTACATACATAACTACATAAATAACTATATAAACAACTATAACTATATAAACAACTACAACAACATACAAAACTAAATAAACAACTACAACTAAATACACAACTATATAAACAAATACAATTAAATACACAACTATATAAACAACTACAACTTCATTAACAACTACATAAACCACTACATACACACCTATATAAACAACTTCAACTACATACACCTTTATATAAACAACTACAACTTCATAAACAACTACATAAACAACTACATAGACAACTATATAAACAACTTAATAAACAACTACATTAACAACTATATAAACAATTACAACTACGTACACATCTTTATAAACAACTACAACTATATAAACAACTACATAAACAACAATATAAAAAACTACGTAAACAACTATAAAAAACAAACATCTACAGAGACAACTGTATAAATAACTATATAAACAACTATAACTATATAAACAACTACATTAACAACGTCATAAGCATCTATATAAACAACTACATAAACAACTATAAAAAACGAACAACTACAGACACAACTGTATAAATAACTATAAAAACAACTACAACTATATAAACAACTACATTAACAACGTCATAAGCATCTATATAAACAACTACATAAACAACTATAAAAACTACAACAACTACATACACACCTGTATGAATAACCATACAAACAAATTCAACTACATAAACCACTACATTAACAACGCCATACACACCTATATAAACAATTACAACTACATACACCTTTATATAAACAACTACAACTTAATAAATAACTACATAAAAAACTACATACAACACTATATAAACAATAACAACTACAAACAGAAAAATATTAGCAACAACAACTATATAAACAACTTCATAAACAACTACATATACAACTATATAAACAACTTCATAAACAACTACATATACAACTATATAAACAACTACAACTAAATACACAACTACATAAACAACTATTAATATATAAACAACTACATAAACAAATATATAAACAACTTCATATAATTATAAAAAACATTACCAACTACATATACAACTGTATAAATAACTATATAAACAACTACAACTACATAAACAACTACATTAACAACTACAAGTAAATACATAACTAAATAAACAACTACAACTAAATACCAAGATATATAAACAACTACAACTACATACACCTTTATATAAACAACTACAAATTCATAAACAACTACATAAACAACTACATACACAACTGTATAAACAACTATAATTACAACTACATAAACAACTACAACTATATACACAACTACATAAACAACGATATAAACATCTACATAAACAGCAACAACTACATACACAACTGTATAAATAACTATATTAACAACTCCAACTACTTAAACAACTACATAAACATTTATATAAACAACTACAACTTCATAAACAACTACATAAACAACGATATAAACAACTACATAAACACCAACAACTACATACACAACTGTATAAATAACTATATTAACAACTCCAACTACTTAAACAACTACATAAACATTTATATAAACAACTACAACTTCATAAACAACTACATAAACAACTACGTACACAACTATATAAACAACTACATAAACAACTACAACTATATAAACAACTGCATAATCAACTATGTAAACATCTACATAAACAACTATATAAACAACAACTACCAAACACACAACTATATAAAACAACTATATAAACTACTATATCTACATAAACAACTACAACTACATAAACAACTACATACACAACTATATAAACAACTACAACTATATAAGCAACTATATAAACAACTTCATAAACAACTACAACTACCTAAACAACTATTTAAATAACTACATAAACAACTCTTAATAGGTCTTCAACCAAACTGTGAATCATATTATTATAATCACGTTAATAAACCTCTTTTTATGATCGGTAAATAAGGTCTTAAATTGACAATGACTCAGGCAATGTCGAAGGTTGTATAGCACATCACCATATAAGTCAAATAAAGACGAACCATAGTATGAGAGAAGCATTACGGTAGTATTATTTAGAAAATGTCTGTTGAGATTTGTAATAACGTTTACCCTGTTTTAATTGTTATTTTGTTCTACAATAAAGGTATTCTGTTTGTTAAAATCAACAGCTACGCTGTATAGCATAATGAATAAATGGAAAATGCATACTTCATATATTATGTTATAGGTAACCACCTCCACATCAAAAATGAGAAGACATTTCGACATTAAAATAATCTGGTTTACCATATGAAAATATTCTTTAAAACCATAATTATTAGAAAGATTTTAATCAAGAAAGACAAATACTGAACTAAACCATTTCCCAATAGTAAATAAAATGAATTGAAATATATTCAAATACAATTATACGTTCTTCACTTCATTTATATATTTGTAGATAATTATTTGTGAACATCCCGACATTAATGTACAGACCAGACTACGACGAGCGCGCCTAGCTACAATGCAAACCAAGAAAACAAGACCATGACATCAATCAACTCAATAGAATAGGCGACATGAGCGATTGACATAGATGTATTTCAATTCTTATTTGAATTGAATATATAATATATAATACATGCCCGAATAAAATGAAGCACCTTAGTCGAAAAAATCACTGACTCAGAATGTTAGACTGTCTTATGATTTTTTATGACATTTTAAAACCAACTTCATAGATCATTAAGCTTAGTTGGCATAGTACAATATATTCACAGTCCACGTACTTGTTTAAAAGGAAAGTAACGACACTTTATGAATACGGGAACTGGCATAAATAGCATTTCGTTGTAAAATGTTTTCCGTACACCTTTTGTCATATATGTTTCCTATATAAATGCAAGTTTATTATCTAAGACATGTTATAATATAAAACTTTATACTTACATATAACGTGTATGTTAAATATAGTGCAAATTATAATCACATAAACAAAATCCCATTTTCCATACATCTTCACATTATCTTGCGTATTACTAATTAATAATTCATTTATTCACATGTTCAAACGTGTTCTAATTTAAAAACAACAATGACGATACAACCTAGCTCACATTACCAACCACAAACAGAACAAGGAAGTAAACCATATCTTGATCAAGACAAAAATGAGTTTCTGTATTACTAATACATGTTCTATACACGTAACTACTTAACCATATTAACAAAGTGTCGTTTTATGCTTGAGATGCTTGTTTGATGGCACTTTACAGCTACTTAAAACTGCATAGCATCTACATTTTCTATAATATATATCTATTATCGATGAGTTTTTGTCATTTAAAGTCGTGTGTAGCAAATATAACTAAGATATGGTTTTACATACATGTATTTTTTTAAACACATGAAAAATTTCAAATGTTTAATTTTCAAATAATATTTAAAAATAGTTTGTATCTTTAAAACAAACTGAGGATAATGGTATATAAAATACAATACACGCTCCTTACTTTCGTTTAACATTTAATGTCTTTGTCTGTAACAACATTGCTACCTTATGCTAATTGGTAATTGGGTAATGGTTGGTTCGAAAATGTTCAGCTGGTTGATTATAATGGACAATTACTTTTCCAACTAGATTCCATTCTTACCTTATACATGTAACTCCTTCACTGCAACAGGATAAATCTGTCACACAATTTCAATGTCGTCACATCTCGCATATTGTGTAATTTTATATTTTGTTATAAATTATATAAATAACTGTTTTTCAGAAAAAATACTGAAAATAAACTTGCACATTAATATCTATGCACAAGGCGAAAGGGGATTTTATTTAAACAGAAACAAGCTGATTGTTTAACAAGTTATTGGTCAAAGACTTTTTTATCAGCTACATAAGTATTGGAAAAATTTTGAATTACGCTGTACCTGATTAATATTTGAACGTGCGATTTCGTTTTCTATGTGTGTATAGAAACTTCTTCCCAAATTCATCAACAGAAAATTTCCCTATATTTGAATCATTGTTACTGAAATCCGTTACCGTGTAAAATGGGGATTTAACCAGCCAAAAAAGTTGTGATTTTTCAATAAAAAGAAGTTAAAAATGACGATAAAATGACGATATTTCAGCGAAAACAGAGGTTTGAGGTAGTAGCTGCTGTTAAATAATTTCAAGTCGCAGTTATATTAGCATTGTTACTGTTTCAAAAGTTTTCCTACCTACGATAAATGTAGGAAATAAAGTAACAGACATTTTTTTTTCGATTTCGAAAGCTACAATCATTTGTTTTGCTAACCAGCCCAGGTTCGTGGAACAATCTTCAATTTGATTAGTGAAATAGTTGATTGAAATGAGTTGGTATGACTGCCGCCCAATGTTGGTAACCTTGACTATATATCTAAATCTATGTAAAACCTACTCACCTTTTTTTCTGAAAATAATTATGAAACATATTGCTATATAATCATATAAAACATATAATGGGGTGGGTTGTTGGTTGGGTGGGGTAAGATTCTTTCTTTCTTTTTTGCATTTGGAGGTCAGATAAATATGGTAGTCTAAACAACAATACTGTCACCTGTATCACGGAATGATCCTCAAAAGTATTAAAATTGTGAAATTCACAATTTCTCTTATATGATTATCCGTAAGGGACCACAGGGGTTGCAAAAGGATTATAAATTTGAATTTAGGTTCATTTGTTTACAAAAGCATAAGGAAACCTTTCTAAATATTATTGATTTTTGAAAAAAAACAACGATCTTGGGTATATTGAAAACGAACTATTATACAAAAAATCAAATTCGTACAATATATTTGTTTTTTTTTCAGATTCACCGTCCATCAATTTTAATGAGAAAAGTGAGAGTGACCTAAACATAGCCTATTTTCCTGTTATTTAAAGTTTATTTGGGAGATCTTTAATAAACATCATTTTTGTTTAATACATTCATTACGTATTTGACTATATAACATAGGGTTCACATACTGGATTCCTAGGAGATGTTTCACTATCATTCTTTAGAAGCAAGGAGAAAATATGTATACTCATATTTGGAACATTTAAATCAGCAATACATCATTCTTTAAATAGGTTTAAGTTTGAAGTTACTAGCAGAGTCGTTGTCAATATATCAAAAATCCTGCAAGTTGAACAATCAAATCCTGAAATAAATGACCTGGTTTCCGAAATTATTGGTAAAAAAAATCTGACTTTTTAATTCGTGCTTTGTCCAAATGTTAACGAATGTTTAGGTTTCGAAGATCGGTCCTCCTGTCCAACACATTAAATCCAACAATACACTATAATCACGGGTCAAGTAGATATCAAAAGCTCTACAATTGGACGGTTATTGGATTAAAGACTGACGATTCCAATCAATCAAATGTTCTTATTAAACCACAATCTTTGTGAAGAAGTCAATAGGAATATTCGCCCTACCTTGTAATTTTGCACCCCCTGTCGGTAGGGATTAGAATTTACCGACTGCTCGTTCCAAACAGAGGGGTAAGATCCTCCCCGAAAAGGAACCCACCTGTTGACCGTGGGTGGCGACCCGTGCGGTTGGATGAAGGAGTCCTGGTGGTTGAGCGCCGCAGAAGTCTGCGACGCAACACACCACTTTGGTCCGGATTTCAAGTCAAGACGGGAGGTCGGATGGGCCCGGTCTTGATCAATCAGTCTGTCATGATAATGTTCTTGGATTATATTTTATCATGTATCATCCTTTCTCCATTATTTCACCCCCATTGAATTTTTCCATTCTCATATACTTGTCTATATTAAATTTCATTGAATAAACTTTCAGTTATCTAAATTCCAAATCCTTGAAAACTGTCATGGCTTATGGGCTAATCTTGTAAAGTAAAATGCTATATGGTTATACGTATGCCATTTTTAGATGGATGTTGGTGCGGTTTTTGTCTTGTCGGGACTTGAATTTACATCCATCGGGTGGTATGCGGGATCTGATGTATTACTTTGCTGGAGTATATTGTTCACGTATTCTTGGCATCATGTCTGTCGGATATCCACAGCATGTGTCCCCTTGTTGGGCTCCGAGGCGGGTTAGAAACGTGAACAACGAAACAAACACAAACTCATTATGGCTTCCAAAAAAAGACACCAAAACGATACTACAAAACGACCTACACCTGCTCAGTCTGCTCTGAAACGTGCTCGACACGATTCAGTGGAGACTGAATCAGATGACGATTTATTGACTTCAACTAATTGGCCAAGATTTTTAACAGTTACATCAACAGATCCATCTAGACCAGTAACAAAGCTTTCACCTTTTGCGATTCACAAGCAAATACTTGGTATTGCTGGTGAGCCGCGAGAGGTGAAAAAGCTCAAATCTGATAAGATTTTGATTGAATATCAGAAAAAAAGTCATTCTGACAATCTCCTTTCAATAAAAAAAATTGTTGACATACCTGTAGAAGTCCGTCCTCATATTACACTCAACTCCTCCAAAGGAGTCATTCGTTCCAGGCGTTCCAGGGAACTGGAACAATGTACTGTTGAGGAGATGAGTGTCAATTTGAAACCACAGGGAGTTTCAGAGGTGACCAGAATAAATACCAGGAAAGATGGCAATATAAAACCGACTAATACCTTTATTCTTACGTTTAATTCTCCAAACCTACCAAAATCTGTAAAAATCGGTTATATATCTTTACCCGTTGACCTTTTTATACCCAACCCACTTCGTTGTTTTAACTGTCAACAAATTGGACACCATCGAGAGAGATGTAGACGAGATGCCCTGTGTGCTCGCTGTGGCGAACAAGGACACACAGACTTCTCGTCTTATAAAAAACCCGCCCTTTGCATTAATTGCAAAGGGAACCACGGGGCTTTCTCGAGGGATTGTCCAAAATGGAAACTAGAACGCGAAATTCAAAAAGTTAAATTACAAAATAAAGTATCATTCCCGGAGGCCAGACGTCTTGTTGAACTCCAATCTCCATCTGCTCCTTCAGGCAAACCATATGCTGAAGTGAGTAGAGTTGTTGAGAAAAAGACCACAAGATGTATGGAAATTCAAACTGATATTACCTGGCTTAATGATAATCCCATACCATATATTGCTGTCGTTCCTAGTAATTCCAAAGTCTCATCTGAGACTCAGACTTCAACACCAGTAATTAAACCAATTGTACAACCTAAACCAAATATGAAACAAAACAAGAAAAATCTTACATCTATTTCTAATAAGAAATCGGCGAACTCGGGGAATGTCCCGAGTACCCCAAAACCGGAGAACTCGGGGAATGTCCCGAGTTCCCCAAAACCATCGGGCTCTGGTATTACCAAGAGTCCAACTACTCCGCAGAAGGCTAAGATACATCTAGCCACTGCAAAAGTATGCGTAACAGGGAAGCAACCGGAAGAGTCTGATGACTCTATACGGTTGAAAAATAAATTTTCCTACCTTGATATGGAAACCGATGATGCATCATTGGATTCCTCCAAGGTCGTTAAGTTAAAAGTCCCTTTAGCACCTATACTTCCACCTAAATGAACGAGTCAAATTCAAATAAAAAAATACAATGGAATTGTCGAGGTTTAAAACCTAATTATGATGAGATTAGTTTACTTTTAAATGAACATAACCCTATTGCATTTTGTCTTCAAGAAACGTTTTTGAAGTCAAATGATAATACTACTTTTAAACAGTATTCTTTATATAACACAATTTGTGATACAGGTGAAAAAGCAACTGGTGGCGTGTCTGTTCTGGTCAATAGAAACGTCCCATACAGTACAATTGCATTGGTCACTAATCTGCAAGCAGTTGCAGTTAGTGTTACAATGCATAGAGTTATTACAATTTGCTCTTTATATTTACCACCAAGTGCAACCCTTGATCCGAAAGATCTCGATAAACTCATTGCGCAATTGCCATCACCTTTTATGCTTTTGGGGGATTTTAATGCCCAGAATTACATATGGGGTTGTAAAGACATTAATGATAAAGGTAATAAAGTTGAATCTTTTTTAAATCAAAATAACCTATGTCTTTGTAATGATAATAAATCTCATACATATTTACATCCTGCTTCAAGATCGAAAACTTCCATCGATGTATCAGTTTGTGAACCATCACTTTCGTTAGACTTTTCATGGAGTGTTGGTGATGACCTCTGCGGCAGTAACCATTATCCAATATTTCTTGAAAATATTGGACCTCCACTTCTTGATAGAAATCAACGATGGAAGCTTCGCAAAGCAGATTGGCATATGTTCCAATCTCTTTGCGAAGAACAGTTAAAACCTGATTTATTGAACGATACGGATGATCCTGCTGGTCAGTTTTCATCAATATTATACAGTATAGCAGAAAAATCTATCCCAAAAACCTCGACAAATCCAAAACGCCCTCAAAAACCATGGTATGATGATGACTGCAAGAATGCTGTCAAGGATCGTAAAAAAGCTTTAAGTCAATATAATTTACGACCTACACAACAAAATTTAGACAATTTTAAAGTGTTTCGTGCAAAAGCAAGACGTACTCTTAAGGAGAGTAAGAGAAAGTCCTGGAGAGATTACGTCTCTAGGCTTGATTGTCGTACTTCCCTTAAGAAGGCGTGGGACATGGTCCGAAAAATCAACGGTAAGGGTACTCCAGGCTGCGTTAACCATTTAAAAACTGAAAATCATACTGCCACATCTGCCAAAGACATCGTTAATACTTTGGCAGACACTTTTTCAAAAAATTCATCTACCACTAATTGCAATCCAAAATTTTTAAAACATAAACATCAGACTGAAAAGCAGAAACTAAACTTCAAATCAAATAATTCAGAAAAATATAATTAGAAGTTCTCTTTGAGTGAATTGAAAAATTCCTTAAAGAAGGCACATGATACATCAGCTGGTCCTGACGATAGCCATTATCAACTTTTAAAACATTTACCCGAATCGTCCTTATTAATTCTACTTGATATATTTAACTCTGTTTGGGTGACTGGAAACTTCCCCGAGTCTTGGATGGAAGCTATCGTTATTCCGATACCCAAACATGGGAAAGATAACACGAATCCAGTTAATTACCGTCCAATTGCTTTGACAAGTTGTGTTTGTAAAACCATGGAACGTATGATTAATGGTCGCCTCGTTTGGTTCTTGGAATCCAACAACTTAATTACTAAGTATCAAAGTGGATTCTGACGCCAAAGGGGCACTGCAGACCATTTAGTTAGATTTGAATCGTTTGTTAGGGAGGCTTTCATAAAGAAAGAACATTTAGTCGCTGTATTTTTTGACTTGAAGAAAGCCTACGACACCACGTGGAAGTATGGCATTATGAAAGATCTTCATAATATGGGCCTTCATGGCCGTGTAGCTACATTTATTTTAAACTTTTTAGATGATAGACAATTTCAAGTCCGAATGGGAACAACCCTCTCCGATGTTCACAAACAGGAGATGGGCGTCCCACAAGGCAGTATTCTGTCTGTCACACTTTTTAATATTAAAATTAATAATATTGTTAAGAGTATAAATCCTGGTGTGGATTGCTCTTTATATGTTGACGATTTTGTAATTTGTTACCGTTCAAAAAATATGAAAACTATTGAAAGGCAACTACAGCAATGCCTTAATAAACTTCAGACTTGGTCTGATGAAAACGGTTTTAAATTTTCTAAGTCTAAAACAAATTGTATGCATTTTTGTCAACTACGTAAACATCACGATGATCCCAATCTAACGTTAGATGGGACACCTATACCTGTTGTTGAGGAAACAAAATTTTTAGGTCTTATTTTTGACCGTAAACTTACTTTTATTCCTCATCTTAAATATCTTAAGACAAAGTGTAATAAAGCACTAAATTTATTAAAAGTTGTTGCCAATACTAATTGGGGTGCAGATCGTAAAGTTTTACTTAGACTTTACAGATCTCTAATCAGATCAAAATTGGACTACGGCTCTATTGTATATGGATCAGCTCGCAAGTCTTACTTAGCGATGCTTGATCCTTTACACAACCAAGGACTACGACTCGCCCTTGGTGCCTTTCGTACGTCCCCAGCCGACAGTCTTTATGTAGAGGCAAATGAACCATCATTGTATTTAAGACGTGACAAACTGGCTCTTCAATATGCCATTAAACTTCATTCAAATCCATCTAATCCTGCTTTTAATATTACTTTTGACCCCTATTATGAAACTCTATTTGATATAAAACCTAAAGCTATTCGAACTTTTGGTCTCCGGATCAAACCAAAACTCACCGAAGCCAATATTGATCTTAATTTAATTGCTAAGTACAAAGTCTCACAAATACCACCATGGACTTTGGAAAAACCAAAAATCAGTTTTGAACTCTGTAAAGACAAAAAATCTGAAGCAGACTCCACTATCTTCCAAAGTAGGTTTAATGAAGTCAAATCGTCTTACAGTCATTAATGTCAAATATATACAGATGGTTCTAAAGATGGAGATACCGTGGCTGCAGCTGCTGTTACGGGACAGCACATCTCAAAGAGCCGTTTACCAAACGGAGCCTCCATCTTTTCAGCTGAACTTAAAGCCATTGATTTGGCATTTAACTACATTAATGTTTATTATATTTTCTGATTCACTTTCATCTCTTCAAGCTATAGACGGCATGAAAGATGATAATCCTCTTGTTCTTCAACTTTTAAATAAATACAATGTACTATGTAAAGAAAATACTATTGTTCTCTGCTGGCTTCCTGGTCATACAGGAATAAGTGGAAATGATAAAGCTGATAAGGCTGCGAAAGCGGCCTTAAGCTTGAATATTTCATATTTAAACTACCTTTTACAGATTTTAAATCTAATATTAATAAGTATATTTTTAGTTCATGGCAGTCCTCTTGGGATCTTGCCATACATAATAAGTTACATTATATCAAACCAAAACTTGACGAATGGCATCCTAGCAATAGGATTATTCGTCGAGAAGAAGTTATTTTAGCTCGGTGCAGAATAGGGCATACCCGCTGTACACATTCATATCTTTTAAAGCGTGAAGCTGTCCCAGAGTGTGTGCCCTGTTTTGCACCGCTTACTGTTAAGCATATACTTATCGACTGTGTTGACTTTGCTCCAATGAGAGCGAAGTACTACAGGGTTGATAGTATGAAAGAGATTTTTGATAAAGTTAATGTAACCAGTATATTTGCCTTTTTAAAAGAGGTTAAACTGTTTAAACATTTTTAGTTTAAAACCCGTTGACGGGTTAAATGATTAAGTATATCGTTGATTTCCCTGTATTTAATTGATGTTTTCATTTATTTATTTATTTATTTGTAAATAATTTCATTTATTTATTTGTAAATAGTTTTAATAAATTTTAACTATATTTATTTAATATAATTATTTTTGTCATCACATTCATTAATCTTTGCGCGCACGAAATGACCTATTTATGTGTCGACGTGCCGTAAAACACCATTCATTCATTCATTCGTAATTTTGCTGACAATTCTCGTCTACATACAGGTCACTCCCGAAAGGGGCGTGGCATGTGCCAGCTACCGTAACGGATCTAACTTGACCGTCATACGATTCAATGATTTATTTAACGATTAATTACCATTTATGTTTAACACTACTATTCAAACAAATACATTTTAAAACATTGTACCAATATAAGTTTCCAGTTCATATACGTGTATGAGTAAATAGGACTGTCAAAGTAGTGTCAGAATGCTTTTACTTGACATAAACAAACTTATTGTATGCATATTAATTTAATTTGAACATATTTTACCATTCCATCTAACACTGTTTGTTAACTGATAAGATATTATGATGGGCAACATTGTTAGGAACAATCACAATGGCAGTGAGCAGAGCATATTTTTGTCTTTTGAAAAGGAACATTACCCATATAAATCAGCTGTCCTATTCTGTATTTGAGTTATTCAGGTGTCGATTAAACATAATATCACGACGAACATGCCTTAACCAATGTAAAAATTGAAGTGACCAATGAGCATTAATACAGTACAGTACAAATATAACTATAAAAGATAATTCTTCGATTACAATGTTTGGCAAAAAGTTTCTTTAAAGTTAGAATCGAGGTTAATAATACAACATGACATCACTGTATGCAATGCATTTGTGACACGTGTAAGTTAACAACTTTTTAAATGGTTTGAAAACAAAAAGTCACCTAAATGTGATATATGCCTATTTTAAATCTTGACAGTTTGCCTTACCATTATGATTAAATATGAACATTTAAAAATATTGGATTAAGATTACTCAAGTTACAAAGTGGTCGTTGATACTGAAGAGGAGACATCACCAATTTCGTAAATAATGAACAAATCCATGGGCCACAACTTGAGCACAACTGAGTTATTACAGAATAAATATTAACGTTTCTGCAAATTTCAAACAATCCAAGTGTTTTAACTCTAGATAAACCTATCTTTTGAAAGAAAGTTAAAAATTAAGGCACATGTGTGGCGTGCAAAAGGTTGTCTAAATATGACGGATATCAGCACAGTATTTTAAAAAGTAGTTTTTCACAAAATTCTGTTTATATTTTGTTTACGAAGTGCGCATTATAGTATTATCGTATCTTGGTAATAAATGTATTAAACATGTGTATTTGTAAAATGTTACTATGCTGTATTACGGGAGCTAGTGAAACTTTACCTTAAAAACATGCATGATAAATGTTTAGGCAATCATTTAAGCGTGCGATTTTCCAACTCATGAATTGTTTTTTTTTGTTATTTGTTTTTTGTTTTTTTTTCTCTTCAACTATCATATGATAGCCCATTTATTAAACAATTTTTACATAGTGATACATATAGTGAAGAACATATTTTAACATATACAAATGTAAACAAATAAAGACAAAATTAAACTGGCCATAATCTGAACTATAATATGAAATTTAGTTTGAACTTGTGAATGGTTCAGTATAAAAGTTTATTTTTAATCTAAATTATTTCTTCAGAATTAAAATTTAGTATGATCAATTGATTATGTTATTTTAATTGGTTTGCTGCTCAATGTAGGGATCTACACATAGATAATATATTGAAAGAGATAGAGAAAAAAAAACAGATACAAAAAAAAACGCCTGAGTATTCCTCTTGTAGGGTAGGTCAAAACATTTTTGATTTTCAATGTAGGTGCACATTTGTTTTCTTGCAAGTTTCTCGGTCAGTTTTAAGTTGCTTTTTTGACAGGTCATGATGTTTTAGGTTTTCTGTATGTTTAAATAGTATTACAATATTTATTGGAGGAATAGGTTATTGTATTTATTCCATTGTGTTTCAAAATAATGAATATCATTATTTTTTTGGGCAATAGATTTTAGTGATAAGAATGTATTTGTGATTCTGTTTTTAAATGCAGCTACAGATAATGTAGCATTATGTCGTTTCGTAGAAAATATATAATATTTAATTTCTATGATTACTAACAGGTCTGCATTTGAATAGATGTTCCCAATATTAAATATAAATAGTTCTTCTATAAATGTTATATTGATATTTTTCGTTTGAAGCCACTGCTTAATATCTTGAAGAAATTGTTGCGTTGCTGTACATGTCCAAAGCATGTGTATTAGAGTTTCCTCTTGTTGGCAATCATGGCATAAGGGGCTGTTAATTATCTTAATTTTATGTAGATATTTTTTTGTTGGTAAAATTCTATGGTTAATTCTAATTTGGAACCAACTTAAAATTGAACTATATTTGTTTTTGAACGGTGCTTTGTAAATATTATTCCACATTTCTTGTTCTATTTCATAATGATGTTCCCATTTAAGTTTAGATGTTGGCTGGAAGTTATTTTTATTCAGAATGTAATATAATTTCTTACAACCCTTTTTGTGTATAATAATTTTTGATACAGTAAAAGGTACAATAGGGTAACTGCATTTTTTATTTAAACTGTTTATATCGTTTTTTGTAAGGAATACATTGATTGCATTTATAATACCATTATATTAATAAAATTAGTGTTAATATTATAAATTTCTGTAAATTCTTGTTCTGTATAAAAACTGCCATTGTCTTTTATTAAGTGATTTAAATATATAATGCCCTAACTGTACCATGTTTTATAAAAAAAGGATTCTCTTCCAACTAAAATATCTTCATTATAAAATAGTGGTGACCTAATAATGTGATCTGTTGTTGTCGGTTTATTTAGTTTTTGATAATTATATAATGCTTCAAGGACATCTTTCCAGAACAAATTCTTTATTTTGTCTCTTTGTTTAATTAAATATTTGCCACCAAAATTTATTAGATCTTTCAAATTAAGTTTTTCATCAATTATATTTTTCCAGTTTCCTTCCATTGTTATCAGTCTTCTTATCCAAGTTATTTTTAGTGCTGAAATAAATGCTTTTATGTTAACCATATTTAATCCTCCGTCTATATATTGTTTGATTAGAACCATGTTTTTTATTTTTGCGGGGCCTTTCCATAAAAAATCATAGAAAATCATATTTAAATCTTTAATTATATTATCATTTGGATTAGGTAGTGAAATAAATAGATGGTTTAATATTGGTATTAATAAAGATTTGATGACAGTTATTTTACCCAGTGGTGTCATACATCTGCATTGCCAGAGTTTGATTAGCTTTTTAATTTTTATTATTTTGTCTTTATAGTTTATATTGATAATTTCATTAAGGTCTACATTAAAAATGATACCTAATAATTTAAATTCTGTTTTGCCCCAGATTAGTTTCCATTTTGTTTGGATTGTTTCTGAGCTATATTTGTTTCGACCTATCCATACTACTTGGGTTTTGTCAAAGTTGACTTTAAGACCAGAATATTCTGAAAAATTTGATAATTCATTAAGGGTTTCATTTAAAGACTTATCTGACCCGTCAAGAATAGCCGAAGTATCATCAGCATATTGTGAAAGTTTATATTCTGTTTCCCCTATGGTTATGCCCTTTATATTTTTATTATTTCTAATTTTTATTGCAAGAATTTCGGAACATAAGATGAAGATATAAGGTGACAAGGGGTCGCCTTGACGACAACCGCGACCTATTTGAAAAAATGATGATAGATGGCCTCCTTGATTAACAGCAAGGGTAGCATTTTTGTAAAATAAATTCACCCATGATATAATGGAGTTTCCAAATCCAAAATATTTTAAAACTTTATTAATGAAAGACCAAGAGATGGAATCAAAGGCTTTTTCAAAATCAATTAGTAACAATAACCCAGATATGTTTTTTTCTTCCGTATTCTTTATTATATCATATAATAATTTCGTATTTTCTCCTAAGTATCGTCCTGCAATGAACCCAGTTTGATCTGAGTGTATTAACTTATTTAAAGTGCTTTTAATGCGATTTGCTATACAGCCTGAGGCGATTTTATATACACAATTTAAAAGTGAAATTGGTCTATAATTTTTCATCTGGAATCTACTTTTATTTTCTTTAGGAATGCAAGTTATAATACCCTCTTTTTGAGTAACAAATAATTCTCCTTTATTAAAACCAGCATTTATTGAACGTACAACGAAATGTCCTAATTTATCCCAGAAAACCATGTAGAAATCACAATTATATCCTGAACTTCCTGGACTTTTCCCATTTTTCATTGCTTTAAGCGTAATTGAAGCCTGCTTAAAAGTAATTAAACCATCTAGTGAATTTGACTCTATTGATGTAAGTTTATGAATTTCATTTGTTACGTTTAAAAAAAACGTTATTTAAGTTTATATCTATTAGAGTTTCATCTCTACTTGAATAAAGTTGCTGATAAAAAATTTGAGCTTCTTTAAGAATATCTGTTTGATTAGTAAAATAGCTTCCATCATTTTTTTCAAGTTTTGGTATTATTTTACTGGAATAATTATGTGATTCTAATTTGCAAAAATAATTTGAAGGTTTTTCATCCTCTTCAATAATTTAGTTGCCCTCGATCTTATCATAGCTCCACGCATCTTAAGTTTTCGGATATTTATAAGTTCATTTTTGTAATTTTCTAATTGGTCGATATTGTAAGGTTTTAGTTTTTTTTCTTAAGTGTCTATTTTATTTATCAAATCTTTTTCTAACTTGTCAGTCTCTCTCTTTTTAAAACTTGAATAAGATATTGACTTGCCTCTGATTTCCATTAGTAAGGTTTCAAGAAATAGCTGATCGTCTATAATAAATTCTATTTTATCATTTGCAATTTGTTCAATATTATAAAAGTTATATATGGGTAATGCATTTTGTGCCTTAATTTCTTCGATTTTATCATTTATTGTATTTAAATAGTCTATATCATTTAAAAGACTGTTATTGTGCTTCCAGAGACCTTTACCAGGTTTAAAATTGTTAAAAGAAATATTTAAAATAACCATTGAATGGTCGGATCTGTAACTAGATTCAATATGACATTTATTTAATGAAGAGGGTAATTTTTCTGACACTAACAAAAAATCAAGCCTAGCCTGTTTTAAAGGTGTTTTACGCCTCCAGGTATAGCGTTTTAATGTTCGATAACATTCTCTAAATGGGTCAATCAAGTTATATTTTTCTTTTATTTCTAAAACTTTTTGTTGTGCTTTTTTATTGTTTGTATCAGAGTAATTGCAGTAATCTAATTTCGGGTCTTGTACAATGTTGAAATCTCCGCATAAGACATACGTTTCATTATTATATACTTCTGCTTTTATCAAAAGATTATCGAAGAAAAATGGGGAGTCTTTATTGGGTCCATATAAGGTTATAAGAGTAAATCTATTATTATCTACAGTTAAATCTGCAATTATGTAATTACCCTCAAGGTCAGAGGTATGTGCATGTATAGTATAGTCTAAGTTTTTATTGAATAAAATCCCACAGCCACGACTATTTGAGCTGACCGAGGAGAAAAGACATTTATTACCCCATTCTGAATTAATAAAATTTTCTATATAAGACAGTTTTTGCTTTCAAATAATCAAAAACATCAAGTCTTTTATGAACTGAACCAAGACCCTGACAATTAACAGTTAAAATTGTAAGGTCAGTCGCCATTGTGTGAAAATCTATATAAAATGAAGGTTAAATATGCATGACCTAGACATAGAGGAATACTCAAACTAAAAAACAAAAAAGCTACAAAAGTGATCAACATATTAATGCTGTGCTTAATAAATTGTGAAAAAATGCACATCATTTTGGTGTTAAAAGATTGAAAATGATGTCAATGTAATTTACAATTATTGATACAAATTTTTTTTATATATTTTTTTAAATCATTAAATTGTGTGTCTCTCTGTAGACAAAAAATATTGCTGATAAATTAATAAAGAACAAATGCTGTCTATATTAGAATAAGTCATATCTTCCAGCAGTCTCAGACTGCATATTACTAGCCGGACAGACAGTCAATTGATTTATTTTGTAACTTCACAGTTGGTTTAAATTTAACATAATTAATAAAAAAAGGAACAAAAAATAAAATGAAACAAAAAAAAACTCAATTATATTAGCATGTCAACACATTAAATTTGATACCACCGTAACGATTTATGTTTAGTTTTGTATTACCACATTTTTAGTGAAAATTATTTTTTATTTAGAGTGTGTACATATACTTTGTTTTTCATAAATATCCAATTACTTATACAGGCGTGATCTAGTCCGCCATTTGTGTATGAAAAAGGGATATATTTAATGCAAAGTGTACCAAGTATATCTAATCTATGTTGTTGTTGTTTTTATTTGCTGATGTTTATTTAAAGCTAGTTTTTTTATTATTCTTTTTTAAAAAATATTTTATGGCATATACTTACATAAACTAAATTCCTTTTCCAATTTTGTTTAAGTCTGCAAAAGTAAAAATTCATCATTTAAATCCATTTAGAACACATATTATAAACAGTAAGAATGAAATGTGGTTCATAAGTAATACTGAAAGTCACACTTAAGTTTTAAATGAACCACCAAATTATAATAAATCCACTTAAGCCATGTAAATAAATATATATAAACATTTAAATCCATTTGAATTAGCATGAAAACACATATTATAAACAATAAGAATGAATTGTGGTTGGTAAGTGATGCTGAAAGTCCCACTTAAGTTCTAGTTGAACCACTGAAATTAAATCCACTAAAATCCATTTAATGGAGATGTAATACGATTAATCAATAATCCAATTTCAATCAGTAAAACACACGATAAAGAAAATCCAACTAAAGTTCTAGAACCATTTTATTTCTTTTTGATGATATCTTCAATCTTGTCGAAAAGATCAAATTTGTACTTCCTGTCATTCTGCGTAGTTTTAGTATAGATGGAACCGTTGAAATACCATCCCTGGTCAATATCGTGATGCTCGCATAGTCGTTGAATCAATGCTGCATTAAGCTTTGTGACATCGTCAACAAGACGATGCCCATCTGCTTTGAAGGCTTTGCGGTTTTTCATTATTTTGGCCTTTTCAGTGTTATTGGACAGTTTGACCAAAACTGGACGTTCGTGATTTATCTTTCCCGGTATGCGGTGAATGGCTACTATTTTGGATTTTGCAAGAGTTATTCTCTTCTTCTGGAGCATGTCACAAACATGAGTGGTCAATGTCTCTACAGTTTCACCCGGCCTTTCCTTAATGTTCATGATCTTGAAGTTGTTCTTAAGGGAATACTGTTCATTGTAATTGGCCTTAGCTAATGCTTCTTTAGACCTGCTATCTGCTTTTTCACATGTAGATTTGACATTTGCCATTTGTGTTTTTAGTTGTGTTAAGTCCTTTTTAAGCATTTCATTTTCTCTCACAAGATCTTTAATATTCTCTTGAATTGCTTTTGTTTTTTCTTCCACCTTTATGGCAATGGTTACCTCCATGTTTTCATTTAGATCTGCAATGATTTTTGTAACAGTCTGTTGGATAAACAACTCCATCTCATCTTTCTTCAAAACCATTTTGATGTCTCCCCTCAAACTTTTAACTTCCTCCGATAATCCCTCTAGATGATGACTGAGTACAGTTATTTCTTTAACACTTGAATTTGGTGAGACCTCAGTAATTGTCCTTTTGAACGGTGGTGGCTTACTGCCTGAGGCTGTGTTTGAAGATCCTAATTTCCCCATTTGTTTGGCTGGCTTAATTATATCACTTTTATTCATGATTGTAGTTGATTGTAGTTAATCCTCCAATGTGTTAGGGATTGTGTCACAACACTAAAGTCCTTGAAATTTAAAAATTCAAACAAAGGAATTTTGCAGTTAGTTTTTCCTTTTTTCCTTTTTTCTTGAAAATCAATTTAAATGTTCAAATAATCTTTTCACTATTCTGTCAAGTGATACTTTAGACACAAATGTATCATAAATATTTTATGATTTAACACTAGTAAACATGATTTATCCACCAAAATGTCAGCATAGAATAAACCTAAAACATCTCTACTTGAAACCCCTCAGGCTTCCTCCTCATGAATCATGAATTCATGAATTCATGAATTGTTGTCAAATTATATATTTAGTCAGCTGACACATTTAAAACTGTATGTTCAAAATCAGACTTGTTGATGTGTAATCCTTTCCTATGATTAAAAGAAGAACAATTCAAAGCTAAACAGTTTTTGAAAATCACTACAACTCATGTAATGGTCGACATTCCTCCAGGCTGGTGGACCTTAAACGCTCTTAAAGCAAGTTAACTTTTTCCAATAAATCAGTGTTCATTTTACTTTATTCGGAAAAAGCTTTATTGCCTTAACCATTGTGGACTTTCTTCGAAAGGCTTATGATAAATGATGACGTGTAAATATGTTATCTTGTTAGACGTGCATATTAAATTTGTGATTGTGTTTCTCTTCCATTGATTTTTCGGTCAATAATTAAAATTGCTATGTTAGTTAATTAATGAAGTTATAATGAGTATTTTGTGTTTTGTATTTTCTTGTACTATCCGTTTCGATACATTTTATAGTTTTAAACACCTGTGTGATGTCACAGCTTACTTATTATTCAGATTTTACATTACATTCACCTTAGAAGCGTATCTTTAACAACAGCGTAACGTTTTAAGTTGAATAAACTTAATATGTAAAATGGATAAATACGTTCCGAGTGAATGATTGTTTCCGGAACTGAAATGTAAGTTTTGTTAAACTTAAGATCTTGGATATTAGTTACTGCTATATTTGTCAAATATAATTATCGACATTACATATAACGTCATGGTCGCTATACGCGTACGTGTTACTAAATACTTCGACGACACCAGTCTGATAACAGCAGTCTTTGTGTGTGTATTTGGAAAAATATTGATCTAGCAGCAATACAAATACATGCTTATATATGAGGTGTATATAAGTATATATGAGAGTACCAAACAAAGATGTATCTATATAGTGTCTAACTGTCCAGATTGAAACTGTCGTTTAGAAAACAATTACAATGATTTATGTTCTAATAGAAAGGCTTAATGTTAATCATTCTGATCGTTCTTTGTGTCCGTCATCCGTCACCTGTCGTCTGTTAATTATTCTGATCGTTCTCTGTGTCCGCCATCCGTCACCTATCGTCTGTTATTTATTCTGATCGTTCTCTGTGTCCGTTTTTCGTCGCCTGCCGTCTGTAAATTACTTTGATCGTTGTCTGTGTCCGTCATCCGTCACCTGTCGTCTGTTAATTATTCTGATCGTTCTATGTGTCCGTCATCCGTCGCCTGCCGTCTGTTAATTATTCTGATCGTTCTCTGTGTCCGTTATTCGTCGCCTGTCGTCTGTTAATGATTCTTATCGTTCTCTGTGTCCGTCATCCGTCACCTGTCGTCTGTAAATTATTATTATCGTTCTCTGTGTCCGTTATTCGTCGCCTGTCGTCTGTTAATTATTCTGATCGTTATCTGTGTCCGTCATCCGTCACCTGTCGTCTTTAATTATTCTGATCGTTCTTTGTGTCCGTTATGCGTCGCCTGTCGTCTGTTAATTATTCTGATCGTTTTCTGTGTTTGTCGTCCGTCACCTGTCGTCTGTTTATTATTCTGATCGTTATCTGTGTCCGTCAACCGTCACCTGTCGTCTGTTAATCATTCTGATTGTTCTCTGCAACATAATCGTATTTTGTATAGAAGCAATTCAAATCATGCTTCTCGCCATGTACGATGATTGGTTATGACATGAAAGACAGGGTGCTTCAGGTCACACAATTAACAAAGTTGATCAAAATAATGTACAGTTTGATACCAATTCATACATTTCATTCTTGAAAAAAATCAATTACGTTATTATATTTTCATTTAAAAATCTTCCTCAGGGAAGAGACCATATTACACAAGATCAGTTTAACTCACTCAATATTTAATTTTCGGCCACCTGGCCTTTATCAAAAATTGAAAATTTAATATTGCAGCTAGGTAACGTCCATTTTCCTATTATAGAAAAACAATTTATAGGAAAATGGACGAAAAGTAAATAGCATCATGGATAATATTAATTGCACTTGATAGACAATTTAACTAGCCGACAAAACAATATACATACATATTTATACTAATTTCAGTAAGTAATGTAGTTTAGAAGCAATACTTGATGATACACTTAATATATCTTAAATATGATTTTGAACCTTGCAACTGATTTTATTATACACTATTAATGTATTGTGTCACTATAATAACGATACACGTTAAAATATTCTAGAGTCCTATAATTTCATCTGCATTTCTCAGCTTCGCTTCAGCCTATATATCCACCTTGATTATCAAATATGTACATTCCTCTCGTCGCAATGGTGGTATCACGACCGTGAATATACATAGTACGAGCATGTGGGACGTGGGTATATACTTAGTACAAGCATCTGGGACTTAGCAATATACTTAGTACGAGCATGTGGGACATGGTAATATACTAAGTACGAGCATCTGGGACGTGATAATATACTTAGTACGAGAATGTTGGACGTAGAAATATACTTAGTACGAGCATGTGGGACATGGTAATATACATAGTACGAGCATCTGGGCTGTGGTAATTTACTTAGTACGAGAATGCTGGACGTGGTAATATACTTAGTACGAGCTAGTGGGACTTGGTAATATACTTAGTGCGAGCATGTTGGACTTAGTAATATTCTTAGTACAACCATGTGGGACTTGGTAATATACTAAGTACGAGCATGTGCGACGTGGTAATATAATAAGAACGAGCATCTGGGACTTGGTAATATACTAAGTACGACAACGTTTGAAGTGGTAATATACTTAGTACGAGCTTTAAGGACTTGGTCACATACTTAGAACGAGAATATGGGACTTGACAATATACTAAGTACGAGCATGTGGGATGTGGTAATATACTTAGTACAAACATGTGCAACTTGGTAATATACTTAGTACTAGCATGTGGGACTAGGTAATATACTTAGTACAAGCATATGGAACTTGGTAATATACTAAGTACGATCATGTTGTACTTGATAATATACTTAGTACGAGCATTAAGGACATGGTAATATACTTACTACGAGAATATGGGACTTAGTAAAACACTTAGTACGAGCATTAAGGACTTGGTAATACACTTAGTATGAGCATGTTGGATGTGGTAATATACGTACTTAGAACGAGTATATGGGACTTGGTAATATACTTAGTACGACCATGTTTGAATTGGTAATATACTTAGTACGACCATGTTTGAATTGGGTATATACTTAGTACGAGCATGTGGGACTTGGTAATATAATTAGTACGAGCATGTTGGACGAGGTAGTATACTTAGTACGAGCATGTGGGACTTGGTAATATACTTAGTACGACCATGTTTGAATTGGTAATGTACTTAGTACGAGCATGTGGGACTTGGTAATATACTTAGTACGACCATGTTTGAATTGATAATATACTTAGTACGAGCATGTGGGACTTGGTTATATACTTAGTACGACCATGTTTGAGTTGGTAATATACTAAGTACGAGCATGTGGGACTTGGTAATATACATAGTACGACCGTGTTGGACTTGGTTATATACTTAGTACAAGCATGTGGGACTTAGTAAAACACTTAGTACAAGCATTAAGGACTTGGTAATACACTTAGTATGAGCATGTAGGACTTGGTAATATACTTAATACGAGCATGTTGGGTGTGGTAATAGACTTAGTACGACCATCTTTGAAGTGGTAATATACTTAGTACGAACATGTGGGACTTGGTAATATATTTAGTGCTAGCATGTTGGACTTAGTAATATACTTAGTACGACAATGTTGGACTTGGTAATATACTTAGTACGAGCATATTGGAATTGGTATTATACTTAGTACGAGTATGTTTGACGTGGTAATATACTGAATACGAGCACGTGGGACTTGGTAATATACTAAGTACGAGCATGTGGGATGTGGTAATATACTTAGTACGATTATGTTAGACTTGGATATATACTTAGTACGAGCATTTTGGACGTGGTAATATACTTAGTACGAGCATGAGGGACTAGGTAATATACTAAGTACAAGCATGTGGGACTTGGTAATATACTTTGTACGAGCACGATGGACGTGGTAATATACTCAGTACAAGAATGTTGGACTTGGTAATATACTTAGTACGAGATTGTCGGACTTGGTAACACACTTAATATGAGCATGTTGGATGTGGTAATATACTTAGAACGAGAATGTTGGACTTGGTAATATACTTAGTACGGGCATTAATGACTTGGTAATACACTTAATACGAGCATGTTGGATGTGGTAATATACTAAGAACGAGCAATAGGGACTTGGTATTATACTTAGTCCGAGATTGTGGGACTTGGTAATACACTTAGTTCGAGCATGTGAAACTTGGTAATACACTTAATACGAGCATGTCGGATGTGGTAATATACTTTGAACGAGCAATAGGGACTTGGTTATATACTTAGTACGTGAATTAAGGACTTGGTAATATACTTAGTACGAGATTGTGGGACTTAATAATATACACTTAGCACGATCATTAACGACTTGGTAAAACACTTAGTACGAGCATGTGGGACTTGGTTAATACACTTAATACGAGCATGTTGGATGTGGTACTATACTGAATACGAGCACGTGAGACTTGGTAATATAATTAGTACGAGCATGTGGGACTTGGTAATATACTTAGTACGAACATTAAGGATTTGGTAATATACTTAGTACGATAATGTGGGACTTGGTAATACACTTAATATGAGCATTAAGGACTTGGTAATACACTTAGTACGAGCATGTGGGACTTAATAATACACTTAATACGAGCATGTTGGATGTGGTAATATACTTAGAACGAGCATTAGGGACTTGGTAATATACTTAATACTAGCATGTTGGTAAAGTGTGATACTTTAGAGCATCGGATCCAAGATCGGGGATTCGTGTAGCAAAGTGTGATGTCATTATACATGACAATATATATCTGCACATATTCTTAGCACTAGCTCTACTTACGAAGACATGTGGTTTGTTGTGTTGTAATCGATGTAATATATATTCAAATAACCATAGTTTTATATATGTTTAAACGTATGTTTGATAAATGACAAACACAATCCGTTTGGATTTATTTTAAGTTTAAATATGAAAGAATTTTAATTAAAAAACAATGATTAACAATTTGAAAGTGATTAAAGAGTATTGAATTTTGTTCAATAAAATACCAAAATATGAGAGAACAAAAGAATAATGACTTTGTTTTGCCAGAATATCAATTAAATGTGTTTTTTGTTTTTTTTTTTGTTTTTTTACTTTTTTGTAATTCAACTTTTATTTCAGCAGTGTATCAATAATATTACATAAACGATACAAAACATGTTAATGTTTTTCATACATTCTGGTCATAATAATGTTGACATAGTTCAGTTTTAATTGCATATATATCAACACAGTCTCAATAACAAACAACATCTCCATGTTTTTGCCAGTAAGTGAAAATTCGACTTATAAGAATTTGATTTTTTATTAACTATTATATAGTAAGTGAATAATAATGGAAAGGGTGGGAAAAAAGGTCGTCTCGATTATGTAAACATTGTTAATAATTCATAACAGCATTCCCAATTTTGAATACTATTTTCATTTAAAATATTTTAACGGAGAAAATGTCTCCATTTTGCTTGATGAGTTTCTACTTTGTCATGTTTGAGAGCTATATTTTGTTCTGTCTCGATTATTCTTTCCATATACTTTTTGATTTTGAACAATGGTATTTTTAGAACTCTTTTTTTTTGTGATTTGCTTACAAATACGAAATATTTTGCACATATAAGAATAAAGTTTTTTTAAATTATTTATACTAGGATTGTTTGTTACAATTCCAAAGGAAATTGTGTCTTTGCATATATTTATATTAAAGTTTAAATCGTTTAAATATATCCTTAGTTCTTTCCAGATTGTTTGCACATGAAAGCATTCCCAGGTCAAATGATTAGTTGTTACTATTAAACCATTTCAAAATTCACACAAATTTGAATTTACTATTTTAAATTTCATCAATTACTTATTTGTTGGGATTTTGCGCATCAAGTCTATGTATCGGAAGTTTCTTATTTTTTTTATCAATTGTAGATTTGATTGGAATAGTGTATATTGTCTTCCAGTCAACTGAATATGTTGAAAGTCTGACTCCCATTATATTGCAGGTTTAATATAAGTTTTTGTTAACTTTTCAGTTAATACATATATAGAAATTAATTTGTTTGTTTGCTTAGAATTAGTTTTTGCAATAGGGTTACATAGTCTTGGGTATCGATTTGTTCCTTTTTTAATCTTTCTATCCATTCGTTAAGTATGCTTGATACTTGGTGGAAATGCCTTCCGAAGGTCACCTCAATGACAATAGCTTCCACATTCTATTAAATAAAACGATGTATTAGTTGATTTCTTCTTTTATTCATATTGCATTTATTATGTTCCACCATACCATACCCAATTCGCCCACACCCTGCGAGATTTCCATCCTGATAATCTGTTTCATCCCTTATTGATTAATCTTTGTCTTGATTTCCATGCACATATTTCCCCTCCCACAAACTATGTTTAAACATTGCACTATTTTTTTCAAATTTTACGTCTCAGACATTATACTACACTATTCCTACACCCACATACCGTTCTTAAATATATGTTCATCGTGCTCCTACCCTCTAACTCAAAATTGCAGCCCAAGACGTTTCCATTGACCTTTTTCATAGTTTATGTCTGTTTTACTTTAAAATGACAATACAAAATCAAAACCTGGCAAACAATAGCTACTTACATACCTAACTACATGAAATTTACTGGGTCGGAGCAAAGCAAACACAAATATTTTAAGGATGGTCATATGCAAATGCGATGTCTATTTTGCTTAGTCCGGGAACCATATAAGAGCATGTATATATTTTCTTATTGTTCAATGATTTTATAAAAAACTGACATTTATTTTGGATTTCTTCAGTTTCAATATTTTTGTAATTATTACCACAAACAATATTATTGTTTAGATAGTAACATAATTTTCTTTCAATTCAGGTGTATTGGAATCGTGTAGATACGTTTTTAACTTCAATGTCAAAACTTCGCAAGTGATTTCTAACATTGTTTGTAACTATATTTCTTATCATTAATCGGTACCACCGTGTGTTAATTTGCGGAATGGACACAATTGGAATGGAATAACGTGGTTATTCCATGATTGTTTCTTATGTGTAATTCTAGAATGTTCATGTGCGGTTATAATTTCGTGTGTATATTATCAGCCTGTCCGTCCGTCCGTGCGCGCGTGTTTCCAATGAATAACTTCTATCTTATCGAATTTTGCTTGTAGCTGTATGGTTATAAGACACATTTGGTACTCGCAATGTTTATCAAATTTCACAAGAGTTATGTTCCCTTTTCGACTCGATCGTTTGGTAAAATACATAGCGGGCCAGCTGTGTCCTATGGATACTTTTCTGGTAATATATGTTACAATGAACATATCAATAAAACACTATATTTGTTTCTATATAAATATTTATTTAGTAAATATTTTTTTCCAGTATCTAACAACACTAGTATATTTGATCAACATTTGCATGAGATATCACTGTTACATCACCTGTACACAATGTAGCAATTGTCTCTGCAGTTTATGTTGTTACCCATGCTACCATTGTTAATCTACATTTAATTTGATTGTGAAGGTATAAAATCAATATTGAACAGGACGTACATCTATTCCTTACATTATCTTTCTTTCAAATGAATGTATGAATGAATGAATAGGCTTTTACGGCGTACCATAACATTATAGGTTATTCGACGCCAACAGGAAGGAAGATTCCGGGTTCACTCTACATGTACAAAAACAACAAAATTAACATACAGATTTAAAAAAGATACAACAACAAATGAATATGCAGAATGAACCTAGAACCTTGATACCTGCAGAACTGCAGAGTTTCAGCAAATTCTGTCGTTTTACTCAAATTGTCGCCTCTTACGACATGCATGAGCCACAGTGGTCCTATTATTGCCATTACTCATATGGCTCCCTGAAACCACACAGGGTTTGATAATTTAACCACAATAGTGAACATGACAAAAAATGATAAAATGAACATGACACCCATTCGGAGGATTCCTACCCCTCTGCAGAGATCGGCAGTGGTTCTATTCTTAGCGGGAACCATACGGGCTTCCTTTCAAATGTTTCTGTATATTTGGAGTATTTTCATCATACAAGCTATAACTGTAAACACACTAAACACACTGCATTTACTGAAACATACACCCTTTTATTACATTGTCCTGAGGTTCTATACAATTTGAACCTGTTAGTATGTCAAATGTGTATTTTTAATCTATGATTGCAAACGATAACAAATCAATTTCACCTAAACAAAAATAATTATTATGATACTTTTACAAATACAAACACAAATATCTTTATTCAGAAATTAAACATATAACGTGTTTATTGCCTACACAAATACATAAAGTAATATGAAAACAGTAAGAATTTAAAAATAAACATATTATTGGTCATACCTATCAAATCAACCTAAATCAGATTTACAGAGAAGCACAAATTTTATTGTTTTATTTTTTTATCTATGGTTGTATTTACTTTTAGTTATATTATTAACAGAATATAGCAGGAATTAATTATCAACAGTACAATGTACTTCACAAACATTTACCTTAGTATATTTTAATCCTCAATCAACATATAATTAACAAACTATGTAAAACACTTTACATTTCACTACACTGTTGTGCCCCATCTTGTCACGGTAACATGATTCTTGCACTAATTCTTAAAAAAAGTCCTATGTATTTTAATTTGATATGTTTTTAAAATGTTTCATTGTGGTTGTGACTTCTTGCTGCAGACGAGTAGACCAAAAACTGACATAGCATATACTGCAATAAGACATCAAGATATCACTGGCGTTAAAAAAGTGACGTTTGTAAGAATTTTAACAAATATATGCATTTATGAGCATTTGAAGACTTCTTTTTTCAAAGATATACTCAGAATGCCACTCCACCGTCTTTAAAACAAAGCAAACTGGCCAACCTACCAATTGCATTCTATGTGGGGATACATTCCAGTAATGAAGAAATACTTTAAAACAATTCTATTTGGACTATTTTACCGGGGAAATTTTCGAACTATTTAACATAGAACAAAGAACAAAATTCAACTGTGTAGTGAGACCTGATTTAATAATATACTGATATATTAATGTCATTACCACAATGAGTCTAAATTAACTATACAAACCAAATTCATTTCATTCCCCAACGGAGCCAGAGAGTATCAGTTTGTATTTGTAAAGTTGTCACGTGCGGCCAAATACATGTAAAAGCATACACTAATTCAGCATATTACATGGCCATTTTGAGGTTGTACTTTACGTGCGTTTGATGGCTCGTGTTTTATAGGCGATGGGTGCCGATGTTGTCTGATCTTTAATGACTTCAAACGTGTGTTTGGTATTGTCATCAACCCGCTCGAAGGTAAATCTCTGCAGAAGGTTCGTAAATATTAAAAACATTTCCATTTTAGCAAGTGATTCTCCAGGACAGGTACGTGGTCCTGAAATAGAACAAATATAACGGACGATACAACAGGTGATAAATCATGACCTAAAAAGTAATATACCCGTGATTTAGAAAGTATTTCACTTTAAAAAAATATTAAACTGATAAATATTTACAGTAAACCGTAAGATTACTGTTTACCAAGTGTATTGTAAGACGGCTGTTTACCAAGTGAATTGTAAGATAGCTGTTAACCAACTGTATTGTAAGATAGCTGTTTACCAAGTGTATTGTAAGATAGCTGTTACCAAGTGTATTGCAAGATATCTATTTACCAAGTGTATTGCAAGATAACTGTTTACCAAGTGTATTGTAATATAGCTGTTTGATAACTGTATTGCAAGATAACTGTTTACAAAGTGTTTTGTAAGATAGCTGTACTAAGCGTATTGTAAAATAGCTGTTGGCCAAGTGTATTGTAAGATAGCTGTTTATCAAGTGTATTGTAAGATAGCTGTTTACCAAGCATATTGTAAGATAGCTGTTTACCAAGCGCATTGTAAAATAGCTGTTGTCCAAGCGTATTGTAAGATAGCTGTTTACCAAGCGTATTGTAAGATAGCTGTTTACCAAGTGTATTGTAAGACGGCTGTTTAGCAAGTGTATTGTAAGGTAGATGTTTACCAAGTGTAGTGTAAGATAACTGTTTACCAAGTGTATTGTAAGACGGCTATTTACCAAGTGTATTGTAAGTAGCTGTTTACCAAGCGTATTGTAAGGTAGCTGTTTACCAATTGTATTGAAAGATAGCTATTTGCCAAGTGTATTGTAAGATGGCTGTTTACCAAGTGTATTCTAAGATAGCTGTTTGCCAACTGTATTGTAAGACTGCTGTTTACCAAGTGTATTGTAAGACGGCTGATTACCAGGTGTATGGTAAGATGGCTGTTTACCAAGTTTGTTGTAAGACTGCTGTTTACCAATTGTATTATTAGACGACAAGACTGTTTACCAAGTGTATTGTAAGATGGCTGTTTACCATGCATGCTGTAAGATAGCTGTATACCAAGTGTATTGTTTGATAGATTGTTCTGTGGCAAGGTGTTTTTTTTTTCAAGAAAGAACAGCTGCGTAAAATAATGAACTCGTTAGCTACATATTAACATACATAAAACAACAGAAATAGATAACTAGAATGCTATACACATATGTACTCGTAACTTTGCATGTGAAATAGCAACACTATAACAATATCACTGGGTACGTAAAGTCTGGCAGAGGTGAGATTTTACGGTATTAATGTAAGTATTCATTTTCTATGGATCATGGGATACATATTTACCTATAGAGAAAGGAATGAGAGCTGGATTTTTCTTGAGTTTCCCATTTTCTAAAAACCGTTCAGGGTTAAATATTTCTGGCTGGTCCCAGTAGCGAGGGTCCATGTTTGAGGAGTATAAGTTAGCTAGGATAATGGTTCTCTTTGGAATGAAATAGCCTTGTAATGTCGTGTCCACCTCGTTCGTGTGTGGCAGTGACGTTTCCGCTGCAATGTAATATTTGATCAAGTTTATACTAGAAATAAATGCATTGTATCGTATCTCTAATGCAGCATCAAATATCTTTATAAAATCACTATGTTTTAATTAATATACAAACAATGTATACATTTGACTACACCCATTACTGTTCTCCATTAAAATATGTATGATATTATTATTAGTTCCTTAAGGATTTGATTTATTTCCTACCAGTATAAGTTTAATTTTTTTTTCTCTTAAATTACTAAGATTAAAAGATATCTTCAGAAAGGTTATACATTTTATTTCCATTTTTATCAGTGGAGGAAGACAACACATTACATGTAATATATGACATATGTAACACATTACATGATATATATGGCATATCTAACACATTGCATGATATATATGGCATATCTAACACATTACATATTATATATGGCATATCTAAAACATTACATGTTATATATGGCATATCTAACACATTACATGTTATATATTACATGTTATATATGGCATATCTTACACATTACATGTTATAAATGGCATATCTAACAAATTACATGTTATATATGACATATCTAACATATTACATGTTATATATAGCATATCTAACACATTACATGTTATCTATGGCATATCTAACACATTACATGATATATATGGTATATCCAGTTATATTATTCGTTAGAGACAACACACATTACATGATATATATATGGTATATCCAGTTATATTATTCGTTATAGACAACACACATTACATGATATATATGGCATATCCAGTTATATTATTCGTTAGAGACAACACATATTACATGATATATATGGCATATCCAGTTACATTATTCGTTAGAGACAACACACATTACATGATATATATGGCATATCCAGTTACATTATTCGTTAGAGACAACACACATACCATGTTATATATGGCATATCCAGTTACATAAGTCATAAGAGACAACACACATTACATGATATATATGGCATATCCAGTTACATTATTCGTTAGAGACAACACACATTACATGATATATATGGCATATCCAGTTACATTATTCGTTAGAGACAACACACATTACATGATATATATAGCATATCCAGTTTTATTATTCGTTAGAGACAACACACATTACATGATATATATATGGTATATCCAATAATATGGTATATCCAGTTATATTATTTGTTAGAGACAACACATATTACATGATATATATGGGTGTTTAAAGATATAGGACGGTTTGCTTTGAAGTTTTTATCATGCCGAGAGATATGAAAGGTCAATTAATTTCAAGAATGCTGTCAAGAATGACATATTGACCATCTCAATAGTTATTTAATGTAACATTGGTCTCTTGAACTTTTTTATGGCCGATAGATGTTTATTGAGTATCGGTTCTTTTTTAATTTCTGTAATTTATTAATATAAGCCTTACTTATGCATGAATTGGCATCATATAATCTTGCACTCACTGTGATAAAGTTTGTGTGGTCTTTTTTTATTATGATTAATGTAAAGTTTCTTTAAAGTAATGTCATGTCATATAACATATTGTTTAACTATACTACGGAATACTAATGGGATAACAATGAAATAAATGAAATATCAAATAATAATGAAGTTGTCTGTGATATTCAATAGTACATGTTTACTCAAAGACAATTTACTAATCAATTGTGATATAATGTTTAACTTATTACTGTGATAAATATTAAAAATAATTACTAACAATTACATGACTTTCTATTGTATGCAATCAATATTCAAGGACCACCATGGAAATGAGATAAAAACACATTTCTCTTTTAGTGTTTAACTTGGTTTTCGTGTGCATTTCATTGCCTCTATGTGTGTATCGTAATGATAATTTTTATATATCAATACATGCAAAGCCTTATTACCTATATTTGCAATACGTTGTATCTCTAGTAGAGTTGCGTCTATATAAGGCATGGTTCCCTTGTCAGACCAGGCTATTGGACGATCACCATATTTCTTCAGTAAATGAAACAAATACAATTGTATGATAAGTGCATCCAAACAGTAATACGTTACTACGTGCAGAAATGCATTACGGTCCAACAAACACTCAATCGAAGGTTATAACAATAAGTAGCCTGAAAGATAGTTTTATAGTCATGTTTTGATATATAAAAATACATAACCCTAATATTGAATAATAGTTACATTTTAATGTCGAAAGACAAAAAACAAGTATCCAAATAACTTCTAACTGCTTAAGAAATACACAGTACTTAAAGTCGTGGAACGAAGAAAAAAATTGTTTTATTCTATATTAAATGGAAAATAGTAAGGTTGTAAACGAGGTATTTACAAGCTGTAAACCATACTCTCAGATTGTGTAAACCCGCAATCGTCGTCTCGATCATATGTTCGTCCGATCGTTCGTCCGTATGTCCAACCGTCCTATCATAAACAGTGGTGATTAGGAATTGTTTGTTTGCGCAGATAGCCGTTGTCGTTTAAATATTTGATAGGGTAATGTCGCTAAGACGTCACAGATGTACTGACAGACAAAATAAAATTAACATATATATGTGTTAGTTCGTCCGTCCGTTTGTCCGTCTCTGTGTTAAAATCAGAACATTTATGACTGAGTCAAAATTAAGCAGAAAATATTTCAGAGCAAATAGCTTGCTAACGACTTGGTTCAATAAAACTGGGGAGCTACAGTTAAACGATAGCCACCCAAAGTAGTATAGAAGGAATAAAAGTTTGACATTTTAATTTCTATTCCATCATTATACCTTAACATAATATTGAAATATATATAATCATGTCAAACAAACCCTAAAATAATATATCTACCTACGTGCGAGTTATCAATTCGACAATCACCCTATCACCACATAAAAATAAAAATATGTGTGATAAGAAGTATTTGATTTAATATGCATATTTAATTCTTTGTTGTATTTTTGTATATTTGACCATATCTCTTAATTAATTAACATAAACATCAATTTGACTTACCTCGTATATTTCATCTTGACATCTCCTCTGAACATCCGGGTATTCCATCATATATAATACACACCAGTTCAGGGTGTTGGAAGTGGTTTCAGAGCCCGCTAAAAACAAGTCCATGATCATGCGGAACATGTTTCCAACTGATAAACAAATATATGTCATATATTAATAATTATGCATGTGTTATCATATCAGAATGTTTCAAATTTTATTTCAAATTGGTTTAAAATAATGTATCCCTTTATCTTTACATGGGCATACTTGAATGAGCATAACACATACATGTAATGTTTTATGATATAATGTAATATGATATAACACAATGCAGTACAATGCAATACAATATAAACAATGCAATACAATGCAATTCAATGCAATACAATGCAAAGTAATGTAACGTTACTACAGTAACGTAATATAATGTAATGCGATATAATGTAATGTAATGTAATGCAATGTAATGAATTATAATGCTGTGCAATTAATTATAATGTAATGTAATGTAATATAATATAGTATAAAGTATTGTAACGTATTGTAACGTTATTAAATAGAATGTAATGTACAGTTATACAATGTTATGTAAAGTAACGTAATGAAAACTATTGTAATTTACAGTAATGCAATGTAATATAATTTAAGATAACGTAATGAAAACTATTTTAATTTACAGTAATGCAATATTATGTAATGCAATACTATTACGAAGAAATAATTTGTGGTATTTTGGCGTACAAACACAACGAAAACAAACACAAAGACAAAAATTGAACGAACAGAATGACACTAGAATAAACGTATATAATTTAATATGCTGAATGAAATCTAGCAGTCATTCATATCATGATGATGCCTGCTTGAGACATGATTCTAGGGCTCTGTGGACGCACATCATGATTTATCAAGGGAAACAACTCCTTTGTAGTTATTTTATTATAGCTTATACACAGTTATCGAGCCTGCATACTGTTATATACTGAAAGGAAAAAGACAAACTATTGTAAGTGATATTTAGTGTTAGATTGTGTATGTCAAGGTATTTCATTAATGATAATCATTATTATTGACAATATCATTAGTAAAATAGCTTTACATAATTATTAAACATTCTAAAACTGTAAATGTCGCTTACAATAGTTTTACCATGTGGCTCTGACATTCATCCGGTGCTTCTTTATCCTTTCAGTATAATATCGCTTGATTAAACATTTCACTTACTTAATACTAGGTCTTCATACAGTTATTATTTCCAACAATCTATTTATAAAGTCTCTAAGAGCAATGCCCATATGTATTCTATTTGAAGGAAGTTTACATTTCTTATATCAATGCTCAAATGAATTTTGTTTGAAAGTTGTTTACATATTTTATCTCAATGCTCAACTGTGTTCTATATGAAAGTCATTTACGTCTTTTGTCTTAGTGCCCATCTGTATTATATTTGAATGTCGTGTACATCTCTTATCTCAAAGCCCAACTGTATTATATTTGAATGTCGTATACATCTCTTATCTCAAAGCCCAACTGTATTATATTTGAATGTCGTATACATCTCTTATCTAAATGCCCATCTGCATTATGTTTGAAAGTCGTTTACCATATAGTACAGGATAAAATGAAAGTAAAACAATAGATGCAAGATATAGAAGGTAGCAGGTAAAATACAGATAATATTAGTTATGTGTAGCTGTTGTCTGACATTAGCATTGGCACACCATTTTATATAATAAATGTATTGCAATTTAGCGTTTAGGAATATATATCACACATAAAATCAATAGTAACATCATTAAACACGTTCATTTCATTACAATTTAAGAAATGGAAGATATGTACACTGGATGTATATGAGAAATACCTGTAAATATTTCGTTGTTGGTGTCATCTTGTTTAGATTGTATATACAAATCAACAAAATCTCGTATGTTCTCGTTATCAAACGTTGACTCGTGACGACTTATTTCTTTGTATATATGGTCCTTGACCCACCGTAATGTTTCCAGTCGTTGCCCGAGTCTTGCGTATGCCTAAATATATACGAAAATACGACAACATTTATTAAACGAAAGAAATGAAGTAAAAAATGTGTAAAAAGAATTGTTGAAATTAAGTACCATATACATAATGTATTCATATATAGTTGATATTAACGGATATTTAATTTAACACATTAACCATAAAGATGTATACACGTGACATATGGATTTAACATAACTACAACACTATTGTATACTTTAATATCACCCCATTGGTGCTAAAGGGCATCAAGTGCCTTCTTATTTCATATACGCTTGGTACATTATTGCACCAATGGGATGAATTGTGGTATTTTTACCCTGAATGGTCTCAGTTTGCTATGTTTTATGAGCAAACTTTTTCCTATAAACGTATAAAATTAGTTCATAAATATAAAAAGAATGTATATTCGCAAACAGGTCCGATTAGCTCATTCGGCAGTGTACCAAACTATCAATCCAGGGCTCGTGAGTTCGTATTTCCACACGGTCTCTGAAGATTGATATGCAACAGTAAAACATTGCAACTTAATCGTCATTGTCTTCAACCACTGATTCAAGAGAGAAAGTTATCAGTTTTATGCGGCGATGGGTGTACCTGAGTACTGGTTAACCTTCTAGGTTAGCTCTCGATTGCACAAAATGACACTTAATTTTCAAACAGTATTGTTAGAGTGGTTGAACATTATTGTTCATGTTTTAATGAGTACAACTAAAATTATCAAGTACTTTAGAAAGTCAAATAAGATATAAAAAAAAAATATGAGCGTTTAAAGATGTGAAATCTACTACTAGAGATTAATTACTGTAAACCTGCCATTACAGTTATAGACTACACCTAGTGGACGTTTATATTGTTGACATCTACTACTAGATAAAGACTAATTACTTCAAACCTGCCATTACAGTTATGGACTACACCTAGTGGACGTTTATATTGTTCACATCTACTACTAGGTAGGGATTAATTACTGCAAACCTGCCATTACAGTTATAGACTACACCTAGTGGACGTTTATATTGTTCACATCTACTACTAGGTAGAGATTAATTACTGCAAACCTGCCATTACAGTTATGGACTACACCTGATTGGTGTTTATTTTGTTGACATCTACTACTATGCAGAGACTAATTACTGCCAACCTGCCATTACAGTTATAGACTACACCTAGTGAACGTTTATATTGTTGACATCTACTACTAGGTAGAGACTAACTACTGCAAACCTGCCATTACAGTTATGGACTACACCTAGTGGACGTTTATATTGTTGACATCAACTACTAGGTAGAGATTAACTACTGCAAACCTGCCATTACAGTTATAGACTACACCTAGTGGCCGTTTTTATTGTTGACATCAACTACTAGGTAGAGATTAATTACTGTAAACCTGCCATTGCAGTTATGGACAACATCTAGTGGACGTTTATATTGTTCACATCTACTACTAGGTAAAGACTTATTACTACAAACCTGCCATTGCAGTTATGGACTACACCTAGTGGACGTTTATATTGTTGACATCTACTACAAGGTAGAGACTAATAACTTCAAACCTGCCAATACAGTTATAGACTACACCTAGTGGACGTATCTATCGAACGTTTATAAAATACAGATAACGGACAAACTTTATATGAGACCTAGTGCATTTTTTTGTATAAACGTAGTACAATTCAAACCGTTACTAACAGTCTCCTAGTATATATACATGTATATATATATATGTTTTTCTGTTTTGTGATTGTAATTTTTCTAATATCTAATTGCAGGTTTCATGATTTACAGATATATCAAATCAGTAGAAGCAATATGTTCGTTGTTTTTAAATTTGGGTGTTAAAACATTTTAAAGAATTTTAAGATTGGTTGTATTTATACCTCTCTATCTATGAATTTCGTTAATACATTTGGAAATCGTGCCCTTGACGCCCCACCGCCAACAAACAGAAAGTCCAGTTTTTCAATTATTTCATGAAATTCCCTGTCATCGTAATTGAATCTGAAATTAGAATCAAACGAAAACATGTTTTAGTCTAAAGTGATATTGAACGAGAATGGATTGGTCAAATAATATTCTAAATATGAAATAATATGTAAATATCCAAACAAATGCCGGGTAAGTAAATTATCCAAACATTGTAACTGTTTTACCTTGAACACACAATTGGATGAACATTGGTGAAACCAAGCCAAATACAAATAATGAATTAGGGTAATCTGACTAATTATCCTAATATGTTCTTGTATACAATGTTTGGCAAATATGTGTACCTCACCCAATATGTTCTTGTATACAATGTTTAGCCAATATGGGTACCTCACCCAATATGTTCTTTTAAACAATGTTTAGCCAATATGGGTACCTCACCCAATGAGTCCATGTATACAATATTTGGGCAAAATGGCTGTCTCACCCAATGTGTCCATATATACAATGTTTGGGCATTAGGCTGCTTTAACACAAAGTGTCAATGTAAACAATGTTGGGAAAATAAGGCTGTTTTAACCAAATGTGTTCATGCATACAATATTTGGGAAATATGGCCTGTTTAACCAAATGTGTCAATGTATACAATATTTGGGCAATGTGGCGGCTTTAACCCAATGTGTCCATGTTAACAATATTTGGGGAATATGGCTTATTAAACCAAATGTGTAAATGTATACACTTATTGGGAAATATGGCTGATTTAACCCAATGTGTTCATGTGTGTATACAATATTTGGGAAATATGGCTGCTTTAACCCAATGTATTCATGTATACAATGATTGGAAATATGGGTGCTTTAACCCCATATGTTCATGTATACAATCTTTCGGAAATATGGCTGTTTTAACCCAATGTGTCCACATTTACAATCTTTTGGAATCATGGCCTGTTTAACCCAATGTGACCCGGTATAGTACATTATTTGGGAAATATGGCTGCTTTAACCCAATGTGTCCATGTATACAATATTTGGGAAATATGGCTGCTTTAACCCAATGTGTCCATGTATACAATCTTTTGGAAGTATGGCCTGTTTAACCCAATGTGTCCATGTAAACAATCGTTTGGAAATATGGCTGCTTTAACCCAATGTGTCCATATATACAATCTTTTGGAAATATGACCTGTTTAACCCAATGTGTCCATGTATACAATCGTTTCGAAATATGGCTGCTTTAACCCGATGTGTTCATGTATACAATCTTTTGGAAATACGGCTCCTTTAACCCAACGTGTTCATGTATACAATATTTGGAAAATATGGATGCATTAACCTAATGTGTCCATGTATACACATTTTGGAAAATAAGGCTTCTTTAACCCAATGTGTCTATGTATACAATATTTGGGAAATAAGACTGCTTCTACCCAAGGTGTGTCCATGTATACATTGTTTGGATATATGGTTGCTTTAATCCAATGTTTCCATGTATACAATATTTTGGAAATATGAAAGCTTTAACCCAATGTGTCCATGTATACAGTATTTGGGAAATAAGACTGCTTCTACCCAAGGTGTCCATGTATACAATGTTTGGAGATATGTCTGCTTTTACCTAATGTTTCCATGTATTCAATATTTTGGAAATATGACAGCTTTAACCCAATGTGTCCATGTATACAGTATTTGGGAAATAAGACTGCTTCTACCCAAGGTGTCCATGTATAAAATGTTTGGAAATATGGCTGCTTTAACCCAATGTGTTCACGTAAACAATGTTTGGGATATAATGCTGCTTTATCCCAATGTTTCCATATATACAATATTTGGGAAATATGGCTGCTTGAATCCAACGTGTCGACGTATACAATACTTTGGAAATATGGCTGCTTTAACCCAATGTGTCCATGATTACAATTTTTGGGAAATAAGACTGCTTTAATCCAATGTGTCCATGTATACAATGATTGAAAAATATTAATGCATTAACCCAATGGTCCATGTATACACATTGGGAAAATATGGCCTCTTTAACCCAAGTGGCCATGTATACAATATTTTGGAAAAATGGCTGCTTTAACCCAATGTGTCGATATATAAAATATTTTGGAAATGTGGCTGCTTTAACCAAATGAGTCCATGTATACAATTTTTGGGAAATAAGACTGCTTTAACCCAATGTGTACATGTATACAATGTTTGGAAATATGGCTGCATTAACCAAATGTGTCCATGTATACAATCTTTTGGAAAATATGGCTTCTTTAACCCAAGTGGCCATGTATACAATATTTTGTAAATATGGCTGCTTTAACCCAAGGTGTCGATGTATACAATATTTGGGAAATATGACTGCTTTAACCAAATGTGTCCATGTATACACTATTCAGGAAATATGGCTGCTTTAACCCAAAGTTTCCATGTATACAATATTTGGGCATTATGGCTGCCTAATCTAATATGTCCATGTATACAATGTTTGGGTAATCTGACTGCTTTGCCTAATGTGTCTTGGTCAACGGGCTTTCTTTAACCCAAAGTTTCTCCAAATGAGTCCATGTATTTGGCAATCTAGCTGCAATACAGCCCTAAGAACGTTTTAGTGGCCTCGCTGTTTTAACCCAATATGTTTATGAGCGACCTAGCTGATTTAACCAAATGTATCTTTAAATATAATGCAGACCTGTAACTTAAACAGACATGTTTGTTAATCGAACGTGTTGGGTTTAGTTATTTAAATTTTAAAACCAGACACATACTAAATGACCATTACAACCGTCAGTATGTTTGCTTACTACTACATACAACTGGCACAGATTGAATGGCCATTTCAACCGGTAATATGTTTTCTAATAGTACATGCACACTGGAAAACTGCAACAAACAGATACTTGAATATATAATCACTTAGTATCACTTCAACATCAAATATCGAAAGGACAACATAGGGAAGCAAAGACATATGGTTCTATTCGATCATTATAAACTGTATGTGAACCACGCGCTTCGAAGAAAGGATTGCATGCTGTTGATGACAAAAAAAATAAATTTTATTCAATTCATGCCTCAGTATCATTGCGACATTCAGCACGGATATGTTTTGTAAAATTGTCAAAGATAACCAGAAATACAGTTTTTCATGGTATGCAACTATAGCTGTATCATTTTATATTTTAAAAATCCACTGTCTCGGATAATTTATATGAGAAAGTTTATAGAATTGCGGCTCTCTTGCACCAATAAACCCTAAATGTTATACGTGCTATAAAGTGTGTTTTAAATGATGTTGACCCTACTTCGCTGGTGTACAATGTATCCTATATGATAGCTACGTTTCCTATTCTGATAAAGCTGTTTGAATCAAGTACAAAGGGAAGATGTTTGATGAGAGAAAACCCCGCTTTCACTTAAGTTAATGGTATAAGACTGAATGATGTTGGTGATTAACTAAAAGATAGATATATAGATTTATTTCGGTAATTAATGCATACGTGGACCATAAAAACAGCATGTACAGTCAATAATAATATTACATACATGAGGCATAGTGAGTCATGGCATGCACACCACCACCAAGGATAAAACAAACAAAAATAAACTCATATGTCCATTGTGGTCATTCGTGTTGCTAGTATGACAGATACCCACGGGCGTCAATTTCGATACTCTCCATCCATCACCCGTGGGAAATAACGCTAACTCTGCGTCGTTTTACTTGAACAGAATAGAACAAAATACAGCAAACGTTAACAACGTTTTATCAAACGGTGTTTTCATGAAGCTAGCGATGCGAATGGATAACGTTCCTTTGTGAAATCGTGAAGGAACCAATCAAATGGTTGCATCGTGGCTTGGTAGAAACGACGCAAAGCTAGTCTAATATCCCACGGGCGATGAATGGGGAGTATCGGAATGGATTACGCTTTGGTATCCGGCGATGGACATACAGAGGAAATCAATCAATCAAAATCTTAATTATCAAAAATATATTATTTGCACTTTTAACTTATGAAGAATCAAGTAGATTATCACATGCAATATCAGTATTAAGTTGATTAAATATGTCACTTAGTCTATATATTGTAAATTCCACAATAACATTTAATTGGTCACATGTTAAAAAGAATATTACTGACTTAAATGGTACCTAATACGATACTATATATAGCTATTTAATTTAAATATGTTAACTATGGCAACGCTTATATATTAATAACCATTGAAATGCATATCAACTTTAACAAATGAATTAACTTATAATATCATTATTACTATTATATCAAATAGTTAAGCGGTTAAACTTACTTAATAAATTATAGTTCGTTTTAATCTTAACTTTGAATAAAATAAACATACATTGTCCGATAGGCCCCTTGGGGCTACTATACACCTCCCAATAATGCAGTATATGTTTGAAACCTGCATTGGCATTGTTAATATGTAATACCACGGAAGGTGCTTTCCCATAATTTCTCCGGTTTAACTTAACATCAATATCATTATAACACTTACATTGCATACCTTCTATTTATAGACTTATAGAAACGAACTTGATATGAATGACACGTTCACATACCTTCTATTTATATATTGGTAGAAACGAACTTAATATTACTTACACGTTCACATACCTTCTATTCATAGACTTATAGAAACGAACCTAATATTACTTACACGTTCACATACATTCTGTTTATAGACTTAATATTACTAACACGTTCACATACCTTCTATTTATAGACTTGTAGAAACAAACTTAGTATTACTGACACATTCACATACCTTCTGTCTATAGACTTGTAAAAACTAACTAAATATGAATGACACGTTCACATACCTTCTATTTATAGACTTGTAGAAACGAACTTAATTTAACTGACACCATAGACTTGTAAAAACGAACTAAATATGGATGACATGTTCACATACCTTCATGTTATAGACTTGTAGAAACGAACTTAATATAACTGACACGTTTACATACCTTCTATTAAAAACTATTCCATATATGATATTCGATATCATCATGGACATCAGATGTCTTACGTCCGTCGGTTCACTCGCGGCCTCGGTAAAATGATCTGTGGCTGATTCGATTTCCATAAACACTTTCTCTTCTAAAGATGTTTTTCCTACTCCAAAGTCTCTTAGTGTCTGTAATGCAAATTTACGGATCATCCTCCAGTGGTTTCCGCTCTGCCATAAGATTCCTAGTAAATGGAAAAAAATACAGTAGAAACTGTTTCGACATACAAATTATATTTGTATTTGTATTTTCAGCGCTCCTGCAATAATGTTTCAGTCATATTTTAAAACAGTATTATAGTACACTCATGCGGTGGTATTCATTGGCTCCATTGTTAAATGAAATCGATGGTTGAAAATGTCGGCTTGCTTTACAACTAAACAAAACTTTCATTGCCGATTTTCTAACTCCATATTTTAATTTTCCTCCATCAATGCGCAGTCTTAAGAGAGCTTCGTAACAGCACGTTTATAGAGGGTTCGATATAACTATAGTTTTACCTGATGACATTTGGTTAATGCAATCAAACTATACGACTCTATTATGAAAATGTATTTATCTCATCCCTATTTTCTCATGTTACAAGAATCGTGCAAATATGTCTTATTCTCCTTATCTATCTAATGGCATTATTGATTATAACTGTCCCCAAAGAGTAACTCATTTGTATTATTAGAAGTATCAATATTAATAAAGAACTTACTAGATACATACTATTTTTTTTATTTTAAATGTTGATATTAGTTTGAAATATTATCCGTTCTTATCAATTGATTAAGTTATGCGGGGCGGTAGTTTAATGGAAATAGTGTCTGTACCCGATACCTCTCATAAAACAACACTCAGTACAGGTTCTATCAAGGATGTGGACTCGAGAGCGGTTCATATAAGCTCTGAGCTTTCATCGCAATCGAGCTAAAATAAATTACTATAAACTAATTGTATAGTTTTCATTGTATGTTGTTACAAATGTGATCATAACGAAATAAAGGTAACTGTTGTAAAATAAATTGGTAAACGTAAACCATTGAAATTTTCTTTTAAATCAATAAAGGCTGTTTTCCATAACTGAGAAATACGGTAATCGTGTCGCTCCTGAATTACAAACAAAGTTGGTAAGAAAATCTGCCTACCAGCTCGAAAAAAGAAGAAAACAAACGAAACTTCGTTAAAAAATTTGCGAGTTGCTTAGCAAAACTTCTTTCATTTCGTAAAATATGACAATTTGCACATGATGAGGCGTTCTTTTCGTATCGTCATCTGATGTTGGTTAATTTTCTGTTTAATACTCTTCATGCAGAGGGAGTTGTTAAGCAACTTGGAGAATGTGACCCCTCAGTGGACCCACCATCACACGTGACTCTTCGTCTTTATCTGGGATCAGAGTATGCCATTAATTCTTCACTTCATCATCCACTATTTAAAAACATTTTGTCTTTCATAAACCTGTTTAATTACTGAATTTAAAGTTATTGTTATACTGCCGAAGGTTGATAGTACAATGTCCTTAAACTATAGTTATACTATGTTCGTAATACTTGTACGTGTAGTTGTATATTTGGGAATTTTCCTATAAGGGAGCCACAGAATACTGTATAATCCTGCGTAGCATATGTGCACCCTCTTTCCGGAGTACTTACTCCATTTTCACACGTTACTCACAAACATCTTAGATAAATGATAATTTTAAAAGTTCATGTTTTTTTTACCCAAACTTCAAGGTTACATTATTGAATATAAACTAAATATTCTTGCTCACGGTTTGTCGCTGTTTTTAAAACAAATGTTTATTCGTGTAAAGTATGGCAATAACAACATTCTCTGTTTAAAACATGATTGTGTTTTAAAAGAAACTCATAACGGAAAAAAAATATAAATAAAGTTTTAAATGATAACATGATGCATTGTGAAGAACTTCTGTCAACTATATCCGGGTAAAATATACTTAAGTGCTTTTATAACTTAGATTAAGCACATCATTATGCGAGTTTGCCATTTTGTTGACACTATTCCTTGTACCCTGACCATCTGCTCGGGTGTCATAAGTGCTTCCCAGGATTGTCTATTGTGTCAAATAAATAATATTTTGCATGGCGATATGATACAAGGACATTATAGTTTATACAGGTGATTTTTATTTACCTGAGAACGTTTTAAACATAAACAAATATCTTATTTGGGGAGTGGGGGTTGCAGGTTTAAATGTATATGTTAAAACGCCAGAGACGATTTACCTACGATACCTATATCAAAATGCAGTGGCCGTATCTAGTTGAATCGACTGTAGTATTTGTTGCTGACAGCGTACTGTTCATGTGGTGATTCTGAATACATACCACTGTTATAGAAAATAGTACTTAGTCTACACCACAGTATACCATGAAATAAATGCGTTTAATTCAAACTGTCAACCATGACATGCATAAGTCGGTACACTTTCAGATGTCGTTTTTTAAATATCAAGTATATATCGTTTGTGTCTGCTTGAGAACAGTTGCAAACATACCATTAACCCTTTACTCCATAGATACGTGTTTTCCCGCACCAATCACAGAAGGCCTTTGAAAACAGTGCAGGAAGAGCAATTTGAACACTTCCTGCACTGTTTTCCACTCTGTCAGTTAATATAATCATAATTCACCCAATTATTCAAAAGCCTTCTATATAAGAGGTGTCAAAAGGCGTCTATATTAGAGGTGTCCAAGGGCGTCTATATTAAAGGTGTCCAAAGACGTCTATATTAAAGGTGTCCAAAGACGTCTATATGAAGTAAAGGGTTAACCGATACAGGGAAGATGCAGATCCAATTACTACACCTGTTCGTCATGGCATGGCATTTAGTTCAGACTTGGCATATACAACATCACCTGCAAGTGGGCATACGTATACTGGTGAGATATTCTGGTCAGGTTGTGATTTTTGTCATGAGTTAATGCCCCTTGTCGACATTACAATATTACTACAAAGTCATCTGCAATTTGAAATTTCAACTTCTTCCATAATGTACATGGGAATAAATTCAAACATGGCATACATCATTAACATCAAGTGGACATTCACGTTCTGTCGGTGTAGTAGTCTGGTCAGGTTTATTGTTCTTGAGTTAATACTAAATACATAATATTTCTATCACGGCAGTCTCCGTACTATGAGTATGTGCCATACAATGATACCATCGGTATTGTATTTATTATTGAATTAAAAAAAGTTTAAAAAAAAACACAAAGGTAACATACATACCCTTTCCCTCTCGTGTGGCCTCTTTTAAGTTAGGAAGCCAATGTGGTCTATCGCTGAACACGTCCGCCTTTTTTACGAAGGCTTCTTGAATGGCCTGATATCCATGTAGGAACACAAAATTTTGATTACCAAACTGTAGTCGTATTATATCACCATACTTTTTTGTTTCTTCATCCAATAAATACCGTGGCATTCTCCTCTTCGATTTGTTCAGTCTCAGTATGAAGAAAATGCTGCCAATAAACGGTAATCGAAATGGCCCTGGTGGCAGCTTATTTTGCCTCTTTGTCAAAAAATAATAACATAATAAAAACACGGTCACAAATATCAATATTACAGGCGTATCAACGATATCCATGTTCATTTTACTACTGTCTACACTCAGTAAATGCGTATAATGTTTGTGTACAACGATATTTATTGTAGTAAATGCGTTCCACATTTTAACATTTGAACGTCCCATATAGTCACTACAGTCTACTCAGTTAAACTTCCCACAGATAATTTCAAGTAGTGTTATCTTCTTATCACTTGCCGTGGTGGTTCATATATCGATGTACCAGATGCCCAATATTGTTGCAGAATAAAATCTCTCTCTCTCTCTCTCTCTCTCTCTCTCTCTCTCTCTCTCTCTCATAAATGTGTTTTCTCATCTTTTATGCTATTTGTCATGGTTCATATCGTCTGTTTGTTATATGAAATACTATAATCTCGATTAAGAGGAAATAGAGTGATTAAATTTAATAGTATATGTTTATTTTTCCTCCATGGTGGAAGTTTTAACAGTTTGTCTAGTCCATCACATTACCTCAACAAAATGTGACACATAGAAACGTGTCATTACTGTAGTATTTGTTTTTAAATTTTATAAAGGAATCTTATTTACAAGGCTTACGAAACTTTGTAAAATTATGTAAGACAAACATTGAATGAATTTCCCGATTTTTTGTCGTAACTTCAAAATTAAACTAAACTGACAACGTAGGTGAACCGGACCCCAGAAATCAGGGAATTCCCTGCGTGTTCCCTAGTCGGAAATGGAGGGAAATCAATAATTTTATATTTGATAAAAACAGATCTTCAGAATCGGGAGATGACATGTACTTTAATGTGATCCGTAAAACAATTGATACTTTGATAGCAGACGACGCGGTTATGCATGTAGTTATACTATAATATTGTTCGTTCTTTGCTAGTTATACTATGCTATAGTTATGTTGCTAGGTATACTACACTATTGTTTTTTGCTAGTTATACTATGCTATAGTTCTGTTGATAGTTATATTATACTATTGTTCTTTTGCTAGTTATACTATAATATTGCTCTTTGTTAGTTATACTTTACTATTGTTTTGTTGCTAGTTATACTATAAAATTGTTCTCTTGCTAGTTATCCTATACTATAGTTCTTTTGCTAGTTAAACTATGATATTGTTCTATTGCTAGTTATACTATAATATTGTTCTCTTGCTAGTAAAAATATACTACTGTTCTGTTGCTAATTATACTATGCTTTAGTTCAGTTGCTAGTTATACTATACTATTGATCTTTTGCTAGTTATACTATAATATTTTTATGTTGCTATTTATACTATACTATTGTTATGTTACTAGTTATACTATAATATTGCTCTGTGTTAAGCATAATATACTATTGTTCTTTTGCTAGTTATACTAAAATATTGTTCTCTTGCTAGTTATTCTATAAAATTGTTCTCTTGCTAGAACTATACTACTGTTCTGTTGCTAGTTATACTACGCTATAGTTATGTTGCTAGTTATACTATAATATTACTCATTATTAGTTATACCATACTATTGTCCTTTTGCTAGTTATAATATAATATTGTTCTTTTGCTAGTTATACTATACTATTGTTATTTTGCTAGTTAAACTATAATACTGTTCTCTTGCTAGTTATACTATAATATTGTTTTCTTGCTAGTTATACTAAACTACTGTTCTGTTGCTAGTTATACTATGCTTTAGTTTTGTTGCTAGTTATGCTATACTATTGATATTTAACTAGTTATTCTATAATCTTGTTATGTTGCTAGTTATAATATAATATTGTTATGTTGCTTATTATACTGTAATATTGCTCTGTGTTAAGTATACTATACTATTGATCTGTTGATAGTTATACTATAATATTGTTCTTTTGCTAGTTATACTATATTAGTGTTCTCTTGCTAGTTATACTATTAGAGTGTCCTCTTGCTAGTTATACTATATTAGTGTTCTCTTGCTAGTTTTACTATACTATATTTATGTTGCTAGTTATTCTATAATATTGCTCATTGTTAGTTATACTATACTATTATTCTTTTGCTATTTATACCATAATATTGTTCTTTGATAGTTTTACTATACAATAGTTATGTTGCTAGTTGTACTATACTATTGTTATTTTGCTAGTTATACTGTATTAGTGTTATGCTGCTAGTTATACTATATTATCATTTTGTTGCTAGGTATACTATACTACTTTTATCTTGCCATTTATACTGTATTCTCATTCTGTTGCTAGTAATACTATACTATTGTTCTGTTGCTTGTTATACTATACTATTGTTATGTTGCTAGTTATACTATATTATCATTTTGGTTGCTAGGTATACTATACTATTTTTATGTTGCTATTTATACTGTACTATTATTCTGTTGCTAGTTATACTATATTATTATTATGTTGCTAGGTATACTATACTATTTTTATGTTGCTATTTATACTGTATTCTCATTCTGTTGCTAGTTATACTGAACTATTGTTCTGTTGCTAGATATAATATACTATTGTTCTGTTGCAAGTTATACTGTACTATTGTTCTGTTGCTAGTTATACTATATTATTATTCTGTTGCTAGTTACACTATACAATTGTTTTATTACTAGTTAAACTGTATTGTTATTCTGTTGCTAGTTATACTGTTCTATTGTTCTGTTGCTAGTTATACTGTACTATTTTTCTGTTGCTAGTTATACTATACTCATGTTCTGTTGTTAGATGTACAATATCATTATTCTGTTGCTAGTTATACTGTACTATTTTTCTGTTGCTAGTTATACTGTACTATTGTTCTGTTGCTAGTTATACTATACTATTGTTCTGTTGTAGTTGTACTATACCAGTATTCTGTTGCTAGTTATAGTGTACTATTGTTCTGTTGCTAGTTATACTGTACTATTGTTCTGTTGCTAGTTATACTATACTATTGTTCTGTTGTAGTTGTACTATACCAGTATTCTGTTGCTAGTTATAGTGTACTATTGTTCTGTTACTGGTTAAACTATACTATTGTTTTTTTATGCTAGTTGTTCTAAACTATTGCTCTGTTGTTAGTTGTTCTAAACTATTGTTCTGTTGTAGTTGTACTATACCAGTGTTCTGTTGCTAGTTATAGTGTACTATTGTTCTGTTGCTGGTTAAACTATACTATTGTTATTTTTTATGCTAGTTGTTCTAAACTATTGCTCTGTTGTTAGTTGTTCTATACTATTGTTCTGTTGTAGTTGTACTATACCAGTATTCTGTTGCTAGTTATAGTGTACTATTGTTCTGTTGCTGGTTAAACTATACTATTGTTTTTTTATGCTATTTGTTCTAAACTATTGCTCTGTTGTTAGTTGTTCTAAACTATTGCTCTGTTGTTAGTTGTTCTATACTATTGTTCTGTTGTTAGTTACACTATACTACTGTTCTTTTGTTAGTTATACTATATTATTGTTCTGTTGTTAGTTGCACTATACTATTGTTCTTTTGCTAGTTATACTATATTATTGTTCTGTTGTTAGTTGTACTATACTATTGTTCTTTTGCTAGTTATACTATATTATTGTTCTGTTGTTAGTTGTACTATACCATTCTTCTGTATTTTTTTAATCAAACGCGAACAGTAGAACTATAATTCGAACTGAGCAATAAAGAATGTTCCTTTCAAATACACATACGCACCTATATATTGGACATAAATAAAACAAAATATAAAATTGCCGTTTCTACATTTATTTTTTATTGTGTATAAATCCCGGTACTCCACCATGTTCTCTGGGCCCGTTTGATTGAGTATAAATCCCGACACTCCAGCATGTTCTCTGGGCCAGTTTGATTGAGTATAAATCCCGACACTCCAGCATGTTCTCTGTGCCCATTTGATTGAGTATAAATCCCGATACTCCAGCATGTTCTCTGGGCCCGTTTGATTGAGTATAAATCCCGACACTCCAGCATGTTCTCTGGGCCCATTTGATTGAGTATAAATCCCGATACTCCAGCATGTTCTCTGGGCCAGTTTGATTGAGTATAAATCCCGACACTCCAGCATGTTCTCTGGGCCTGTTTGATTGAGTATAAATCCCGACACTCCAGAATGTTTGTTCTCTGGGCCCGTTTGATTGAGTATCAATCCCGATACTCCACAGCATGTTCATACGAACAAATTGTGACATATAGGAACAATTTATTTGAGCAGGGATTTTTTTTCAAAAAAACACTTTTGACATTGCTGGCGAAAGTTCGTAAAATGATGTAAAAGAAACTTAATGGATTTCCTGACTTACAAATGTTAGTGGAAAGGACCACTGGTGTTTGTCACGGGCCCCTGAAGTTTGTCATGAATATTATCTAAACGTAAATTGATGTTAAAATCTAGGTTTGAAGTCACGTGATAACAAAGTGGTTACATGTATGACATATATGAATACACTGAACAAAAGTTCAAACTAAATCATTTGTAAATTGCGACATATGAGTACACTAAACAAAAGTTCTAAATATATTTCTGTAAATGGCTACATAGGAATACAATTAAGAAAAGTACCAACAAGAAATCTAGATTTGAGGTCACGTTGTTACATGTATGGCTCACATGCGTACACTAAACAAAATGTCTTACTAGACGTCGGCAAATGGCGAGATGGGTATACACTCAACAAACATGCTACTGTTATCCATATCGATATACAACGCCAATACCGCCATATGATAATTTAAACCTTAACACAACGTCAATACCATCACACACTACTGTAAACCTTAACACAACGTAACTGTCACCAAACACTACTGTAAACACTAATACAACGTCAATAACGTCACACACTACTTTAAACCTTAATACAACATCACTGCCACCAAATACTACTGTAAACCTTAATACAACGTCAATACCGTCACACATTACTGTAAACCCTAACAAAACGTCAATAAATTCACACACTACTGTAAACCTTAACACAACGTCACTGCCACCAAACACTACTGTAAACCCTAACACAACGTCAATAACGTCACACACTACTGAAAACCTAAACACAACGTCACTGCCACCAAACACTACTGTAAACCCATACACAACGTCAATACTGTCACACACTCCTGTAAATCTTAACACAACGTAACTGCCATCAAACACTACTGTAACCCTTAACACAATGTCAATACCGTCACACACTACTGTTTAGTAAACCTTAACACAACGTCACTGCCACCAAACACTACTGTAAACCCTAACACAACGTCAATACCGTCACACACTACTTTAAACCTTAATACAACGTCACTGCCACCAAACACTACTGTAAACCTTAATACAACGTCAATACCGTCACACACTACTGTAAACCCTAACACAACGTCAATAACGTCACACACTACTGTAAACCCTAACACAACGTCACTGCCATCACATGGTACTGTTAACCCAAACACAACGTCACTGCAATCACACACTAATGTAAACGCTAACACAACATCAATACAGCAACGCTACTGTAAACCCTAACACAACGTTACTGCCGTCACACACTACTGTAAACACTAACACATTATCACTGCCATCACACATTACTGTAAGCCCTAACACAACCTCAATAATATCAAATGGTACTCTAAATCCATATACTCTGTCAATACTAACATACAATACTTTAAACCCTAACACAACGTCATTGCCACAACACGGTACTGTAAACCTTAACATAACGTCACTGCCATCTCACGGTACTGTTAACCCTAACACAACGTCACTGCCATCAAACATTACATGAACCCATATACACCGTCAATACCATCACACGGTACTGTAAACACATATTCACTGTCAATACCGTCATAAAATACTTTAAACCGTAACACAACGTCACTGCCACCACACGGTTCTGTTAACCCTCACACAACGACAATACCATCACACACTAATGTAAACCCTAACACAATGTCACTGCCATCACACGGTACTGTAAAACCTAACACAACGTCACTACCACCACACGATACTTTAAACCGTTACACAACTTCACTACCATCACATGTTACTGTAAACCCATATACAACGTCAATACCGTCATACGATACTTTAAACTGTAACACAACAGCAATACCTCACACGCAAGTATGAACCATAACACAACGTCACTACTATATTCTTATATTGACAATTACTTGTGTAATGTGATATATAGGATTGCTTACGATATTGTCGTATACATCTCAACAAGCGACTGCCGAGCAGGACGGACATATGCGCTTCCGCTCCAGTCTTCGAAGTGGGCCAATTGATGATTATTTTTAAATCTGTATGAGTTACAGTATTTTAGGTTTCGTGTTGAGGAAACACCGGATGACTCCATGTTAGATGATTGATGGGGTCATCTATTTTTAAAGAACAATCGCTTTTATCACCACTAGCTTCAAAACTAATCAACATCTACAAGATCTACTCATCGACATATAAATCTTTAACTTCTAGACAGCGACTTTACGACCAGAATCTACTATTCAACATAATCTACAGTTCCAGCCAATGGTGCAGCAGCGGGAGAAATAGCGACGCTGCCTATGCTGTCCACTGGCTACATAATATTCGGTTCCTGCTCGCCAAAATACGATATGCATGGTTCGACTAGAATGTCTTATCAACAGGAATCATTTCTGTTGAAGGTTTAGGTTGAGCCAGATACGTTTGATACTAAATGCAAATTTATTTGCACTGTAAGCGGAGGCGTCTGGCTTAACATATAGGTATTACATATAGTTAATAACCATAGTCACATTAATTTAATACTAGTAAAAAAGTAAAAAGATATAAATTAATTCTAAATAATTAGTCGTCAATTTATAATCATCTAGTTAGATCACACATAGAATATGTCTAAATATTAGCAACTGAAATAATAAACACCTTATATAGTAGTAAAACGTTAGAAATATTTAAATTTCAAAGTTAAAAACCATCTTGCATCATCATCCATCTATCACATCTACATAATTATCATTTTATCCTGCTCACCAGATTGACTAGTTAAAAGCGCGTGGATAAATAAAAAGCACTTTTTTAACTGGGAGATGTAAACAAATGTTTGTACTGTTAAGATTAAAACAATTTATTAAGAATTACACATACTAGGTGGTGTTTTTGCGATGCAGGGCAAATAACATTTTCTATTGTGCAATGAAATTAAATTAAAACTGTATATAAATAATAAAGGTTGCTAAAACATTGTAATACTCCTGTTTCCTATCTACACCAAACGGTCCAGTTTAGAGTTGCTAAATGAACAAATATAAAATGATTGTACAGTATGTACAATATATTTCCAATGAAATACTGTATGTCCTTGCACCAAAGAGAGAGCGTTTATCGGCTTACGCCTAATTTGGCGTAAGTCTAATCATATCGTCTGTGTCGGAGCCCTAAATATCTATTTCATCTAACGCGATGTAAGTACTGGGTCAGGTACCTCGGGTCAGCCACATTAATTTGTAACATATAGAGTATTATATGTATATCTGATTGGAGGTGATATGAAGACAGCCATAAAGTGTCTCCTATTGATCCCCTTATTTTTATTTTTATGTTACAAAATATATATATTTTTAATTACAATTATAATTTATGATTAGAATAATATTACCAACAGTGTGAGGCAGGATAGACCCGCAGCCCTGGCCGCACATAGTCATGTGTGGACTGCATTGCGGTTTGTATCACGCCCAATACCAAAATAAAACAAATTGCACACAGGTATAGTTTTAGTCAAAATGCAATATAGTAAACATAATATAAATTTGATTATACAAAATGAAATAAAGGGCCTGGGAGTATATTCTACTCTACTCATAATGAAGTGTCGCGTGTAGGACCTAGCACCTTTATTCAAAGGACAATGTCACACTTTCAATTTTTTTAATGTTGTGTCTGGTCTGTAACTTTGTCGTTAACTTGGCTCAATTGATAAAGAAGACATGACGTGTCGCACATACATGTACGACCACGACTCGTACCTTGAAGATCAACGTCACACTTTGAGTTGGTTTGAAAACACTCTATGTTTGTTTGAGATTTCAAGTCCGGTCTGTAACTTTATCATACATGAATGGGTTTCAAATACACTTGGCTCATTTTATCAATTGATCAACATGACATGACGAAGTGTCGCTTTAAGACCCAGATACTTACCTCAAAGGTCAAGGTCACACTTTCAGTTTGTTTGATATTTCATGTCTGATATGTAACTTATTTTACATGCAGGGATTTCAAAATAGCTTGACACAAGGGATCAACATGTCATTATGATGTCTCATCTGCACTTACCTGTAGAAATACCCAGACACGAGATGTCAAGTTCAAGGTTACACTTTAATGTAAAAAAAAATCATGAAGTTGCATGTCTAGTCTGAAACGTCAGTCTATGACTTTTGCTATTCATGGATACATCGCTACCTATTATGAAAATATTGTTATTTTCACAGACTATTTGGAGGGCATGTGACACTTACCAGTGATAGTTCTCGTTTTATTTTTTATATTACATGAGCATACATTAAACTTAAATATTGGGAAGGTTTATAAAATTCTAACTATAGGAAAATAATGACAAAAAGCTATCGAAATCGTCTTTAAAGGGAGTATATCTGTGAAAAGCGCTATAAATGCCTTAACATTGAGGTACGGGAGTGGGTCTTACGCGCAACCCAACGTCCTGGCATACTATTGAATAGAGTCAAGTGTTGTCAAGCAAAGTTAAAAGTGTGACATTGACCTTTGAATTGGGAGTCTGTGTGTTACACGCGACACGTCGTCATTTTATATTAATGATATGTTGCAAGTATTAATACAATCCATCTATGCATGACAAAGCAACAGGCTGGACACGAAATCTTTCACAGACTCAAAGGGTTGTTGAACAGACTCAAAGTGCGACTTTAACCTTTGATGTATCGGTTTAGTCTTTTGCAAGACACATCGTCATGTCATGCTGATGAATTTAGCTTAGTGTTTTTTTATAATTTATTTATAGGTAACAAGGTTCAGGACTCACAGCACTATTTTTCCCTTGAGAACTCCGGACCTACACATGGAGGTAGAAATAAAACTTTAATTCTCTTTTACTTCTTTTTCAAGGCTCTGTACTGCAGTGATTTATTTTTTCTTAGCATGAGTTAAATGGTCAGTATCTAGAAATCACCACTGAAAATTTGATGCTGTTACCATCTTTCTGGACAATTCTGTGTCATTTCAGAATTGTTGGTTCGAACCGCATCGTGGGCAAATAGTTGATATATTATTATTATGGAAATTGATAGGTCCCACAAAAGCATTGAATTTAAAAATAAAACTGGTCAAGGTATGCTTGTTTTCCTTTATAATTGCATATCTTGAACCAGTGAAGAATTTGAGCCCAGACATATGCTACAGATTTTTATTTTTCACTGTGTTTTGGACATAGTGTAATAGTGAAATGTAATAGTGGTGTGAGACATTTTAAGTCCGGACACGAATTCTCAAACAGACTGAAACTGTCGTCAAACAAACTTAAATTGTGACCTTGACGTTTGAAGTGGAAGTCTTGGTGTTATGCGTGACACGTCATCATGTTATGTTGATCATTTGTAGCAAGTATTTATAAAATCCATTTGTGCATGACAAAGTTACAGGCCGGACATGAAATCAGACACAGACTCAAAATGTTGTCGAACAAACTCAAAGTGTGACCTTGACCTTTGAGGTACGGGTTTTGGTCTTACGTGCGACACGTCGTCATGTGTAGCAAGTATTAAAAAAATCATATATTTCATATATGCATGACACAAAGGTAACAGGCCGGACACGAAATATCGGACGGAAGGACGGACGGACGGACGGACACTGCGACTGATTACTTAATGCCACGAAAACATATTTTAGGGGGAGAGGGTATAAAAATAGTATTTCACGTACACCTGTATAACTGGTTAAAATGAAATCAAAATGAAATCACGTGACTCATATAATACAAAACAAAATATATTTTATTTTAGTTTAACCTAGGCGAGTAGCCCAAGTAAGGAAATCCCGTCTCAATATATTATTTAGGCATGTTTAAATACATATCCTTTCGGCAATACGGGTGATAGTGTAACGCATAACACTCAGCGTAGTCTTACAAGTATGCCATACTTAACATTTTTACTATTGGATATTATCATTTGCAATTAATGTATAAAAATAGCAAATAGTACTAATATATTATTGATTCAATCTTAAAGTATTCATAATGTGTACTGTACTTCTTTATCGTCCACCCAATGTCATGTTGAATAAAAATTGGAGTATATATATCACATGTATGGTTAAGTTTGAGAGTGCAACAGTTTCAACAGTTATAAATATTGTAATAAAATCAGTATGTCAATAAATTGTTTTACATACAATTTGAAGAGTTCGAAGTTGATAACTGCAAAGTGTATCTGGATGAATGCTTTCAATCTTCAAATAAATAAACGGAACACCTTTTAGAACTTTGGAGTAGTACTATGCCTTAATACACTCTGAATTTACAGGTCTTTCGTACATACAGTATATGACGTCATTTGGTCAAAATGAACTGAGACTAGACTTAGAGACAGCCGATGGTTCTACTGCGTACGAAACATTTAAAAAAACTTCTATCTGTCAAATGACCGTTACACGCTCCATATAAGACAGTCAGCAGGGATATTGGGTAGAACTATGTTCGAGGATGGCAGAATTCGACGAGTATTGATCATGAAGTCGTAAATGAATATTGCCTTTTACAGAAACCAAATGAATGCACAACTAAGACGTATCTAGTCATTAAAAGATAACGCAGAAAGTTAGTGTACAATACATATACTCTTGAAAAAAAAAGTAATACTAAATCATTTCACATAGATATTCCTTTAAAATGGTATATGTATAGTGTTTTAAAACACGTTTTGAGCTTTTCTGATATTTTATGCCAAAATAATGTTAATTCAAGTATAGCCAATGCATTCAAACTTAAAATTAACCTAGAACAATGTGTTATTTTATTTAATTCACATTATCAAATATAAGCGCAGTTTTTGCCCAAATTGCAACATGCAACACATCTGGACTGGACGGACAATTTACATACATGAAGTGATAGCTTTATTTGAGTAGAATCCAGTTAAGGATTCATGACTACTCACATGCTATATAAAGGACAGATTTATAAACCCATCGGATCATAGAGATACTGTGTATTTATATATATTTGATTGCATTAAGGGAGGTAATTAAATTCACAACACCGGAATTTACGATTTTTGGGATCTTTTCAGATGCTCATTCACAATGCAAGATATATATATGGAATATATGGATATAATTATTTGTGAATAACCAAGACATAAATGTACATACTAACCCTATATATATATATATTGTCCCTTACTAATTTTAGGTGTATTTACCAATTTACACTTGCTGATACGTTGATAGATAGTTACTAGTCGTAATCTTATGTAGGAAATTACTGGTGCATGTTAACAAAGTACTATGTATGTCTCCAGTGTTTGCTATAAAATATCCAAGATGGTGTAAAAATATTTTAATTGATAAAATGAGGTGAACCGTTCTGTTATAACTGTTAAGAAACGTATAGTATTTATAGTGTGAAATCTTACATAAACCATCCACAAACCGTACACAATACGTACCCGTGTCATTTATTGACGAAGATGGCGAATATACTTATAATGCAGACGCTTTAGGCTGCATTCCGCACGTGTCACGCCAATTTTCAGAGAGTGCCCTTTGCATGAAAATGCAAATTCAATAAAATCTACAATTGTAAAGAAATAGTTTACTGACTTTTCCAACACAGATTTATGCATGCTATAACCCCATAAAAGTGAAAGCTATTTTGACTGTGATTTTAGCATGTTTGTTAACAATTGACAGACAGGGAAATCAATATTGTTGTCTCAAAAGTAAGTTTAATTTAATTTAAAAAAAAATAAAGAGCATGAAATCATAATTTCTTACGAAAATTCAAAAGCTGTGAGATTTGAAATCAGTCAAAATAAGACAACACTATTTTAATTGAAGAAGTAAAATTGAAACGTAGCCATAATTTAAATACGTATCATGCTCCACACGTGCGCTAAGTGAAATGCTCCCCCACATCTCACTATTGGTAATGGAAAAATCATTTTATTAATGAGCATCTGTATACAATACAAATAAAACAATTTCATTTTCAATGTATTTTGTAGACACGGTTGGTTTTATTACTAGAACGTGTATTGTTAATGTCAACGCCATGTTGTATTATTAAATAATCAAATATGTCTATGTTTTTTTCTACGCATCAGGTGATAATTTTTTTTTTTTTTTTTTTTTTTTTTTGAATGGGGTTTAACGCCATTTTCAACACATTTCAGGTTATATATGGCATATCCAGTTTTACTGGTGGAGGAAGACCTCAGACTGAGTCAGACTGAGTAGAACCACCGTCCTTCCGCAAGTAACTGGAAACTTTCTCACATAAAGTTTTGGAGCGAGCGGGACTCGAACCTACCACAATGGAAACCCATTTTCGACGTATGACAGTGATAGATACAACTGTGCTGTATTAGAGCACGGCGGCTGGTGGTATAACAACTGTGTGTATGTAAACTTGTATGGTAACTACGCGACACCTGGTACAATATCACATTATGGGGGCGGAGGAGGTGGTGTTATATACCATAACTTCAAGCAATACCAGTCTCTTGAAAATACAAAAATGATGTTCAGGAGAAACTAGTGTACACATGGCATACATTTTCACATAATATAAAAAAAGGTTTTGTTTAGATTATAATCAAACTAATTTGCGATGTCAGTTAGCATTTACAGTACATTGTGTTATTACGTCATACACAGTGATGTTTAAAATATTCAACATGGGGTAATACATCTATGAAGAAAGGAATTGTAGCAATAACTGATACCTGAAAGTATGTTGGATTAATATTATCAACGAGAGGTTAAGATTATATGGACTTAGACCAGGAACCAGGGGGTCAAAATGGTAGTACCCGAAAGTAGTTCCATAGAAAATTGACAGTGGTCATTCAAGATGGTGTGAGTGTGAAAATGCACTTGACAGGTACTATTGCAATGTGAATTTGTGAAGGGAATATATTTTCCCAGAGAATGGTGCAAAATTGAGTGGACTGGTAGCTATAACACACAGATGGGACTATTTCTTAGACGGTAAGAATTTTGCATAATTTGGCTGATTTGACCTCTGTATGTGAAATAGGGACACCTACTTTCGCTTTGAGCAAAATTGTGAAATTGGAAGAAGTTAATGCCCATGTTTTTAACTGTTTTTTGTGTTCTGCTTGAATTGAATATGAATTCTGGATATTCTCAATGAGTTTGGAGTACAACTGTAAGTGTGACAGTCTAGTGTGCTTATATTACGGTCTATGTGAAATTAATGGTGGTCCAGCTTCTGTATGGAGATGGCTGTTGTGAACGGTGCGTTGGAATTTTTGGTAATATTTTCTGCAGGAAGGTTGATATAATTATTATTTTTAAATAAGTCACATATACATGTGTTTATTGGCAGTTAATAACGGTTATTAAATGATGCAGTTGCAAATAAGAGGTAAGTTTATGTGTTTTCTCGGGCTATGAATGCAGTTTTGAGGCTATTTTTTGGTTAGAGACTATTTGTCAGCCTCAGCAACATGGATGCAGCTTACAAACAGTACATAACAACGAACCTGGAGAAGCGCAATGTTTTAGGTGAGAATGGTGTGTGTGTAATTTGGACTAGTGGTCAAACCCACAATGGATATGGACAGTGTCGATGGCTCGGGCCAAATTGGTGCAGGCGTAGCAGTCCATATTTAGTACACAGTCTTGCCATGTGCTTAAAGATCAACAGCATGAAACTGGGACCAAAGGGTTGGTGTGTCAGCCATTTATGTCACAATAAATTGTGCATAAATCAGGACCACCTTTCCCATGAGCCACTAGGAACAAACAATGAGAGGGAGTCGTGTGTGTCTGCTGGATCGTGCCGTGGACATGGGCAGTTCAAGGCCTGTCTTGTGGAGCTCAAGTTTTAATGGTTTGTTGCAATTATTTTTACATATCAATTAGCATGGTATAGCTGTGTAGTGTAGGTTAGTGTCCACATAGTGGAACATGCTTAGTGTGATTTAGTTTAATTCAGGTGAAGTCTATTTAGCTACTGTTTCTGGAAGGTTTAATGAGAAGAACACAGGTAGCTAAAGTTTAATTTTTAATTTGTTCATGTTTTCTTGTATGCAATGCACAATATAATTATCAAAACAATATAATACAATGGTCACACACACACTCACTCACTCACTCACTCACTCACTCTCTCACTCACTCACTCACATATAGATATAAACATATTCTATACTATTCTATTCTGTTCTGTTCTGTTCTGTTCTGTTCTGTTCTGTTCTGTTCTATATACATTTTATCATTAGAATTTATTATTTTCTCTCTCTATTTATCACAGTTCTAGCATTTTATTCAGGTGTCTGGTAGTTATGGTCACTCCTTTTTTTTAGGTAATCAGATTGTCTATTGTTTTTGAGACGTCTATACCACCGATGGCGAGACTCCATTTCACCACGACGCAAAATTATACGTCTGTTGTACTGCTTGTCTTTCCTGTACTTTCGATGACTCATATCCGCACCAATTTTTGAAACTGCCTGTCCTGTTCTCTTTGACAGATAAATACCCATGTACTCCAATTTTTTAATTAAAGCAGTAGCTTGTCCATTATTGTCCGGAGAACAGCTGATGCACATCTTCCACCATAGTAACGGGAGAAGTTCACATTCTTAGGAGCACTTTTTGATAGTGTAGCATTAAATGACTCCACTGAGTGTGTGTTATGATTAAACTGTGTGCTTTCTATTGCTTTCTCACATAAGCGTATTTTGAGTATATCTTCTAACAGTTCTTTATCACTTTCAGCCATTCTCAATGTGGTGATCTTGTGTGGAGCCAAGAATGCAGAGCGTTCGAACCAGCACGACTTTTGGCCTCCCCCACATACAAAAGAGTTTCTTCGACACGTTGTGCAGTCACCATCATAGCACTGTATTGTGGATTTCAACGCTTTCTTCACAGCTTTGATCATGGAAGGTAAGTCACCACAGTATAACTCTAGCACTTTCTTCACAATCAAACTGCATCTTGATTTTACATCCAGTGCAAATATCGTCTGAGCTTTTTTAGATGCTTCTCGTGTGCTGCAGCCAACAAACATGTCTTTGCTAAATGTTGCAGAAATACATTTTCGCACTTGTGACCTTCCTATGTGTGCTGGATCAGCTTGCTGCATGATTTTGTGACCTGGAAACATGGTTTCATAAATTTCTTGAAAATCTTTTTGAGCTTGGGCGTCCTGGTCTGTTGTTAGTATGCTTACTTTCACTCCTTTTTGCCCAAGTCTGGTAGCTATTGATTTTGCCATCTCATACTCTGAATGTGGAGCTACATTTGGCAAGGTCGCTGTGCAGTCTGCGTGTCCTGGGCAATTCACATCATAGCCCTTTGATCGTAAATGCGCACCAACATAGCACAGTTTGTTTTCGATTTCATAATCCAGTATGAAATGATTTTCCGCCATAGACTCAGCAAACACACCGATTGCCTGGGATGAGTTGTGGCCAGGTTTCGTACAGCTTACAATTGTAAGCGAGTTGTATCGACCGTCAAACGAACTGTGGATTTCTCCGCTTAGACCGAGATCAGACAGAGTTGTTTGAAGCAGTTGTAACTTCTCCTCCATATCTAACTTTGTCACTTTGACTGTTTCTCGTGCCACCTTATTAGCTGTCTTTAGCATTGCATTCTTAGTTGGTGGTGGAATGTCCATTGATGCAATAAGAAGACGAGACCGTGTGACGCCAATTGGTGTGTCTTGAAGTCCAGCTTGGAATGATACATTTATCGCAGCAGCATTTGGACCAGGCGGGCGGGTCACTATTTCCTTGAAGAACTTGTATTTCTTTGATTTGTAGGTACAATTTACACATCTGAATGTGTATTTCCAAGCCAGGCCCTGCTTTTCATTGCTGTGGATAGAAAAATGAGGTTTTGTACAGGTTGTAGATTCCTGATGACTCTGAGAACAGTCGTTGAATGCCTCCATCATTTTGTCATTTTCTGTGATTCGATTGCCATCATGTTCTGCCTCTTGATTGATGTCCTGTGTTTTGTTGACTGTTTCAGGCCTGTGACGCAAGACTAGCACATCAGCTTCTTGACTGGTAGATGGTAACGTCTGACTGCAGAGTGAAAGTGAAGTAGTAGACCGCCTTATCGACCTTTCAGCTGCCATGTTGTCGCTACTGTTGGATGATGATGCTGATGATAATCTGACGAGGCCCTTATTATAAGGTGTGCAGTTTTTCTTGAACATAGCATGTTTCCTCTTTCTTTCACCTTTCATGGTGGAATAGTAATATCCCAGTTATTACAGTGCCTTATATAGCAGAATATAAACATGGGAGGAGTGGACATGAGCATCTGGTTACCTGTTTTGGCAATCTGGTTACCTGTTTTGGCTTCTGTTTTCAGACCTGTGATGTTTAGCACAGCAGGATGCCTTCTTTGATGTTTAATATGCAACTTGCCTGGAATGGAAGCCTGCTTCTTTCTGTTGAACTTATTTTATTCAAAATGATTTAATAACATTAGAACAATAAATAAATAGTAAAATAAACATTTTATTTAGAGTAAAAAAATAATTATGTAAAGTAATGTAGAGATTTAGTCAGAATTTCAATGTTTTGGTCGGTAGCAAACATCTAATTTTTTTATAAATTTTTTCTTACTTGTATGACAGAGAAACTAGTTTCACTTTCAGATTACAAATAATATACACTTAGTACCTAGCAAGTTTCATCAAATTTGAATCATGAATAAAAAAGTTATTAAATTTTTAGAATGTCTGAATTGGTCAATTTGTCAAAATACCAGCAAAAGTTAAAAGGCTGTAAAAAAAAATCTTATCTTTTTTTCAAGATGTTTTACCATGGTTACATTAGTAATATATGGGAAATTTTTGTGCATATTAATTTGACAATTTTCAAATCCAGATTTTCTTCTGGGAATTTGTTTTCTTTAGAAATCTCTGAAAAATGGCGCCAATTTCTATACAGTCATCTAAAAAATTTTTTTTTTTTTTGTATCTTCGTTTGGCATTCCTTAATTTTATAATTTTCAGACAGAGTAAATGTATACGGATGAATATATGCAGGTAGTGGTAGGTTATCTAGCCTAAAATAGTTGTATTACTGTTTTCAGGTTGTTCGGATTGCCAGATCTTTGGATTTTCCCCTGAATTTGACGCAATATCATAGGTTCTACTGGCACATGAATGTGAAGGACAGTTTTTGAGATACAGCCATGGAATCTACTCTTACCACTAACCCTAAGGTAGGAGAGCACAGCCATATGTTTTTAAAAGTCAGAATTAATTGAACAGTTTCATTTAGGACTTAGACCAGGAACCAGGGGGTCAAAATGGCAATCTGATCACCTCGGCCTTTAATGCTACGCAATAGACCTCTGACATAATAAGGCGCCATTTTGGAAAAACTTTCAGTCACATGATAAAATAAAATGGCGGTCCCCTTATGCCATCTGTTTATACATGTACATTGAAAATATAAACGTTTGTTAATCAAGACTGATATTTTAAATTTCCCTATAAAAATTACCCATGTCGAGTGTATAAATAAAAAATCGAAATAACAACGACATATATAATCAACTTAATAAAGGATACATTATTTGTTACTTTCACGCGAATGAACACTGACTTGTAACACAGGCGATTCGCGTTGGTGTATTCTAGAGCTATACACGAGGTGTATTCTACGGAGGATACGGAAATACCCGATGTTTCACGATTGTCAAAATGGTAGTACCCGAAAGTAGTTCCATAGAAAATTGACAGTGGTCATTCAAGATGGTGTGAGTGTGAAAATGCACTTGACAGGTACTATTGCAATGTAAATTTGTGAAGGGAATATATTTTCCCAGAGAATGGTGCAAAATTGAGTGGACTGGTAGCTATAACACACAGATGGGACTATTTCTTAGACGGTAAGAATTTTGCATGATTTGGCTGATTTGACCTCTGTATGTGAAATAGGGACACCTACTTTCGCTTTGAGCAAAATTGTGAAATTGGAAGCAGTTAATGCCCATATTTTTAACTGTTTTTTGTGTTCTGCTTGAATTGAATATGAATTCTGGAAATTCTCAATGAGTTTGGAGTACAACTGTAAGTGTGACAGTCTAGTGTGCTTATATTACGGTCTATGTGAAATTAATGGTGGTCCGGCTTCATATCTGAATTTCATTTTTTAAAGAGGAGGTTTTCTGTAAACAATAATTGTCTCTAAGTTTTAGTTTAGATTTGTTTTCGAGAGAGGATAGTAGTATAATATGTAGTTAACCAAGTATATCGAAAATAGCCGCCATATGCTTTTGGCGTTGCCATGGCATTGAAATGTAATATTAATCGTACACTAATTGATTCAAACAATTATCTTAATTGAAATTGATCTGTGGTCCAGTGGTAGAGCACCAAACCCTTGATCGGAGGGTCGCGAGTTTGATCGTCCGCCACGGCTATGTGTGGCGTCCTTGAGCAAGACACTTTTCCGCATATGCTTAGTACTGGTTCTAAGCAGGAAGACTTCAAGCATGATAAACCTAAGTTATAAGAACTTGTTTCACAATCGAAGTAAAATAAATAGGTTTAAACTAAATATAAAAATAAAAATAAATTATTACAAAAAAACAATGAAACAAATCTTACTTTAATTGATGGTAGAAACAAATATAATGTAATGTAAGTGCTATCTCGATAGAGGCATTTAAAATAACTAAATGCATTTTACTTATATAAACCAGTCAATTATTCCATTAAATTTTTTCTATAAATTATATTTGTTATTCACAGACATCGTTAAATACACATACATTGGACAGTATTCATATATATCTTCACATACACATACATCGTCACATACACATACATCGGACAGTATTCATATATATCGTCACATACGCATACATCGTCACATACACACACATCGTCACATAAACATACATCGTTACATATACACACATCGTCAGAGAAACATACATCGTCACATACACACATCATACAATATTCACATACATCGTCACATACACACACTTCGTCACATACACATACATCGTCATACACATACATCATACTGTATTCCTATACATCGTCACATACACACACATTATACAGTATCCACATATAAAGTTACTTACACATACATCGTAACATACACATACATCGTCACATAAACATACCTCGTCACATACACAGACATCGTTACATACACATACATCATACAGTATTCACATACACCGTCACATACACATACATCGTCACATACACATTCATCGTCACATACACATACATCGTCACATACACATACATCATACAGTATTCATTAACATCGTCACATACACATACATCATACAGTATTCACATACATCGCCACATACACAGACATCGTCCGTACCCATACATCGTCACATAAACATACATTATACAGTATTCACATACATCGTTACATACACATACATTGTCGAATAAATATACATCGTCACATACACATACATCGTGACATACACATACATCATACAGTATTCACATACACCGTCACATACGTCATAAAGTATTCACATACATCGTCACATACACATACATCGTCACAATCACATACATCATATAGAATTCACATACATCGTCACATACACACATCGTCACATACATATACATCGTCACATACATCACATTATACAGTAATCAAATACATCGCATCATACACCTACATCGTCACATACACATACATCGTCACATACACACACATCATACAGTTAGCAAATACATCGTCACATACACAGATATTGTCACATACACATACATTGTCACATACACAAACATCGTCACATACACATACATCATACAGTATTCACATACATCGTCATATACACATATATCATGAAGTATTCACATACATCGCCACATACACAGACATCGTCACATACCCATATATCGTCACATACACATACATCATACAGTATTCACATACATCGCCACATACACAGACATTGTCACATACACATACATCATACAGTATTCACACACATCGTCACATACACATATATCATACACATACACATACACCGTCACATACACATACATCGCCTCATTGACAGACATCGTCACATACACATACATCATACATTATTCACATATATCGTCGCATACACATACATCATAAACATACATCTTTATATACACATATATCATACATATACACCTACATCATACACATACATCATAAACATATACATACATCGTCGTATACACATTCATCATACACATACATTGTCACATATATCAAACACATTCATCATACAAATACATCAAACACATACACATATATCATATACATACACATACATCATACACAAACACATACATCATACACATAATTATACATCATACACATTTATCATACACATACATCGTCACATACACATACATTATACACATACATCATACACATACATCAAACACATACATTTACATCATATACATACTCAAAAACATACATCATACACAAACACATACATCATACACATACATCATACACAAACACATACATCGTCACATACACATACATCATACAAAAATATCATACACATACATCATACACATACACCATACACATATATCATATACATACATCAAACACATACATCATACACATACATCGTCACATACACATACATCATACACATACATCATAAACATACATTTTACATCAAACACATACATCATACACATACATCAAATACATACATCGTCGCATACACATACATCATACACAAATATCATACACATACATCAAACACATACACATTCATCATATACATACATCATACACATACATCATACACATACATCAAATACATACATCATATACATACATCATATACATACATCATACACATACATCGTCACATACACATACATCGTCACATACACATACATCATACACATGCATCATACACATACATCAAACACATACATCATACATATACACATACATCATACACATATATCATATACATACATCATACACATACATCATACACATACATCGTCACATACACATACATCATACACATACATCATACACATACATCGTCACATACACATACATCATACACATACACATACATCATAAACATACATCTTACATCATATACATACAACTTCACATACACATACATCAAAAACATACATCATACACATACATCAAACACATACATCATTCACATACATCATACAAATACACAAACCGTACATCATACACATACATCATACATCATATACATACATCATATACATACAACGTCACATATACATACATCTAACACATACATCATACACATACATCAAACACATACATCATACACATACATCATACACAAACACATACATCATACACATGCATCATACATCATACACATACATCATGTACATACATCGTCACATACACATACATCAAACACATACATCATACACATACATCAAACACATAGACATACATCATAAACATACAAATACATCATACACAAACACATACATCATACATATACATCATACACAAACACATACATCGTTGCATACAAATACATCATACATATACATCATACATATACATCATACACATACATCATACATATACATCATACATATACATCATACATATACATCATACACAAACACATACATCGTTGCATACAAATACATCATACATATACATCAAACATATACATCATACATATATATCATACACAAACACAAACATCGTTGCATACACATACACCAAACTCATACATAATACACATACATCAAACACATACACATACATCATACACTTACACATACATCATACACAAACACATATATCATACATATCCATCATACACAAACACATACGTCGTTGCATACAAATACATCATACATATACATCATACACATACATCATACATATACATCATACATATACATCATACATATACATCATACATATACATCATACACATACATCATACATTTACATCATACATATACATCATACACATACACATTCATCATACACATACATCATACATAAACAAATACACATACACATACATCATACATCATACACATACATCATATACATATATCATACACATACACATACATCATGCATATTCACATACATCATCAACATAAATCGTCACATACACATACATATACATCATACACAAACAAATACACATATATCATACATAAACTAATACACATACACATACATCATACACATACATCATATATAATACACTTTCATCATACACATACATCATATACATACACATACATCGTCGCATACACATACACATACATCGTCGCATAATAATACATATACATCAATAACATACATCATACACATACATCGTCGCATACACATACATCGTCACATAATCATGCACATACACCATACACATACATTGTCACATAACCATGCACATACATCATACTCATACATCATACACATACATCGTGACATACACTAACATCATACATTATTCACATACATTCACGTTTTATCTTTTGTCTGATCATTTTAGTTATTGGTTAGTTCAAAGCTTCCTCACTGACTACCCGTGTCACTCGTTAAATGCAAATGAATATGTGACCTCCACACGCAGACATTTTCTTTTTACGTGCATGTCACAGTGTGTACATCTAATCATAATTATACATTACTATCAAACACGATATCTAAACTGCATCACTATGTTTAAACATATGTACATGATTTTTGCTAAATATATACAATAATCATGTTATCGGAATATTAGACTATTATACTATCATCATACTGTTTATAATTGTATATTATACCCATCATGGTTCCAATATGTACGTGACTTTATGACAATTAGTTATTGTACAATCTATTACATTTGATTTAAGGCAATGCCTTGTTGAAAACAATGTCAACATCGGCACAACTGTTTTGTTTTAACGAAACCTCAAAATGTAACTAATTAGCCAGACAATTTTATTGCAATTAAAACTAAATATTTTATGTGATCGATGATGCATCTAATCCAAAAGATTATGTGGTATATATAATAATTGCATACCTGTCCGTCCGTAAGCGCATTCGTCCGAATAATGAGTTTCTTCTTTAACCTCAGAAAGTTAAATCTAATATTTTCCAAACTATTTGAGCTTGTGTAACTTTAACCAAAACATGCACAATGTCATATATTTAAGGTGTATAGCCTGGTAACGTATACACACTCTAACCTGTAGATCGCCTTAAACAGTGTTCTTTTTCGGATTCAGGGCTCATTTTACTTAAGTCGGATGAATTGAACTATTTATTGCTTTTACCGAGGTAATTACTAATTACTGTAGTCGAACGGACTATGGCAGATAATGAATTTAAAGCATAAATATATTATATTGTTATAGATGCACATCCATGATATGATTGCGTTTCCATTTGTATTTCTGTTAATTTGTGAATTGCTATTCAGATCCGTGACCGACTTAAAAAAGAAGTTATTTTTCTGTCAAGGACAGTTGATTGTGCTATAAAAATGTATTGTATTGTAAAATTAGTGATTCATTAAAGTAAATTCCATTTATTTTTGTGTTAACTATTATTTGCACTGTCTACTTTCATCCATTATACATGTAAGGTACACCTTAAACATCTATATTTAACTTATTTATATAACGGCTATTACAAGGTACGTTGATTTATACGTTCCTTATAATTGCTTCAGAAATTGATTGTTACCGTTTCAAGCTAAAGCTCTTGATAAGTATTTACCGCTATTAGCATGTATAAAAGAGATTTATTGATTTTATGTATAGTGTCAAGTTATCTTTACTCCAATGTATTACTTGATACATCGGCGCAATAGCCTTGAAGATAACAGCCTGGGTATTTGGTGAAATACTTATCACGTAGCAATACTAACTAAGTTGTTTCAAAACACGATGCACACTTAGTACAGAACTGATACGAACCGTCCTGAACATAAACGTCATTCAGAAAGCAATTGACTCACAACTTAATAGTAACGTTTACGAATCCGATCACCCTGTGTCCGTCTTACCGCCCTGTGTCCGTCATACCGCCCTGTGTTTGTCATACCGCCCTGTGTTCGTCATACCACCCTGTTTCCGTCATACCGCCCTGTGTCCGTCATATTGCCCTGTGTTCGTCATACCGCCCTGTGTTCGTCATACCACCCTGTTTCCGTCATACCGCCCTGTGTTCGTCATACCGCCCTGTGTCCGTCATCATCTTCTGCCATCCGTTGCCGTTTAAAAGAAGTGTGCATCAGAATATACATTATTTCACGGATTTCCACTCACCTTGTACGGTATTATAATGATTATATAACCTCAATATCTAGGACAATTTGAATGAAGCTGGACACACGGGATAATAATCGGACATTGTAAGAGTTACCCTTGTTAACCTTGTATCCACTTTAGCACACATATGTTTTATTTGATGTTATCAATCGTGTATGATTTACGAATTGCAAACAGTTTAAAAGGGATTATTCAGAGAAATACAAGAGTTTTACGTTTATATATATAAAGTGTACATTACATATACATGTCACACTTTATTCGATTAAGAACATGGGTAGACGTAAAACTGAACTGTATTTTTAAATAAAAACTACAGAAGGATAAATAATTGTGTTAAACATTGTACTGGCAACCAACGGGATTTGCATACGATAAAACCTCAAACCCGATATATTTCACACAAATGCCGTCAAACATCATGTTAACCAGCCATCGGGAAAATAAATGACGAAATAATTGGAGTGTCTCTCGGCCAAGAATAATTAAAAATATAATTCAAGATAGAATGCAGAAAAATGTCAAAGGTCAATGCCCAATATTATATTCATAATCATGTATTGTGGCATTTAAGTTTTGGAAGAACTAACCAATAATCCAACGTTCCCAGTCCTTTTAATGTTGATAAAATGGTCCTCGTACATGGTATTATGAGTTAAATAGTTTAACCCTCTCCTCAACAATGCAATTTTCATATTATAAAAATTAAAAGTTAAGTTGCTGTAAAGTTACATATATTTAGTCTGATGTTCATTGTCATATCAGATAAGCGACTCCTCATTTATCAGGTTTCTAGGCTATCTCGTAATATGCCATTTGATCCCAAATTAATATGGACTAGAATCAACACATGAACTTTATAAACAAACTGTGCTACAAGATAATGATGAATGGCAGACATTGCAAACTGCTTGTCAAATCAGTACGACCATTCTTAGTTTACTCAATATAATAGAGAAGACAACGCATTGTAAACTAAGTTTGTAAATTGAATAAAATCTTAGGAGTTTGGAAATTTATAAATTAAAGAAAACTCAAGTTATTGCGCGGAAAACTGTTTTTATTATTTACGATGGCCCTGACCAATCGCAATTTATTCTGTTTATGTAAAAAAAACTATACGCAACCTCTCATTAAAAAGAAAATTAAAATAAAGTAAACAGTAACTGATTTCATTTTCTGTTTTTGTTAAAGATATTTGTCTATGACCTTAAACAGTATGAACATACTTATTTTACATCGATTGTTAACAAGTTATTTTAACTTACACAAATCACGATTCAAATCAAAGTCTTTCTGGGTAGAACCAGTATTAAGCATATGCGAAATTTAAATATATCTATCTTCGGATAAAGTTTGTTCCCAACAAATTTGTCTTCTTTCTTGACCAGATGAATACGTTTAAACGAAATGTTGGTCATTTTATGAATCAAGGACACAGCACAGACAACCGATTTTCAGTTTGAATTTCATTTCTGCAGATATGTCTCTAGATAATTATCAGTTAAGCACTATATAAACTGGGAGGTCAGTCACATATATGTCTGCTGAATAGATAACACTGCGTAAGATTGCGACCAGACCGTTAACCATTACAGATGAAGCACTGATCAAGTAAGTACACACATTACAATTTAGCAGATTATCGACATTATTATTTTTTGTATAAGAAATTATATTTAAATATCATTATATTTTAGCCACGCTTTTATCATAACATACTTTCGCAGAAGAATTATAAAAAAAGATTTCCTTAATCGACATTGCTTAAGTATGATATCGCTATCGCACTTCAATAATTATTGTATTTATTATACAAATTATAGATCTGCAGTTTATTCTACCTGTTGAATATAAGAAGCTTCCTACATACTATATCATTGTTTTGTTCAATGATAATGTAAAGTAGACGTGTTATGTTACATCAGACAACATATCCTTAGCATTATGAGCTTGGTAACGTCTTACCTATTAATATTGTGTGGATTCTCTGCTAGACGGTGTGATGGCTGGATTTTATATAAGGTTCCCATTCATGTCTTACCTATCGAGTTAGATAATGTGTTGATTCTCCACTAGTCGGTGTGGTTGGTGGTGTTGTATATTACGTTCGCATTCATGTCTTACCTATTGAGTTAGATAATGTGTGGGTTCGCCTCTAGAAGGTGTGGTTGGTGGTGTTGTATATAACGTTCCCATTCATGTCTTACCTATTGCGATAGATAATGTGTTGGTACTCCGCTAAACGGTGTGATGGCTGGTGCTGTATATTACGTTCCCATTCATGTCTTACCTATCGAGTTAGACAATGTGTTGGTTCTCAGCTTGACGGTGTGATGGCTGGTGCTGTATATTACGTTCCCATTCATGTCTTACCTATCGAGTTAGATAATGTGTTGGTACTCCGCTAAACGGTGTGATGGCTGGTGCTGTATATTACGTTCCCATTCATGTCTTACCTATCGAGTTAGACAATGTGTTGGTTCTCAGCTTGACGGTGTGATGGCTGGTGCTGTATATTCGGTTCCCATTCATGTCTTACCTATCGAGTTAGATAATGTGTTGGTACCCCGCTAAACGGTGTGATGGCTGGTGCTGTATATTACGTTCCCATTCATGTCTTACCTATCGAGTTAGACAATGTGTTGGTACTCTGCTAGACGGTGTGGTTGGTGGTGTTGTATATTACGTTCCCATTCATGTCTTACCTATCGTGTTAGATAATGTGTTGGTACTCCGCTAAACGGTGTGATAGCTGGTGCTGTATATTACGTTCCCATTTATGTCTTACCTATCGAGTTACATAATGCGTTGGTTCTCCGCTAGACGGTGTGATGACTAGTGTTGTATATTACGTTCCCATTCAGGTCTTACCTATCGAGTTAGATAATGTGTTGGTACTCCGCTAGACGGTGTGGCTGGTGGTGTTGTATATTACGTTCCCATTCATGTCTTACCTATCGAGTTAGATAATGTGTTGGTACTCCACTAGTCGGTGTGGCTGGTGGTGTTGTATATTACGTTCCCATTCATGTCTTACCTATCGAGTTAGATAATGTGTTGGTACTCCACTAGTCGGTGTGGCTGGTGGTGTTGTATATTACGTTCCCATTCATGTCTTACCTATCGAGTTAGATAATGTGTGGGTTCTCCGCTAGACGGTGTGGTTGGTGGTGTTGTATATTACGTTCCCATTCATGTCTTACCTATCGAGTTAGATAATGTGTTGGTACTCCGCTAGACGGTGTGATGGCTGGTGCTATATATTACGTTCCCATTCATGTCTTACTTATCGAGTTAGATAATGTGTGGGTTCTCCGCTAGACGGTGTGGTTGGTGGTGTTGTATATTACGTTCCTATTCATGTCTTACCTATCCAGTTAGATAATGTGTTGGTTCTCCGCTAGACGGCGTGATGGCTGGTGTTGTAGTTGTATATTACGTTCCCATTCATGTCTTTCCTATCGAGTTAGATAATGTGTTGGTACTCCGCTAGACGTTGTGGCTGGTGGTATTGTATATTACGTTCCCATTCATGTCTTACCTATCGAGTTAGATAATGTGTTGGTTCTCCGCTAGACGTAGTGATTGCTGGTGTTGTATATTACGTTCCCATTCATGTCTTACATATCGAGTTAGATAATGTGTTGGTACTCCGCTAGACGGTGTGACAGCTGGTGTTGTATATTACGTTCCCATTCATGTCTTACCTATCGAGTTAGATAATGTGTTGGTACTCCGATAGACGGTGTGACAGCTGGTGTTGTATATTACGTTCCCATTCATGTCTTACCTATCGAGTTAGATAATATGTTGGTACTCCGCTAGACGTTGTGGCTGGTGGTATTGTACATTACGTTCCCATTCATGTCTTACCTATCGGGTTAGATAATGTGTTGGTACTCCGCTAGACGTTGTGGCTGGTGGTGTTGTATATTACGTTCCCATTCATGTCTTACATATCGAGTTAGATAATATATGGGTACTCTGCTAGACGGGGTGATGACTGGTGTTGTATATTTCGTTTAAATCCAGGTCTTACATATCGAGTGAGATAATGTGTTGGTACTCCGCTAGACGGTGTGGTTGATGGTGTTGTATATTACGTTCCCATTCATGTCTTACCTATCGAGTTAGATAATGTGTTGGTACTCAGCTAGACAGTGTGATGGCTGGTGTTGTATATTACGTTCCCATTCATGTCTTACTTATCGAGTTAGATAATGTGTTGGTACTCCGCTAGACGTTGTGGCTGGTGGTATTGTATATTACGTTCCCATTCATGTCTTACCTATCGAGTTAGATAATGTGTTGGTTCTCCGCTAGACGTAGTGATTGCTGGTGCTGTATATTACGTTCCCATTCATGTCTTACCTATCGAGTTAGATAATGTGTTGATACTCCGCTAGACGTTGTGGCTGGTGGTGTTGTATATTACGTTCCCATTCATGTCTTACCTATCGTGTTAGATAATGTGTTGGTTCTCCGCTAGACGTAGTGATTGCTGGTGCTCTATATTACGTTCCCATTCATGTCTTACCTATCGAGTTAGATAATGTGTTGGTACTCCGCTAGACGTTGTGGCTGGTGTTGTATATTACGTTCCCATTCAGGTCTTACCTATCGCGTTAGATAATGTGTTGGTTCTCCGCTAGACAATGTGATGGCTGGTGTTGTATATTAAGTTCCCATTCATGTCTTACCTATCGAGTTAGATAATGTGTTGGTACTCCGCTAGACGTTGTGGCTGGTGTTGTATATTACGTTCCCATTCATGTCTTACTTATCGAGATAGATAATGTGTTTGCTCTCCGCTAGACGTTGTGGCTGGTGGTGTTGAATATTACGTTCCCATTCATGTCTTACCTTTCGAGTTAGACAATGTGTTGGTTCTCCGCTAGACGGTGTGATGGCTGGTGTTGTATATTACGTTCCCATTCATGTCTTTCCTGTCGAGTTAGACAATGTTTTGGTTCTCCGCTAGACGGTGTGATGGCTGGTGCTATATATTACGTTCCCATTCATGTCTTACCTATCGAGTTAGATAATGTCTTGGTACTCCGCTAGACGGTATGGCTGGTGGTGTTGTATATTACGTTCCCATTCATGTCTTACCTATCGAGTTAGACAATGTGTTGGTTCTCCGCTAGACGGTGTGATGGCTGGTGTTGTATATTACGTTCTCATTCATTTCTTGCCTATCGAGTTAGACAATGTGTTGGCACTCCGCTAGACGGCGTGATGGCTGGTTTTGTATATTACGTTCCCATTCATGTCTTACCTATCGAGTTAGATAATGTGTTGGTACTCCGCTAGACGGTGTGAGGGCTGGTGCTGTATATTACGTTCCCATTCATGTCTTACCTGTCGAGTTAGATAATGTTTGGATTCTCCGCTAGACGGTGTCATGGCTGGTGTTGTATATTACGTTCCCATTCATGTCTTACCTATCGAGTTAGATAATGTGTTTGTTCTCCACTAGACGGTGTGATGGCTGGTGCTGTATATTACGTTCCCATTCATGTCTTACCTATCGAGTTAGATAATGTGTTGGTACTCCGCTAGACGGTTTGATAGCTGGTGTTGTATATTACGTTCCCATTCATGTCTTACATATCAAGTTAGATAATGTGTTAGTACTCCGCTAGACGGTATGGCTGGTGGTGTCGTATATTACGTTCCCATTCATGTCTTACCTATCGAGTTAGACAATGTGTTGGTACTCCGCTAGACGGTGTGATGGCTGGTGTTGTATATTACGTTCCCATTCATGTATTACCTATCGAGTTAGACAATGTGTTGGTACTCCGCTAGACGGTGTGGTTGGTGGTGTTGTATATTACGTTCCCATTCATGTCTTACCTATCGAGTTAGATAATGTGTTGGCTCTCCGCTGGACGGTGTGATGGCTGGTGCTGTATATTACGTTCCGATTCATGTCTTACCTATCGAGTTAGATAATGTGTTGGTTCTCCGCTAGACGGTGTGACAGCTGGTGTTGTATATTACGTTCCCATTCATGTCTTATATATCGTGTTAGATAATGTGTTGGTACTCCGCTGGACGGTGTGATCGCTGGTGCTGTATATTACGTTCCCATTCATATCTTACCTATCGAGTTAGACAATGTGTTGGTACTCCTCTAGACGGCGTGATGGCTGGTGTTGTATATTACGTTCCCATTCATGTCTTACCTATCGAGTTAGATAATGTGTTGGTACTCCGCTAGACGGTATGGCTGGTGGTGTTGTATATTACGTTCCCATTCATGTCTTACTTATCGAGTTAGACAATGTGTTGGTTCTCCGCTAGACGGTGTGATGGCTGGTGTTGTATATTACGTTCCCATTCATTTCTTACCTGTCGAGTTTGACAATGTTTTTGGTTCTCCGCTAGACGGTGTGATGGCTGGTGCTGTATATTACGTTCCCATTCATGTCTTACCTATCGAGTTAGATAATGTTTGGATTCTCCGCTAGACGTGTCATGGCTGGTGTTGTATATTACGTTCCCATTCATGTCTTACCTATCGAGTTAGATAATGTGTTGGTACTCCGCTAGACGGTTTGATGGCTGGTGTTGTATATTACGTTCCCATTCATGTCTTACATATCGAGTTAGATAATGTGTGGGTTCTCCGCTAGACGGTGTGATGGCTGGTGTTGTATATTACGTTCCCATTCATGTATTACCTATCGAGTTAGACAATGTGTTGGTACTCCGCTAGACGGTGTGGTTAGTGGTTTTTTATATTACCTTCCCATTCATATCTTACCTATCGATTTAGATAATGTGTTGGTTCTCCGCTATACGGTGTGGTTGGTGGTCTTGAATATTACGTCACCGTTCATGTCTTACCTATCGAGATATATAATGTGTTGGTACTCCGCTAGACGGTGTGGTTGGTGGTCTTGTATATTACGTTCCCATTCATGTCTTACCTATAGAGTTAGATAATGTGTTGGTACTCCGCTAGACGGTGTGGTTCGTGGTTTTGTATATTACGTTCCCATTCATGTCTTACCTATCGAGATATATAATGTGTTGGTACTCCGCTAGACGGTGTGGTTGGTGCTGTTGTATATTACGTTCCCATTCATGTCTTACCTATCGAGTTAGATAATGTGTTGGTTCTTCGCTATACGATGTGGTTGGTGGTGTTGTATATTACGTTCCCATTCATGTTTTACCTATCGAATTAGATAATGTGTTGATACTCCGCTAGACGTTGTGGCTGGTGGTGTTGTATATTACGTTCCCATTCATGTCTTACCTATCGTGTTAGATAATGTGTTGGTTCTCCGCTAGACGTAGTGATTGCTGGTGCTGTATATTACGTTCCCATTCATGTCTTACCTATCGAGTTAGATAATGTGTTGGTACTCCGCTAGACGTTGTGGCTGGTGTTGTATATTACGTTCCCATTCATGTCTTACCTATCGAGTTAGATAATGTGTTGGTACTCCGCTAGACGTTGTGGCTGGTGTTGTATATTACGTTCCCATTCATGTCTTACTTATCGAGATAGATAATGTGTTGGCTCTCCGCTAGACGTTGTGGCTGGTGGTGTTGAATATTACGTTCCCATTCATGTCTTACCTTTCGAGTTAGACAATGTGTTGGTTCTCCGCTAGACGGTGTGATGGCTGGTGTTGTATATTACGTTCCCATTCATGTCTTTCCTGTCGAGTTAGACAATGTTTTGGTTCTCCGCTAGACGGTGTGATGGCTGGTGCTGTATATTACGTTCCCATTCATGTCTTACCTATCAAGTTAGATAATGTGTTGGTACTCCGCTAGACGGTGTGGTTGGTGGTGTTGTATATTACGTTCCCATTCATGCCTTACCTATCGAGTTAGATAATGTGTTGGTTCTCCGCAAGACGGTGTGATGGCTGGTGTTGTATATTACGTTCCCATTCATGTCTTACCTATTGAGTTAGATAATGTGTTGGTATTCCGCTAGACGTTGTGATTGGTGGTGTTGTATATTACGTTCCCATTCATGTCTTACCTATCGAGTTAGATAATGTGTTGGCTCTCCGCTGGACGGTGTGATGGCTGTTGCTGTATATTACGTTCCCATTCATGTCTTACCTATCGAGTTAGATAATGTGTTGGTTCTTCGCTAGACGGTGTGACAGCTGGTGTTGTATATTACGTTCCCATTCATGTCTTACATATCGTTTTAGATAATGTGTTGGTACTCCGCTGGACGGTGTGATCGCTGGTGCTGTATATTACGTTCCCATTCATATCTTACCTATCGAGTTAGACAATGTGTTGGTACTCCGCTAGACGGCATGATGGCTGGTGTTGTATATTACGTTCCCATTCATGTCTTACCTATCGAGTTAGATAATGTGTTGGTACTCCGCTAGACGGTATGGCTGGTGGTGTTGTATATTACGTTCCCATTCATGTCTTACCTATCGAGTTAGACAATGTGTTGGTTCTCCGCTAGACGGTGTGATGGCTGGTGTTGTATATTACGTTCTCATTCATTTCTTGCCTATCGAGTTAGACAATGTGTTGGCACTCCGCTAAACGGCGTGATGGCTGGTTTTGTATATTACGTTCCCATTCATGTCTTACCTATCGAGTTAGATAATGTGTTGGTACTCCGCTAGACGGTGTGAGGGCTGGTGCTGTATATTACGTTCCCATTCATGTCTTACCTGTCGAGTTAGTAAATGTTTGGATTCTCCGCTAGACGGTGTCATGGCTGGTGTTGTATATTACGTTCCCATTCATGTCTTACCTATCGAGTTAGATAATGTGTTTGTTCTCCACTAGACGGTGTGATGGCTGGTGCTGTATATTACGTTCCCATTCATGTCTTACCTATCGAGTTAGATAATGTGTTGGTACTCCGCTAGACGGTTTGATGGCTGGTGTTGTATATTACGTTCCCATTCATGTCTTACATATCGAGTTAGATAATGTGTTGGTACTCCGCTAGACGGTATGGCTGGTGGTGTTGTATATTACGTTCCCATTCATGTCTTACCTATCGAGTTAGACAATGTGTTGGTACTCCGCTAGACGGTGTGATGGCTGGTGTTGTATATTACGTTCCCATTCATGTATTACCTATCGAGTTAGACAATGTGTTGGTACTCCGCTAGACGGTGTGGTTGGTGGTGTTGTATATTACGTTCCCATTCATGTCTTACCTATCGAGTTAGATAATGTGTTGGCTATCCGCTGGACGGTGTGATGGCTGGTGCTGTATATTACGTTCCGATTCATGTCTTACCTATCGAGTTAGATAATGTGTTGGTTCTCCGCTAGACGGTGTGACAGCTGGTGTTGTATATTACGTTCCCATTCATGTCTTATATATCGTGTTAGATAATGTGTTGGTACTCCGCTAGACGGTGTGATCGCTGGTGCTGTATATTACGTTCCCATTCATATCTTACCTATCGAGTTAGACAATGTGTTGGTACTCCGCTAGACGGCGTGATGGCTGGTGTTGTATATTACGTTCCCATTCATGTCTTACCTATCGAGTTAGATAATGTGTTGGTACTCCGCTAGACGGTATGGCTGGTGGTGTTGTATATTACGTTCCCATTCATGTCTTACTTATCGAGTTAGACAACGTGTTGGTTCTCCGCTAGACGGTGTGATGGCTGGTGTTGTATATTACGTTCCCATTCATTTCTTACCTGTCGAGTTTGACAATGTGTTGGTTCTCCGCTAGACGGTGTGATGGCTGGTGCTGTATATTACGTTCCCATTCATGTCTTACCTATCGAGTTAGATAATGTTTGGATTCTCCGCTAGACGTGTCATGGCTAGTGTTGTATATTACGTTCCCATTCATGTCTTACCTATCGAGTTAGATAATGTGTTTGTTCTCCACTAGACGGTGTGATGGCTGGTGCTGTATATTACGTTCCCATTCATGTCTTACCTATCGAGTTAGATAATGTGTTGGTACTCCGCTAGACGGTTTGATGGCTGGTGTTGTATATTACGTTCCCATTCATGTCTTACATATCGAGTTAGATAATGTGTGGGTTCTCCGCTAGACGGTGTGATGGCTGGTGTTGAATATTACGTTCCCATTCATGTATTACCTATCGAGTTAGACAATGTGTTGGTACTCCGCTAGACGGTGTGGTTAGTGGTTTTTTATATTACCTTCCCATTCATATCTTACCTATCGAGTTAGATAATGTGTTGGTTCTCCGCTATACGGTGTGGTTGGTGGTCTTGAATATTACGTCACCGTTCATGTCTTACCTATCGAGATATATAATGTGTTGGTACTCCGCTAGACGGTGTGGTTGGTGGTCTTTTATATTACGTTCCCATTCATGTCTTACCTATAGAGTTAGATAATGTGTTGGTACTCCGCTAGACGGTGTGGTTGGTGGTTTTGTATATTACGTTCCCATTCATGTCTTACCTATCGAGATATATAATGTGTTGGTACTCCGCTAGACGGTGTGGTTGGTGCTGTTGTATATTACGTTCCCATTCATGTCTTACCTATCGAGTTAGATAATGTGTTGGTTCTTCGCTATACGATGTGGTTGGTGGTGTTGTATATTACGTTCCCATTCATGTTTTACCTATCGAATTAGATAAAGTGTTTGTACTCCGCTAGATGGTATGGTTAGTGGTGTTGTATATTACATTCCAATTCATGTCTTACCTATCGAGTTAGATAATGTGTTGTTTCTCCGCTAGACGGTGCTATGGCTAGTGTTGTATATTACGTTTCCATTCATGTCTTACCTCTCGAGTTAGATAAGGTGTTATTACTCCGCTAGACGGTGTGGTTGGTGGTGTTGACTCGATAAAACTGAGCCTGCACCTTCCCTTACTTAAACGCATTACTGTTGTATCTTATTTCCAGTACAATGTACTTCTACTGGGTAACAACAACCCTACTGATGCAGATCACGTGTATATGTATGTATAATCATTTTACTAACATGTTGCTTATAAATAACGTTTAAAGTTTTGTGTAAAAGCGATATGTGTCGTTACTCACAGAAAGTAGTCTACACAACAAGTCCAATTATTATAGCGTTGAATAGGGCCCATATAGAATTATGTTGAAACCCATGTGATAGGTATGGAAAACGCAAAATCAGATAATGACTAGAGAAGAAAATTAACTGAAAAGGGCGAATAAATACAACTGACTATTCAGAAACACGGACATATTAATGCATATATGTTTAGATGACTGTCCACATGTACCATAATGTAGCTTCAGTTCTTCGAATTCCGTAATCATTGATCAAGTACTAGTATAACAACGATAAATAACATTGTTTCATTTCGCATTGTTGGTGTGTATATTGCAGATGCACTGGACTGCTACAGATGTTCAAATGTTAGCAGCACCGACCAATGTCATTCGACAGTACTATGTCGAGATAATGAGGCAAGTTGTCTACGCTATTTTTTATTTAATGCCGAATGATTTGTAGACATAGTTTTGTATGTAGAAATGATGACCTATTATAGTATTTATCTTTGTTTACACCGATTTTAAACTGACCAGTAAGAACTGTATATAATTTATGTGGAAATATATTCAGTTTTCATTTAAATGGATTGCATTTTACTCTATGTGTTGAATTTCAAGTTTTAATTTATATTTAATCTAACAATATTTTAGTAGCTTAATGCCTTTTGGCTTTCTTAGATAATTAGCATGAAGGAAAACAATTGCCAGTCACATAGTATTGATATTGCATTACAGTGTTCAATCAGTCACATTGTCGATCTACTTGATATCGATTTCCCATGTGTTTAACTAAATACTGTAATACTTTGTGTATTCCTGTGCGTCATGCTTGTTTAACTTATAATAAATAAGCAATTGGTTTATATTCTGTAATCAGATGTGATTTGAAACGTTTTGTTTGTGCACAGACCAACTACTATATATAAATCACTCAACTTAGCAATTATTTAATTTCAGAGATGCTTTGCACATGTGTTCAATGAAAATGGGAATACCACCTACACCTTGGCCTGCAAGACTATAGATGTAGTTCTGTTTTTGTATGAGTAGCTGTTAAATGCAATTATGAAGACATTTGCCATTTAAATAACACTTTTTGTAATCGCTCGTCAGCATTTCTCTCAGCATCAACCTATGTTATGCTAATAATCTTATTATGTTACATGCCAATCTTATAACATTGCTATTGTTATTTATCCCTTACTCATATAAAGCTATCAGTTCATGTATGTAAATTGACGGTCCAGTCCAGATGTGTTGCATGTAAATCCATAGTATATAAGTCATGGTTGACACCAAATGTATTGGTTTGGCAGAGGCCTTGATATTGTGTCTATGGTTTGCATTGTAGCTAGGCGCGCTTGCCGTAGTCTGGTCTGTACATTTATGTCTTGGTTATTCACAAATAATTATTTCCATATATATATCATGCATTGTGAATGAGCATCTGAAAAGATCCCAAAAATAGTAAATTCCGTTGTTGTGAATTTAATTACCTCCCTTTATGAAATTAATTATATATGAATTCACTGTATCTCTATGATCCAACAGGTTTAAATCTGTCCTTGATATAGCATGTGAGTAGTCACGAATCCTTAACTGGATCCTACTTATAAAAAGTATCAGTTCATGTATGTAAATTGTCCGCCCAGTCCAGATGTGTTGCATGTAAATCCATAGTATATAAGTCATAGTCGACACCAAATTTATTGGTTTGGCAGAGGCCTTGATATTGTGTCTATGGTTTGCATTGTAACTAGGCGAGCTCGCCGTAGTCTGCTGTGTACATTTATGTCTTGGTTATTCACAAATAATTATCTCCATATATATAATTATATATATATATATATATATATATATATATATATATATATATATATATATATATATATATCAATGTATTGCTTTAAAAGAAGCAAAAATGCTGTTCTGCTGCGGGCATAAACGGAAAGATAGTGTGTGTGTTTGGCATATATAACCGGACTGCAAATATAATGTTATTTTACTTAACTTATGTGTATCATTCCTTTCAGCAATGTCCTTTGCCTACAACCATTTCATCAGTGTCAATAGTTGGACGTTCTGTTTCACAAAGAAACTGTACTCAATGTTGTGATAATGATGGATGTAACAAGAAGTTATGCTCTAAAGGTACACGCCATAGCATTCTTAAACTATTCTGATAAATATTTATACAACAAAACTGTAAAAAAATGCTATGGTTTTCGGAGCGTTATATGATTTGATAACAAATACAACTGGTTCATTTATAATTACGTTTTATACATTTTAGCTGTAGCACAAGTACAACCATGCACTGACGATCCCAAGCTTGACTGTGCTGCCATCAGTTCCGTGTTTGATATCTGTAAAGATATCGTATATGCTCAGTCAGTATGCAGAAAGTTTTGTAGATTGTGCGACTTTGGTAAATTAAATATACTATATAATTATTGATAGTTCAATAATAAAAATTGAAATATTATTAACAAAATGTCTTTGTATTGGTAGTCAAAGTGACGCCTCATTCTGTTACGAACATCGTACTGTATACTGTCTTGGAAGATAGAAAAAATGGAATGTACCTCATCATAATCAGGCATAATAATAATTTGTTATGCTCTATATAGAATGGCATATACATTTATATTGATTATTTCAAGTTTCTGAACAATTACTGAGTTAAATGGAAATTACTTTAGCTAAATTTATATATATATAACTTTATATGAATTTTATATAGGGCATGGATGTAAGAATATTTCACAATATTCGATAACTGTGAAATATATTGTTACATCCCTGCACTGATATATCTTTATAAATTATTTTCGATTATTATGAATTGTATTCATTCGTATCTGCCCTGTATACAATTTATATAAAGTGAAAGAGGATTAAATTTATTTCTCCGGAAATAAAATATATTCCAGATGGATCTTGGATTGAATACCTATTGACTTTGCATATTACTAGACTGTGCTCTCAATAAAACGTGAGGAAGACAAAGAAAATATTGGAATACAACCATAAGCTTTTCACAAAATATACATATATGCAACTATGTACACTTTTTAGGAATATGGAAATATCAATATCTATCTAATCATAATACTAACACAATCATATTTCATTAATTGTATGATATAGATTAATCGAATTAAGGAGCAACATACTGTAGCCAATTATCTGCATTTTCTATAATTATATGTTAACGGTCAATATCAGTTCGACGTACATACATGTACAATATGCAAATCTATTTCGAAGACAGCCTAAGAGAGAATACCAGTGACATATATAGAGATGTGTTTTTTTCAGCTGACAGTGCTTGGTCACAATGGAGCAATTGGGGAACGTGTGACGTCACGTGTGGACCCGGTCATATCGCAAGAACTCGCACGTGTTCTAACCCTGCACCTGGGCACGGAGGCCTCGATTGTGATGGTGATTCATTCGAACAACGTGTTTGCTCTCTAGAAAAGTGTCCAAGTGAGTTTGTTTTACACCAAGATATTGTTAGTTGGATAGCGAAACCTTTCCATTATGTGTTAGTGTGTTTGTCACAAATATAATTTGTGATTTATATTGTTGTGGGATCATCTAAAATTCGATATTTTGCACACACAAAAACATATATTAGATAATATGTGTTTGTGATAATATGTCTTTAAACATATTCATTATTGCAATACTGGTTAATGTGTAGCATTTTTGTTTTTAAGGTTCCAATGAAAATACTCCCTGTTTAATCATTATTTAGAAATATAAGTATGTAAACTGAATATAAGGAAGCAAATTTTGGGTAGAAGATTATAATGTATAACTGTAGTACGAACACTGGTATTTATCACATTTAAATTGCATCATTGTTAATCAGTCCCTAACATGCAATCATTGTAGCACTATACATGTATATGTAACTATACTTATGCATAAGGATACTGTTATTGTTTATATCACATCCAGTACATGGACAATGGAGTAACTGGTCGGAGTGGTCTGCATGCAGTATAACCTGTGGCGTTGGCGTTCAGCACCATTATCATAGTTGTAACAGCCCGGCTCCTTCTCCGGATGGCGACCCTTGTTTTGGCGCCAGAACAGATACAGGAATATGCTTTGAAAAAGCATGCATATGTATATATACTTAAAATAGTTTATTTTACTTTAAGTTTTTAAATAATCCACGTGTTTAAATACAACCTATCTGAAACAAAGCGAACTATAGTTATTTATAAACAAAATATTATCCTAGATCAATGCATTCGTATATTATAAGTATGATATGTGTAAGTATGTATTGCCATTGTTTGATAATACCACATAACTGTGAACATTCGGCTGAAAAAATGCAAAATTATCATCAATAAGCGCCTGACAATATATTGCCTTTATAGAAACAATTATCACTCCATTGATTAGGAAACCTCTCCAAAATCAAACAACTACAAAAGATGTGAATGATATTTCCAATCATTTATTTTTGTATTTTCTCTAGGGAGACATACACTATGTCCTTATAGTGGTAAAAAACTGTATAAAGAACGCTGTTCCAAAATGCAGAATAATACATGATTTCATTGTGAGACTAAATCAAAATCATTAATTAACAACATAACCTATGCAGATATAAATATTTTCTTTTATGCAAATACATATTAAGAGATAAATCTTAACTTACAAAGTAGAATCACATATTCTTAATTACCATTATTACATTCTTAATATTACCCTTTTTTCTGACAATATGTATTAAATGTGTTATTACAAATATTATACATTTTGTTTGATTTTGTGATATAGTGGTGGTTGTGTCCCATCATTTCAACGTTTCCTGTTTGACACCTGTCACCTAACGTTCCGATACATTAATGAACTGTACTTACAGTTTAAACTACTGCAATGATAAGATACACTTATAACTTAGAGATATACCCGTCTAAAGTGTCTAATTGCATAACCTCTTTATTATAAACATTGGGTTTCTGAAGGCACGTTTTTTGTTTTTTTGTTTACATTTGCCATTTTCAATGAACCGCTTTCGGGTTTCCGACCAATCATCGGATAACATCGTGAAGACTCGTTTTCGATCTCGTTTTCGAGGCTTACGGAGTTCAATGGAAACATTGTGCAATACTTTTTTGCGGGACGTATTAAAGTTTTGGCCAACATTCAATTACTGTTGATTTGATAACTTTCAAGTAAATAAAGGTTATACGTCAATACATAAGCATAATTTTGTGCACACTGCATACAGGAAAAGTCTTGATTAACAGCGTGTTTGTGTTAATTGCCAATATAATACCTTTAACACTGTCGGTATTATTTTTGAAGATGGAGGATGGTCCAAATGGACTGAATGGAGTAGGTGTAGCGCCACGTGTGGAACTGGCATAAACACTCGATCCCGATTATGCGATAGTCCGGTTCCATCCCTTCTAGGAGATTGTAATGGTAAAGATCATGAAGTTGAGCTGTGTAACATAACTGATTGTGTGGGTAGGTTAACCTGTAATTCATTTCAATATGTCAGCCGAGATGATTGCTAAAGTTTTACATGCGCTACAGTTCCGCGCACTACACACTATTATACTACAACTGACCCTATTTCGGATTGCACGCTCATTACGGATACGCATGAAATTGGTCTTTTATATTATGTTCAATAAATGAAATATATGTATTGGTATAAAATAATTGTTTATAGACATTTTAACATAATATAAAATATAATAGAAATCTGAATATTTATACAAATATGCTCATTTAGTATAAAGGCGTTAATTTTGCAACTGCAGTTTATTTAACAATGGCTTAATCTTAGAGCTATTTTTCTCAAATTACGCGGTAACATGTATTTTTTATTTTGATTATTATTAGAATAAGTATCAAAGAGTATTTTGTGGGGTTTTAAGGAAAATGTATCCATACACTATATCAAAATATTATAAAAATGCTATAGTTTTATTGCAAAATTGAAACTCAATTGACACTCTGCCGAAATATTTTTGTTTTTAAAAACCCTAAACTGTTGAGTTCAATTCATAATTACCATTTCCATAACAATCATTATTATCTGCATGCATCTGTGTATTAGTGTTAATTAAAAACTAGATATAAACAATTTTAAATATTGTTTTTGCATTGCTTGTTAAATCTACATTTGTTCGCCAAATGTCAAGGACGGGTTTGTTTATGAGTAGGAAATTAAAAAAAAATATTTATGGTTACATGTGGGTTTTTTTATTTCTAATATTGTATGAACATAGATTAAACTTAAATACCGCAAAGTTTCATAAAAAATTCTATCCATAGAAAAAATATGACAATAACTATAGCAATCGTCTTTAATAGGAATACTGACGTGAGTTTGATGTTTAACATACAATTAACCTCATATTAAAACTATCGTAAAAAGAAAAAAAAATATCGATTTAACGTCTTTGTAATCATTTTTTAACCATATAGATAATGTAACTTTAGCAACGATTCTGGTAAAGAAGTTTACTCTTAGTAATCAATACATGTATACACTAATGTCCAGCCTGCACATCTTATGTGTTTTTTAAATCTATATGATTATCAGCGTCACAAAATGCTAAAACTATACAATGATGTTTTCATGTAATTTTAGATGTGTCTGATTGTTACGAGATTAAACAGTTGAATTCTTCTGCGACTACTGGTATATATACCGTATGGCCACATTTAGTTCATGTTCAAGTATTTTGTGACATGGACACGGATGGCGGAGGCTGGACAGTAAGTAAACAGCTAATATTATCAACATTACGAGTAAAAGTACGAGGATTGGTCAAAATATACGTTGACTTTTGCCATAGATTTATTATCATTTGGAAAAATATATTAATTATTAACAGCGTTGTATATTAACTTATAATGCATATGCGGATGATTTTATCTAAAGAAGTTTCTTAGTTTTTGTATATCGGTAATGTAATTTTATCTTTAACCATTGTATACATTGTGGGTACAGTTTTACAAAGCGTTTCTCAAAATAGAAGCTTATACCTTACTTCGACAATGGCATCACCTTAGACACCGGAAATTCGCGTTGGTATTTAACGTTGAATTTAACTAAGCAAAACAATTGGTTCATTATTTACAACATCGTTGAATTCATAATAGACATCTAGAGCACACAATGATTTATGCTACGGTAGTATACTCGTATGTACATCGAAGATATTACTATAATACCTTTAAAATACCCATTCCTTTCTTTCAATATACTAGGTCCAAAATACGAGTAATACGATCTCGTATAGCTAAATTGCATTATACATTCCAGGTTTTCCAGCACAGATTTAACGGGAGTGTTGATTTCTATCGAAACTTTAGTGATTACGAAAAAGGATTTGGCGACCTCCGTGGTGAATTTTGGCTAGGTAAATCAATATTTTGTTGTTTTTTTTTGTTTTGCAATGTTGATTCATATTAATTACATCAATTTTGTTACTTTGATTTAGCTAAATGTTATTTAGGTAACACGACAACCTTACAGTTTAAAAGATAAAAATATAGATCTTTATCATGTAAGTGTAAATGAAAATGTAAAAACATTTCTTATGTTTAATTTTTTATTACCTGTATCTGATTGGTTACTTCATTATTCCGTTACCAGTATTAACATACTAAATGTTGTGACGCCTGTGTTTTTGTAAGATGTAAAATATGCTGATTAGTATATTATGTTTTTATTATACAATAAATATATAAATAAAAATGTATGTTCAACAATAATTTTAGTATTCAAACAACGCAGTCACCATAACCACAAAAATATAAACAGGAAACATTCACCAAAATAGCACAAACACGATTGATATAAGGAATATTTAAAACAAGTATAATATATACATAGAGAGAACTCGACAACAGGGACCATCGGTTAATAGCAACAGACGGTACGCGGGAGCTAAAACCCGGTTAATGCTCTTCGCTTGTCTTAACATTACAAAACGATACAGCGAACACCAAAGTATACTATTGTTTCATACGTAGCATGTTCATGTATATATATATATATATATATAACGGGAACTATTACGAGTGTATGAACAAACCTTGAATCTACGATAAATATAAGGAGAAAGTGATATTTTTGACCATTATGAAAACAAGTATTCAAATGATTAAAATGGATATGGCAAGGCGCTGCATTAGGAAGATTGAAAGGATGTAAACCTTTGTTTGATCTAGTTTGAATGGGGTGTTGAATCTTTACCGGTCATACGTATTCAAGACGCAGAGTGTATCCAAATTAAAATAAGTAGAAACATACATAGAGAAGAAGTTACCGTTGAAATTGATATACCGACGAATATTGGTGAATCTGCAACTCTTAACGTGGTGTGAACAGTTGTTTTGATAAGATAAGATCCATGATTATCCAATACTGCAAGATAAATAATCAAACCTGTTTTATTAACACAGTCCAGTTTTCTAATTGGAAAAACAGTATACGTTCTTATAACAGTCTAACCTGTGTCAGTGGTCACCTTTATTAAACAACCACTTGTCTTAAACAGACACATTTTCTATGTACCATTTTTATAATTTCAGTTGTAATCAACTTGTATTAAGTAGCAACCTGCCTTAAGGGGTTAATTTTCCTCTTTCTCTTGAGTTGCTGTTTAAGACCGGTTTGACTGCATTTACCATGCACACTATTGTGAATTTAAAAAATATGGAATATAACATTACTTAAATATCTGAGCATTGGATACATCTAAGTAAACGATAAGACCAGTCTCAGCTCAGACATCTAGAACTATACATCCATGAAACCGAGATAATCCATTGTTGCAAACGTGAGTTTCCGACAAGTACACGACGAACCTTTATTTCAAATGTTTGCCTGGTGTCACTACATACATGTACTTAAGTTTATAAGACAGTTTAGAAAGTATACTGTTTTATCGTATAACACTGGCATGTTCCTCATGTATAGGTCTCTTATACATACAAGAAATGACATCAAACAATCAAACTGAGCTGAGATTAGACTTAGAGGCAGCTAATGGTTCTACTGTGTACGAGACATATCAGAACTTCTCTCTGTTAGGTGACAGTTACACGCTCCATATAGGACAGTCAGCAGGGACTGCAGGTAAGTTAGTTATTGCCATGCCATCTGGAGATGATGTTCTATTATTTACTACAAGTTTTACTAAAATAATTAATACTTATTTACAAGCAATGCCATCATGAGTTTAAAGTTAGTAGGTTGTTGGCCGTTGATAGTTGGGGACTCGAATAACCAACACCGACCAGTTGCCAGTTGGGGATTCGTTTTTATTTTACTCGTGTCTATACGTTTAAAAATATAATCAATTAAAAAACGGATGTATACTAATTTTAAATATGAATCCCCAACTGGCAATTGGTTGGTAGTTGGCGATTCTGCCGAATCCCCAACGGGAAATTTTGAATCGTCTTCTCGTGAATATATTCAACGTATTGAATTAACAAGGGTTTGTGTTTTTCTATTGTTATCAACTGGTTTTCTATATTGTTTTATTTTGTTTAATAAATATTAATCAGTGATCTAAAAAATCCGAATCCTTAACTGGCAACTGTTCGATAGAGCATTGTTAAAATGTAATTTGGAATAGTATCATTGGCTTTAAGTACCAATATCGATTATTTACTCTGTGCCCGCATTTAAGATATAAACTTTGAAATCGTGCATATTCACATATAATCTTGAATCAGTCCTTGAATTGTATATAAACAATATACACTGTATGACTGTGTTCCCTCTATTAACGTTTTATCCCTAATAGGAACTTTTTGAAACTTGGATATGCTCAAATTTAAGGCTTTAGCATTGAACATGACAAAAATAGATAAACCACTCTTTATTTCAAATATTTATACATTTGTTTTTATTAAGGAAACCAAACCAGTTGTTTTTTATGAATACTTTTTTCGAATTAATGATAAGCCATCTTGTGATGTGTTAATTGTAAATAGTATGTATATACACTATACTGACTTGTCCAATTATGCTGATTACTATGATGAATTTGCCATATTAGAAATTGTTATAAAAACCATATCAATTGATAAAGGTTATTGTATGTCAATCGATCACAATGTATTTGTTTGTGACCTGAGCGTCCATGCGTGTTGCTGGACTACACTGTAACACATTTGAGTGGTATATGCTTAATAGATGCTGTTTTGTCGTAAGTTTTACTGCATTCATCTATTCATATGTAAAATAGGTTGACTTGCCAATGCATACATTCGGTGTTCCGGACATTAAGTGACTGCCATTGCCCCTTCTTCTTATACTTATTTCATTGAGAACAATGCGTGATTATGTTGATACACAAATGTCTGCAGTTCCCGTACTGGTCAATAATCCTAAAATTTGAATTGCAAGGAAAAGTTCAAACAGATTATACAAATGTCATCATTTTTTTCCCTGGGTCATCGAAGTCACGCCAGATTGTTTGACTTTACAAAATTGTTGTGAAAAAAATCACAAATTAACGTTTTTACATCAATATCTATTGACCAAGTAAACTAATAAAGACTTCTTAAAAATACTTCTAAAACATGATCAAGAAAATAGGCCAGATCACAGTCACAATAAACTTCAGAAAAACATTCGGAGACGTTTAACATAATCGAGAAATTTGGTTATCAATTAAAGGAGGGTAGTCAGAATACAGATGTCATTGAAGGCTGTAGTGTTAAAAGACAATTGGACATATAGAAAAAGTTGGTTAAGAGCAGTCTTTTACAGTCATGAATTTAAGTCATGATAAAAATGTAATATCACGCTTTATCCAAATACAACAAAACAAGATTTCTCTATTCAATCGCCAGCTTCCTAAAGCATACGCGAAAGACAACAACAGCTTTATGCTCCATGTTAGGTTCGGAATGAAGATTAAGATCAGTAGTTATTGATCACAAAACCACATGTTCACTCAGCACCTATTTGCTTTGGGAAACTAAGATCTGGTCTAAATAACATTCAATGACTTGTTTCTAAAATGTATCTGACTGCCTTGTACAAGAAGAAATACCCATAGATTGGGTTCCTTTAAAAATAATCTAAAGAAGAAGCCATTTATTAAAAGAGGCATCACTTACAAGTCCGATATTTTAAAGAAGAGAATATTTAACACTGTTTATCTAAATGCTATCGTATAAATAAAGCTATTTTGTGAACTTTTTGTTCAGAAACATGTGTTCATTTCTGCTTCTGTATAGCGTGTTGTTGTCGGTTAAATCGCGTCCCACTCTAAATGCAACAACAATAAATATCCTAAAACGCGTCCCACTCTAAATTAACCAACAATTACTATCCTAAATCGCGTCCCACTCTAAATGCAACAACAATTACTATCCTAAATCGCGTCCCACTCTAAATGCAACAATGATTACTATCCTAAATCGCGTCCCACTCTAAATGAACCAACAATTACTATCCAAAATCGCGTCCAAATCTAAATGCAACAACAATTACTATCCTAAATCGCGTCCCACTCTAAATGCAACAACAATTACTATCCTAAATCGCGTCCCACTCTCAATGCAACAACAATTACTATCCTAAATCGCGTCCCACTCTCAATGCAACAACAATTACTATCCTAAATCGCGTCCCACTCTAAATGCAACAACAATTACTATCTAAATCGCGTCCCATTCTAAATGCAACAACAATTACTATCCTAAATCGCGTCCCACTTTAAATGCAACAACAATTACTATCCTAAATCGCGTCCCACTCTAAATGTAACAACAATTACTATCCTGAATCGCGTCCCAATCTAAATGCAACAACAATTACTATCCTGAATCGCGTCCCACTCTAAATGCAACAACAATTACTATCCTAAATCGCGTCCCACTCTAAATGCAACAACAATTACTATCCTAAACCGCGTTCCACTCTCAATGCAACAACAATTACTATCCTAAATCGCGTCCCACTTTAAATGCAACAACAATTACTATCCTAAATCGCGTCCCACTTTAAATGCAACAACAATTACTATCCTAAATCGCGTCCCACTCTAAATGCAACAACAATTACTATCCTAAATCGCGTCCCACTTTAAATGCAACAACAATTACTATCCTAAATCGCGTCCCACTTTAAATGCAACAACAATTACTATCCTAAATCGCGTCCCACTCTAAATGCAACAACAATTACTATCCTAAACCGTGTCCCAATCTAAATGCAACAACAATTACTATCGTAAATCGCGTCCCACTCTAAATGCAACAACAATTACTATCCTAAACCGCGTCCCACTCTCAATGCAACAACAATTACTATCCTAAACCGTGTCCCAATCTAAATGCAACAACAATTACTATCCTAAATCGCATCCCACTCTAAATGCAACAACAATTACTATCCTAAATCGCGTCCCACTCTAAATGCAACAACAATTACTATCCTAAATTGCGTCCCACTTTAAATGCAACAACAATTACTATCCTAAATCGCGTCCCACTCTAAATGCAACAACAATTACTATCCTAAATCGCGTCCCAATCTAAATGCAACAACAATTACTATCCTAAATCGCGTCCCACTTTAATGGCAACAACAATTACTATCCTAAATCGCGTCCCAATCTAAATGCAACAACAATTACTATCCTAAATCGCGTCCCACTCTAAATGCAACAACAATTACTATCGTAAATCGCGTCCCACTCTAAATGCAACAACAATTACTATCCTAAATCGCGTCCCACTTTAAATGCAACAACAATTTATATCCTAAATCGCGTCCCACTCTCAATGCAACAACAATTACTATCCTAAATCACGCCCCACTCTAAATGCAACAACAATTACTATCCTAAATCGCATCCCACTCTAAATGTAACAACAATTACTATCCTAAATCGCGTCCCACTTTAATGGCAACAACAATTACTATCCTAAATCGCGTCCCACTCTAAATGCAACAACAATAACTTTCCTAAATCGCGTCCCACTCTCAATGCAACAACAATTACTATCCTAAATCCGATAATTCATGAGCGACAATAACACATATTCGAATTTTCGGTAATCAGCGTAGCGCGTTCCGAAACTATCCAGAATTGGTTTTCTAAAATCAATCACGAATACAATTGTTTATTAACGACATTTTTAAACAGTTATTTCCAGAAAGTAACATCAAGTTACAAGGGTTTCTTTCAGAATAGGTACTGTTAGATTATTTCGTGCACATAAAATGTATAGGCGAGGCCTCTTTAATAGGTTAGATTTTAGTAAAATAGGTGAATGGTGGTATGTCCATCAAATGTATATGTGATTGGTAAAATTAAACTTGTGGTCAGTAAATTCGAATGCTTATGTAAACAATCTGGACGATGATAACAATAACCCTTAGAATATATAGTTTATGCAACTTGCAAGTAACATACTTATCACGCATCGTTTAGCGGCACTGTAGCTTGGTTTCGGATTGTTGATTGAACATACTCAGTAACACCATCCGAACTGTGTTTCTGTTATTCATTCCAAAAGGCATGATCGAAAACTGTTTACATTCTTAATGCCCATGCATTCTTGTCAAAGATTACTAAAATGACATTTAATAGCAAAATACAAAAAGTCACGTGATTATATAACTTTTCAAGAGTATACTGATAAGATATTGATTATTATACATCATAAGTGAAAAGTCACTTTAAATTTAAAATGATTAAAGTTTAAATTTAAGTTTAAGTTTAATCAAAGTTTATTCATGTTCATGTATTAATTCAACCAATACACATGTTGCCATATAAAATATTGACTTCCAAGCACATACATATTACTATCTGAAACTTAGAATTTAAGTAATTATTAACAGTTTTATTTTAGAAACGGTTAATGTGTTTTACTCATTGTGTTATTTTTCTTCATGTTTGGCAGTCATTTTGAAAATGGCGATCATTTAAAAAATCTGTCGCGGGTCCATAGCCAAAACTCTTCAGTAATATAAACTTAACCTATGAGAGACCATGAGCTGGGGTAATACATTTCGTTGAAACAAAATAAGTTTAACATTCAGTGTTATTTTTGTCATATTTGGCGGCCATGTTGATTTTTGCAGCGATTTTGAAAAATCTGACATTGGGTCTATAGCCAAAATTGTTCAGTAATATATAATATAAATATGCCAAAGTTGCTGCTTTTGTCACAATTATTAGTGTGTATGATCCGTGTTATGAGGATTAGCTGAATTAATTTGATAACACATTGCCCTTGTGTTATCTAAATCAGATCAGGTTATTAAGACACTTTAAAAAGTAAGTTCAACAACACCTGACGAAGAGGTAGATAATATTCATGTTAGTACTTCTAAAACACGCTACATAATACGACTCTGGAAACGATCCAATCTAAAGTAGATAGTTTAAGACATTCTGCAGTAATTTTTTTAAACAAGTAACTACATAGTATATGTAACAGAGTCAGACACTGGGGAAGGATCAAATTTATATAAGTGGCTACGACATTCCATATAATACATTTACAGCGCCTGATTCTTAAAAGGATATATTTCGTTTATTGAGAATAAAACACAAAGTAAAATAGCTTTAAAATAGTCTTGCTATAGCGAGGATCCAATCAATATTAGAACGACTAAGCCACACTGCAGAATAAGTTTACCAGAACCTGGCTGCGAGGATCCAATCAATATTAGAACGACTAAGCCACACTGCAGAATAAATTTACCAGAGCCTGGCTCTGTGAAGGATCCAAATTCTTAATAAAGAGACAAGACACACTGCAAAGTATTTTGCACAGAGCCTGGCTCGGTGGAGGATCCAATACTTAATAAAGAGACAAGACACACTGCACAGTATGTTGCACAGAGCCTGGCTCGGTGGAGGATCCAATACTTAATAAAGAGACAAGACACGCTGCAAAGTATGATGCACAAAGCCTGGCTCGGTGGAGGATCCAATTCTTATTAAACAGACAAGTCTCATTGCACAGTTTGTTGCACAAAGTTTGGCTCTGTGGAGGATATAATTCTTATTAAAGTAACAAGACACATTAAACAGTATGCTGCACAGAACCAGGCTCGGTGGTGGATCCAATTCTTAATAAAGAGACAAGACACACTGCTAAGTATGTTGCTGGCTCGGTGGTGGATCCAATTCTTATTTAAGAGACAAGATACACTGCACTGTATGTTGCACAGAGCCTGGCTATGTGGAGGAGTCAATTCTTGATAAAGAGACAAGACACAATAGACAGTATGTTGCACAGAGCCAGGCTCGGTGGTGGATCCAATTCTTATTTAAGAGACAAGACACACTCCACAGTACGTTGCACAGAGCCTGGCTCGGTGGAGGATCAAATTTTTATTAAACAGACAAGAAACGCTGCACAGTATGTTGCACAGAGCCTGGCTCGGTGGAGGATCCAATTCTTAATAAAGAGACAAGACACACTGCAAAGTATGATGCACAGAGCCTGGCTCGGTGGAGGATCCAATTATTATCAAAGAGACAAGACAAACTCTACAGTATGTTGGGTAGTATGTTGCACAGAGTATGGATCTGTGGAGGATCCATTTGGTTATTAAAGGCAGAAGACAGACTACACAGTATGTTGAACAGGATCTAACTCTGTGGAGGAGCCAATACTTATTAAATACACAAAACACATTGCACAGTATGTTGCACATAGCCTGTCTCTGTGGAGGATACATTTCTTATTAAATAGACAAGACACACTACATAGTATGTCGCACAGAGCCTCGCTCTGTGGAGGAGCCAATTCTTATAACAAAGACAATACACTGCACAGTATGTTGCACATGGTCCGGCTCTGTGGAATATCCAATTCTTATTAAAGGGACAAGACACACTGCACAGTACGTTGCAAAGAGTATGTCTCAGTGGAAGATCCAATTTTTATAAAGAGACAACATACACTGCACAGTATGTTGCACAGAGTCCGGCTATGTGGAATATCAAATTATTTTTAAAGGGACGGGTCACATTGCATGTATGTTGCAAAGAGTCTGGCTCTTTGAAGAATCCAATTTGTATTAATGACAAAAGACTTACTGCACGGTATGTTGCACAGAGTCCGGCTATGTGGAAGATCAAATTATTATTAAAGGGACGGGTCACATTGCACGTTTGTTGCAAAGAGTGGTGCTCTTTGAAGAATCTAATTTGTATTAACGACAAAAGACACATTGCACAGTATGCTGCACAGAGTCCGGCTATGTGGAAGATCAAATTATTATTAAAGGGACAGGACACATTGCACGTATGTTGCAAAGAGTCTGGCTCTGTCAAGAATCTAATTTGCATTAATGACAAAAGACACACTACATATTATGTTGAACAGGGCCTGGCTCTATGGAGGATCCAATTCTTATTTACGAGGCAAGGCACGCTGAACATTATATTGAACATAGTATGGCTCTGTGCCGGATCCAATTCTTATTAAATAAACAACACTCATTGCATAGTATGCTGCATTGAGTTTGACTCTGTGGAGGTTATAATTCTTATCAAAGATACAATACACACTGCACATTATGTTGCATAGAGCCAAGCTTTGTGGAGAATCCAATTCTTATTAAAGAGACAAGGCATACTACAGAGTATGTTGCACAGAGTTTGGCTCTGTGGAATATTCAATTCACTGCATAGTACGTTGCAGAGATTCTGGCTCTGTGCCGGACCCAATTCTTATTAAAGAGACAACAATCATTGCATAGTATGCTGCATTGAGTTTGACTCTGTGGAGGTTATAATTCTTATCAAAGATACAATACACACTGCACATTATGTTGCATAGAGCCAAGCTTTGTGGTGAATCCAATTCTTATTAAAGAGACAAGACATACTACAGAGTATGTTGTACAGAGTCTGGCTCTGTGGAGGATCCATGTTTTATTAAAGACACAAGACACGCTGAACGGTATGTTGCACAGAGTCTGGTTCTGTGGAGAAGCAACTTTTTATTAAAGAGACAAGACACACTACACAATGTGCTGCCCAGAGACTGGACTGGCTCTAAGGAGGAGCCACTACTTATTAAAGAGACAAGACACACTGCACAGTATGTTGCATATAGCGTGTCTCTGTGGAGGATACAATTCTTATTAAAGAGACAAGACAAACAGCACAGTATGTTGCCCAGAGACAGGCTCTGAGGAGAAGCCACTACTTATTAAAGAGACTAGAGACACTTTTTAAAGAGACAAGACAAACTGCACAGTATGTTGCACATAGCGTGTCTCTGTGTAGGATACAATTTTTATTTAAGAGACAAGACAAACTGCACAGTATGTTGCACAGAGACTAGCTCTAAGGAGGAGCCACTACTTATTAAAGAGACAAGACACACTGCACAGTATGTTTCCCAGAGACTGGCTCTAAGGAGGAGCCACTACTTATTAAAGAGACAAGAAAAACTGCACAGTATGTTGCCCAGAGACTGGCTCTAAGGAGGAGCCACTACTTATTAAAGAGACAAGACACACTGCACAGTATGTTTACCCGAGACTGGCTCTGAGGAGGAGCCACTTTTTATTAAAGATACAAGACACACTGCACAGTATGTTGCCCAGAGACTGGCTCTGTGGCGGATACAATTCTTATTAAAGAGACGAGACACACTGCACAGTATGTTGCACAGAGTCTGGCCATGTGGAGGATCCAACTCTTTCTAAATGGACAAGACACATTACACAGTATGTTGCATAGCGGCAGACTCTGTGGAAGATCCAATTCTTATTAAAGAGACAAGACACACTGCACAGTATTTTGCACAGAGTTTGGCTATGTGGAATATCAGATTATTATTAAAGGGACAGGACACATTGCACGTATATTGCAAAGAGTCTGGCTCTGTGAAGAATCCAATTTGTATTAATGACAAAAGACACACTGTGCATTATGTTTCACAGAGTCCGGCTCTATGGAGGATCCAATTCCTAGTAACGAGGCAAGACACGATGCACATTATATTGCACATAGTAAGGCTCTGTGTCGGATGCAATTCTTATTAAAGAAACAAGCTCACTGCATAGTACGTTGCAGAGATTCTGGCTCTGTGCCGGATCCAATTCTTATTAAATAGAGAACACTCACTGCATAGTATGCTGTACTGAGTTTGACTCTGCGGAGGTTATCATTCTTATCAAAGATACAATACACACTGCACATTATGTTGCATAGAGCCAGGCTCTGTGGATAATCCAATTCATATTAAAGAGACAAGACACACTACACAGTATATTGCACAGAGTCTGGCTCTGTGGAATATTCAATTCTTATAAAAGAGACAATACACACTGAACAGTATGTTGCACAGAGCCAGTCTCTGTGGAAAATCCAGTTCTTATTAAAGAGAAAGGACACACTACACAGTATATTGCACAGAGTCCGGCTCCGTGGAAGACTCAATGCCTATCAATGGGACAAAACATATTGCATAGTATGTTGCACAGAGTCTGGCTCTGTGGAGGATCCATGTTTTATTAAAGACACAAGACACACTGAACGGTATGTTGCACAGAATCTGGCTATGTGAAGGAGCCAATTTTTATTAAAGAGACAAGTCACACTGCACAATGTGCTGCCAAGAGACTGGCTCTAAGGTGGAGCCACTACTTATTAAAAACACAAGACACTATGCACAGTGTGTTGCACATAGCGTGTCTCTGTGGAAGATACAATTATTATTAAAGAGACAAGACACACTGCACAGTATGTTGCACAGAGTCCGGCCATTGCAGGATCCAACTCTTTCCAAATGGACAGAACACATTACACAGTATATTGCATAGTGGCAGACTCTGTGTAAGATCCAATTCTTATCAAAGAGACAAGACACACAGCACAGTATATTGCACAGAGTTTAGCTCTGTGGAGGATTCAATTTTAATTGAAGACAAGACACACTGCATAGTATGTTGCACAGAGCCTGGCTCTGTGGAAGATCCAATTACTATTATAGTGACAGGACACATTGCATAGTATGTTGTACAGAGTCTGATTCTGTGGAGAATCCAATTATTATCAAACGGACAAGACACACTTCACAGTATTTTGCACAGAGTCTGGTTCTGTGGAGAATCAAATTATTATCAAACGGACAAGACACACTGCACAGTATTTTACACAGAGTCTGGCTCTGTGGAGGATCCAATTCGCATTAAAGAGACAAAATACACTGCAAAGTATGTTGCACAGTGGATGGCTCTGTGGAAGATCTAATTTTAATTAAAGTGACAAGACACAGTTAACAGTATGTTGAAAAGAGTCGGGCTCAATGAAGGATCCAATTCTGTTTTAAAAGACAGGACACACTGCATAGTACGTATGGCTCTGTGGAAGATCCAATTATTATTAAAGGGACAGGACACATTGCATAGTATGTTGCACAGAGTCTGGCTCTGTGGAGGAACAAATTCTTATTAAAGGGACAAGACGCTCTACACAGTATGTTGCATAGAGCCTGGCTCTGCGGAGGATCCAGTTGTTATTGAAGAGACAAGATACACGGCACAGTATGCTGCACAGAGTTTGGCTCTATGAAGTTTAAATTCTTATTAAAGGGACACGACACATTGCACAGTACGTTGCATAGTGTTTGGCTTAGTGAATGATCATTTTTTTATTAAAGAGACAATACACACTGCACAGTATGTTGCACTGAGTCCGGCTCTGTGGATGTTCAAATTATTATTTAAGGGACAGGTCACATTGCATAGTATGTTGCCATGAGTCTGGCTCTGTAGAGGATCCAATTGTTAATAAAAGAAAAAACACACTGAACAGTTTGTTGCAAAGATTCTAGCCCTTTGCAGGATCCAGTTATTATTAATGGGACAGGAGACATTGCATAGTATGCTGCTCAGAGTCTGACTCTGTTGAGGATCCAATTCTAGTTAAAGGGACAGGGAACATTGCAAAGCATGTTGCACAGAGTCCGGCTCTGTGGAGGATCCAATTTTATTAAAGGGACAGGACACATTGCACAGTACGTTGCCTAGAGTTTGGCTATGTGAATGATCAATGTTTTATTAAAGATACAAGACACACTGCACCTGACTCTGGGTAATATCCTGTATTTTTAAAAAACACTGGCTCTGGGGATGGCAAATTTATATCTGTTCAGTGGCAATAAGACATTCTCCAGAGTAAGTGTAAAAATACTCAACGCTTGGGAGTACTCAATTTATTTGCAGGTGTGGGTAATGAGGACATAGTAAGTTTAACGTAGCCTGATGACACGGGGAAGGATCGAATTTTACCGGTATAAATAAAACACTCTGCATAGTATATTTAACAGAGCCTGAACCTTGTAACGTTCAAATTTATGCATGTATAAAGAATTTTCATAATCGTAATTTCATCCATGTAATGAAGATTTTCCTCATTATCCTTATCATAGTTTCACTACATATAATATGACGAGAACCATGAATGCTTATTAAAGCTTATTTCAATTGTCTGTTGTTATATTAATATTCAAATTCAATTCTCTATAACCAACTGACTACTAAGTTTCTTTAAACAAATTCTATCACAGTCACTTGATAAAACTAAAAACGCCCGGATGTAAATGCTAGTTCCGATCAACATATGTTACCGTAAGCTCTACTGTTCCTGTGCCCTTTATGTTCCAGATGTTGAATTCCACCGAACAGCTGTATTAGTATATGTTATGTAAACTGTTTAAAATTCGATTATATTCATCAAAAGACTATATCCAGCTTTATTTTATTTTTATATAATATTTGTAATGAGCATCTGTATATATTACATATAAAACGTTTACATTTTCAATATTGTGTAGGATGTAATGTGTAGATACGGTTGGTTTTATTACTAGAACTTGTATAGTTAATGTCACCGCCATGTTTTAAATAATCAAACATGCTATTGTCTATGTATTTTTCTACATCCCAGGTGATGTTGATGGTTTAACCTACCACAATGGACAAGTATTCTCGACGTATGACAGAGATAACAAATACGACTGCGCTGTAACAGATCACGGCGGTTGGTGGTATAAAATCTGTGCGTCTGTCAACCTGAATGGTAACTACGCGACACCTGGTACATTATCACATTATGGCAGTGGACAAGGTGGTGTTATATACTTTAACTTCACACAACATCAGTCTCTTAAAATGTCAAAAATGATGTTCAGGAGAAACTAGTTTACACTTAACATACATGTTCACATAATTCAAAATGGTTTTGTTCAGATTATAATTAAACTAATTTGCGATAGCAGTTAGCACGTACAGAACATTGTATACACGGTGATGTTTATATAATTATATTCAAAATTCATTTTTATATTCCAAAAAATACTTTAAGCTATAACTTAGTGATAGACACTCGGTAAAAGGTTACTTTAACCTTATATAATATATCAAGAATGTACCCCCACATATAAGTAATAGACTCTCGGTAAACGCGTTTTTATAAATATTCAGAGATATGTCAGTTAAATAATACATTATCATCTCATTGTGTCCTCATGCGTGGTACTACATGTACCTACAACCGGCTTCAGTGGTAATCTATAGTTGAACAGCACTGACTGAGTTCCATAGCTCCAATGAATCAGACACAACAACACTGAGCCAAGCACGGGGCGATATTACAGCTGCCATACAGCATATGTGATTGTTGTTGTTGTTGTAGCCAACACTGATACAAGGAGCTCTTAGAAGCTCAGAACGTAACGAAATGAAAACAATGGAATTGTTTAAAAAGCATTTGATTCAACTGATTTTCCAAAATATGGCATTCTCCCGATAAAAGGCAATTTAGATCGTCTACTGAAACTACTTCATATCCTCTATATAAGTAGAAGATTCAGGTTTATATTTGGTTGATATAGTCATTATGTACAACACGGTACCGAACTATAAAGCCGCAAACCTGACTTTTCGTCCTTTCAAATCAATAAATAATGTTATAATTGTAATATTAAGAACAAACTGAGACTATTTGGATCATAGCCAGTAAAATACTATTTAGGCTAACTTCATTAAATTTTACACACATGTCAGCGTAGTTGTAAAGTAGTGCATTTTCAAAGGCAAAGTTGTCATATTCATCTTTTCTGTTACTATGGAAACAAATAAGCAAAATTACAAAATTTATCGTTTCACCGTTTCTGGATCATAACTCTTAAACTATTCACTATTCAGAAAACTGTGTACACATGCTTACCTTACGGCCTACATGTAACATTCCTTTTGGTATGAGAGAGTTTTCTTGTTCGATATTTTTCTATCACCATGAAAACAAATAAATTAAATTCTAATAACTCTAAAACTCTTAAAGACTGTTTCATGAAAATGTGTACATATGTCAACCTAGTAATTAACTAGTTCCTTTTTCTGTGAGGGAGTTTTCATTCTTCAATATTTGTTCTATTACCATGGAAACAATTGGCCAAAAATTACGAAATTCCCCCTTTCCAGTGTACATCTCCAAAAGTTGGGTGTCTTTGAGTGCCTTTTGCTGTGAGGGAGTTTTCATTTTCCACATTTGTTCTATTACCATGGAAACAATTAACCTGGGGGTCTTTGAGAGCTTTTTGCTGTAGAGTAGTTTTTATTTTCAAGTTTCAGAGCATCTAAGTGAAATATCCAATTGCCGGGCCCGTGTCGGGGGATATTGACGACTACATCTTTTTGTGACGTGTGTTTTATACAACACAACTACACAAATTGTTCCATTATGTCTTGGTAGCTTTATAATTGGACAAATAGGTATTTCTCATATATTGACCCTTGGATCTTCCCTTTTAATGTGACCTGAATTTATAAATGAGCTCTGTTCATGACTAGATTTCCCTTCATGCATTTTGTGTTAAACCTCTGGTTTTAAAAGTGGTTTACAAATCAACAAGTACATTTAAAAAAAAAACAGAAACGTTAAACTGTTCACTGCTTCCTTGAGTGTCAACCATACGCGATGTCGAGAGTATTCAAAGTCGTCTTCTCATTAACGAATATAGATAAAGCTCAAGATTTGTTTTCCGCTGACATTTCCCGTATTTAAACTAACCATTAACTTTCATAAAGAAGACACATTTCACATTAAATTGCACATGAAACTGAAAGGTAATAAAAACACCAAACTGGCATATGTTGAAAACACGTATAGTTTGAATGGTAATTATACCAAAGTGACAACTGCTATAGCTGTAACTAAATGTCTATTCTTTAAACACGCAATTGGTGCCAGTGAAATAATGCTTGCATGCCTTTTTATTTGTTTCTATCACCAATTAATTTAAGATTTGTTTTGTTAATACATTTTGCAGCCTTTAAATATTTGGTCATTTCCGATAGAATATAAGACGACAATTTAATAGATATACTGTTTAATACTAATCCGTCAATAGAGTTTTACTCGATTATAATTTTAAAGTCAATATCAAAATCGAAAAATAGTCTATGCCGAATTTGATAACCCAAGTATTTCTGGAGTTGTGACTTTGTATTTTTCTGTTCAATCCTTGTGAAATTGGCGACGTCAATTTTGAACTCAGGTAACTTAAATTTATTGATGACTAAATTCAACGTGATTTTGGTTGGGAAAACCCACATATAAGACGTAAACTAAATGCTTTACGGTTTTTGCAAATATCTATGTATAGGTTAGAAGTTAGTTGGTGTTTTCTACGACATTATAAGACAAAATTTACAAATGATATAAATTCTCAAAATTAGCTGATTATATATAAGAATTTTAAATTTGAATATGAGTGCGAGTTATATGTTCAAATGAACCGTAAAAAAAATTTAAGATCGTGTATTACACAACTACGCTCTGGTTCCCTTTCCATTTCAATTGTGTTAAGTCGGTATATTTGTTTACAAGAAAACACATATTTTGTAAGCAGTGTAATTTAAATATTGTTGAAGATGAAATACATTTCATATTGTTTTGTCCCAAATTGGATAATATACGTGAACATTTGAACGCATCAAATTGATTAATCATGTAATACAAATTATTGATATATAGGTAAAATTGACACACTATTATAAAAATAAAATTGCAATAATATATCTCACAAAGTTTATAGAAAGCGCGCTTAAAAAGGCAAATTTAAACATTTTTTTTCTTTTTGTCATTGCATTGATGGATAGATGTTATAATTCATTTTATTTTGTTCTTAATGATTTGTTAAATAATATTATGTAAGGTTCTTTATATTTGTGTTGAAATAATTCCAAGATTGAGAAAAATAGTGACTGGCTTTTTTTAACATTTATTAACATTTTTGCTAATGTTGTAAATCTTGACATGTATTGTACCTGTCACATTAATAAATAGAAAAAAGGTATATATACATACTTCGTCAAAATATAATGGCAAAACATCTCAACCTTATTCGATAACCAACCTATTTGTCCCAGTTAGTCTGAACTTACAGACTGAGGATTATTTGAAATTGCAGATATAGCAAGTCTTTAACGGAGTAAATAAATCGAATATTTTACATCCTTTGTCTAGTCTGTAGAACGGACTCAGCTCTCATGATTGGGTCCGTTAAAAAGCATTGTTGGAAAAGCCACATTTGGGCACAATGATTGGTCTTTACTTCAGGGTAAGTTCACAGTTTAGTAAGCATTGTTATGAATTGTAGGAATTTTTCATTTGGAGTTAATAGACCTGGTTCTGAAGATATCAGGTTATGTGATAGATTAACCTTTGTTAGAATGTTTATGTGCATAATGTCTTCGTCAAGTTTTATAATCGGCTAGATATTCCGGAATTATGGCCCTTGCATTGTTCAGCATTTACATAGTTGCCAATTTTCCATATCTAACTCTAAATATTAAATTCAATTTTAACTTAACTATAGCAGATTCATCATTAGAATCTAGACCAATAAACTCAACTCCTGAGTTATGGCCCTTGGATTGTTTAGTATTTACAAATTTGTTGATGTAACTTTGATAATTCGAATAATTAAGATACAATTTTTACAAAACTATACAACAATATTTATCCACAGAATGTCAACCTCGATACCCAGCCAGATAGTCCCAATTATTCTAGAGATAGAATAACTCAGTTGTGCTCAAGTTGTGGCCCATGGATTTGATCATTATTTACGAAATTGGTGATGTCTCCTCTTCAATATCAAGACCCCTCTTAAACTTGAGTAATCTTAATCCAATATTTTTAAATGTCCATATTTAGTCACAATGGTAAGGCAAACTGTCAAGATTTAAAATAGGCATATATCACATTTAGGTGACATTTTGTTTTCAAACCATTTTAAAAGTTGTTAACTTACAAGTGTCACAAATGCATTGCATACAATGATGTCATGTTGTATTTTTAACCTCGATTCTAACTTTAAAGAAACTTTATGCCAAACATTGAGTCATGTAATGGTCGACATTACTCCAGGCTGGTGGACCTTAAACGCTCCTAAAGCAAGTTAACTTTTTCCAATAAATCAGTGTTCATTTTACTTTATTCGGAAAAAATCTTTATTGCCTTTACCGTTGTTAGAAAGGCTTATGATAAATGATGACGTGTAAATATGTTATCTTGTTGGACAAGCATATTTATTTTGTGATTGTGTTTCTCTTCCATTGATTTTTCTGTCAATAATTAAAATTGCTATTTCAGTTATTCGATGAAGTTTATTATGAGTATTTTGTGTTTTGTATTTTCTTGTACTATCCGTTTCGATACATTTAATAGTTTTAAACACCTTTAGGTAAATGTGATGTCACAGCTAACTTATTATTCAGATTTTACATTACATTCACCTTAGAAGCGTATCTTTAACGACAATGTAACGTTTTAAGTTGAATAAACTTAATATGTAAAATAGTTAAATACGTTTCGAGTGAATGATTGTTTCCGGAACTGAAATGTAAGTTTTGTTGAACTAAAGATCTTGGATTAGTAACTGCTATATTTATCAAATATAATTATCGACATTACATATAACGTCATGGTCGCTATACGCGTACGTGTTACTAAATACTTCGACGACACCAGTTCTGATAACAGCAGTCTTTGTGTGTGTATTTGGACAAATATTGATCTAGCAGCAATACAAAAACATGCTTATATATGTGGTGTACAATAAGTATATATGCGTGTGTCCGTCATCCGTCACCTGTCGTCTGTTAATTAATCTGATCGTTCTCTGTGTCCGTCATCCGTCGTCTGCCGTCTGATAATTATTCTGATCGTTCTCTGTGTCCGTTATTCGTCGCCTGTAGTCTGTTAATTATTCTGATTGTTCTCTGTGTCCGTCATCCGTCACCTGTCGTCTGTTAATTATTCTGATCGTTCTCTGTGTCCGTCATCCGTCGCCTGTCGTCTGTAAATTATTATCATCGTTCTCTGTGTCCGTCATCCGTCACCTGTCGCCTGTAATATACTTTGTACGGCCATGTGGGATGTGGTAATATACTTAGTACGAGCATGTGGGACTTTGTGATATACTTAGTGCGAGCGTGTTGGACTAAGTAATATACCAAGTACGACCATAATGGACTTGGTAATATACTAAGTACGAGCATATGAGACTTGGTAGTTTACTTAGTACGAGCATGTTTGACGTGGTAATATACTGAAAACGAGCACGTGGGACTTGGTAATATACTTAGTACGAGCATTTTGGACGTGGTTATATACTTAGTACGAGCATGAAGGACTAGGTAATATACTTAGTACAAGCATGTGGGACTTGGTAATATACTTAGTACGAGCATGTTGGACGTTATAATATACTTAGTACGAGAATGTTGAACTTGGTTATACACTTAGTACGAGCATAAAGGACTTGGTAATACACTTAATATGAGCATGTGGGACTTGGTAAAACACTTAATATGAGCATGTTGGATGTGGTAATATACTTAGAACGAGCAATAGGGACTTGGTAATATACTTAATACGAGCATGTTTGGTGTGGTAATAGACTTAGTACGACCATGTTTGAAATGGTTATATACTGAGTACGAGCATTTGGGACTTGGTAATATACTTAGTGCGAGCATATTGGACTTAGTAATATACTAAGTACGACCATATTGGACTTGGTAATATACTTAGTACGAGCATATGGGACTTGGCAGTATACTTAGTACGAGCATGTTTGACGTGGTAATATACTGAATACGATCACGTGGGACTTGGAAATATACTTAGTACAAGCATGTGGGATGTGGTAATACACTTAGTACTATCATGTTCGACTTGGTAATATACTTCGTACGAGCATTTGGGACTAGGTAATATACTTAGTACGAGCATGAGGGACTAGGTAATATACTAAGTACAAGCATGTGGGACTTGGTAATATACTTAGTACGAGAATGTTGGACTTGGTTATATACTTAGTACGAGCATTAAGGGCTTGGTAATATACTTAGTACGAGATTGTGGGACTTGGTAATACACTAAGTACGAGCATTAACGACTTGGTAATACACTTAGTACGAGCATGTGGGACTTGGAAATACACTTAATACGAGCATGATGGATGTGGTAATATACTTTGAACGAGCAATAGGGAGTTGGTAATATACTTAGTACGAGCATGTTGGGTGTGGTAGTATACTGAATATGAGCACGTGAGACTTGGTAATATAATTAGTTCGAGCATGTGGGACTTGGTAATATACTTAGTACGAGAATGTTGGACTTGGTAATATACTTAGTACGAGATTGTGGGACTTGGTAATACACTAAGTACGAGCATTAACGACTTGGTAATACACTTAGTACGAGCTTGTGGGACTTGGTAGTACACTTAATACGAGCATGATGGATGTGGTAATATACTTTGAACGAGCAATAGGGAGTTGGTAATATACTTAGTACGAGCATTAAGGACTTGGTAATATTCTTAGTACGAGATTGTGGAACTTGGTAATACACTTAGTACGAGCATTAACGACTTGGTAATACACTTAGTACGAGCACGTGGGACTTGGTAATACACTTAATACGAGCATGTTGGATGTGGTAGTATACTGAATACGAGCACGTGAGACTTGGTAATATAATTAGTACGAGCATGTGGGACTTGGTAATATACTTAGTACGAACATTAAGGATTTGGTAATATACTTAGTACGATAATGTGGGACTTGGTAATACACTTAGTATGAGCATTAAGGACTTGGTAATACACTTAGTACGAGCATGTGGGACTTAATAATACACTTAATACGAGCATGTTGGATGTGGTAATATACTTAGAACGAGCATAAGGGACTTGGTAATATACTTAATACTAGCATGTTGGTAAAGTGTGATACTTCAGAGCATCGGATCCAAGTTCGGGGATTTGTGTAGCAAAGTGTGATGTCATTATACATGTCAATATATATCTGCACATGTTCTTAGCACTTGCTCTACTTAGGAAGACATGTGGTTTGTTGTGTTGTACCCGATGTAATATATATTCAAATAACCATAGTTTTATATATGTTTAAACGTATATTTGAGAAATGGCAAACACATTCCGTTTGGATTTATTTTTAATTTAAATATGGAAGTATTTTAATAAGAAAAACAATGATTAGCAATTTGAAAGTGATGAAAAAGTTTCAAAACGTTATTTCTGACCACTAGTAGATTTTAATTGTTATGATGTGATTATGATGCTAGAATTGAAATACAATTTCGCTATCTCTTAGTATTAAACTTTTTTTAATAAAAGACCAAAATATGAGAGAACAAAAGAATAATGACTTTGTTTTGCCAGAATATCAATTAAATGGGGTTTTTTTGTTGTTGTTTTTTTACTGTTTTGTAATTCAACTTTTATTTCAGCAATGTATCAATAATATTACATAAACGATACAAAACATGTTAATGTTTTTCATACATTCTGGTCATAATAATGTTGACATAGTTCAGTTTTAATTGCATGTATATCAACACAGTCTCAATAACAAACAACATCTCCATGTTTTTGCCAGTAAGTGAAAATTCGACTTATAAGAATTTGATTTTTTATTAATTATTATATAGTAAGTGAATAATAATGGAAAGGGTGGGAAAAAAGATTTGTCTCGATTATGTAAACATTGTTAATAATTTATAACAGCTTTCCCAGTTTTGTAAACATTGTTACATTATTATGTAAACATTGTTAATAATTTATAACAGCTTTCCCAGTTTTGAATACTATTTTCATTTAAAATGTTTCAACGGAGAAAAAGTCTCCAATTTGCTTGATGAGTTTCTAGTTTGTCATGTTTGAGAGCTATTTTTTTCTCAATTATTCTTTCCATATACTTTTTGAACAATGGTATTTTTAGAACTCTTTTTTGCGATTTGTTTACAAATATGAAATATTTTGCACATATAAGAATAAGGTTTTTTAAATTATTTATACTAGGATTGTTTGCTACAATTCCAAAAGAAATTGTGTCTTTGCATATATTTATATTAAAGTTTAAATCGTTTAAATATATCCTTAGTTCTTTCCAGATTGTTTGCACATGAAAGCATTCCCAGGTCAAATGATTAGTTGTTACTATAAAACCATTACAAAATTCACACAAATTTGAATTTATTATTTTAAATTTCATCAATTACTTATTTGTTGGGATTTTGCGCATCAAGACTATGTATCTGAAGTTTCTTTTTTTTTTTATCAATTGTAGATTTGATTGGAATAGTGTATATTTTCTTCCAGTCCAACTGAATATGTTGAAAGTCTGACTCCCATTTTATTGCAGATTTAATATTAGTTTTTGTTAATTTTTCAGTTGATACCTATATAGAAATTAATTTGTTTGTCTGCTTAGAAATAGTTTTTGCAAAAGGGTAACATAGTCTTGGGTATCAATTTGTTCCTTTTTTAATCTTTCTATCCATTCGTTAAAATACATAGCGGGCCAGCTGTGTCCTATGGATACTTTTCTGGTAATATATGTTACAATGAACATATCAATAAAACACTATATTTGTTTCTATATAAATATATATTTAGTAAATATTTTTTTCCAGTATCTAACAACACTAGTATATTTGATCAACATTTGCATGAGATATCACTGTTACATCATCTGTACACAATGTAGCAATTGTCTCTGCAGTTTATGTTGTTACCCATGCTACCATTGTTAATCTACATTTAATTTAATTGTGGAGGTATAAAATCAGTATAGAACAGGACGTACATCTATTCCTTACATTGTCTTTCTTTCAATGAATGTATGAATGAATGAATAGGGTTTTACGGCGTACCATAACATTATAGGTTATTCGACGCCAACAGGAAGGAAGATTCCGGGTTCACTCTACATGTACAAAAACAACAAAATTAACATACAGATTTAAAAAAGAAACACCAACAAATGAATATGCAGAATGAACCTAGAACCTTGATACCTGCAGAACTGCAGAGTTTCAGCAAATTCTATCGTATTACTCAAATTGCCGCTTCTTACGACATGCATGAGCCACAGTGGTCCTATTCTTGCTATCACTCATATGGCTCCCTGAAACCACACAGTGGTTGATAATAACCATTATAGTGAACATGACAAAAAGTGATAAAATGAACATGACATCCATTCGGAGGATTCCTACACCTCTGCAGAGATCGGCATTGATTCTATTCTTAGCCGGAACCACACGGGCTTGCTTTCAAAAGTTTCTGTATATTTGGAGTATTTTCATCATACAAGCTATAACTGTAAACACACTAAACACACTGCATTTACTGAAACATACACCCTTTTATTACATTGTCCTGAGGTTCAATACAATTTGAACCTGTTAGTATGTCAAATGTGTATTTTTAATCTATGACTGCAAACGATAACATATCAATTTCCCCTAAACAAAAATAATTATTATGATACTTTTACAAAAACAAACACAAATATCTTTATTCAGAAATTAAACATATAACGTGTTTATTGCCTTCACAAATACATGAAATAATATGAAGACAGTAAGAATTTAAAATTAAACATATCATTGGTCATACCTATCAAATCAACCTAAATCAGATTTACAGAGAAGCACAAATGTTATTATTTTATTTTTTCATGTATGGTTGTATTTACTTTTAGTTATATTATTAACAGAATATAGCAGGAATTAATTATCAACAGTACAATGTACTTTACAAACATTTACCTTAGTATATTTTAATCCTCAATCAACATATAATTAACAAACTATGTAAAACACTTTACATTTCACTACACTGTTGTGCCCATCTTGTCACGGTAACATGATTCTTGCACTAATTCTTAAAGAAATGTCTTATGTAATTTTAATTTGAAATGTTTTCAAAATGGTTCATTGTGGTTGTGACTTCTTGCTGCAGACGAGTAGAGCAAAAACTGACATAGCATATACTGCAATAAGACATCACTGGCGTTCAAAAGTGACGTTTGTAGGAATTATATGAATTATGAGCATTTGAGGATTTCTTTTTTCAAAGATATACTCAGGATACCACTCCACCGTCTTTAAAACAAAAGCAAACTGGCCAACCTACCAATTGCATTCTATTTGGGGATACATTCCAGTAAAATAAATGAAGAAATACTTTAAAACAATTCTATTTGGACTATTTTACCGGAGAAATCCTCGAACTATTTAACATAGAACAGAGAACAAAATTCAACTGTGTAGTGAAACCTGATTTAATAATATACTGATATATTTACGTCATTACTACAATGAGTCTAAATTAACTATACAAACTAAATTCATTTCATTCCCCAACAAAAGAACGGTTCAAGTGGGCGGAGCTAAGGAGTATCAGTTTGTATTTCATTGGCGCCAAGATCTTGATTTGCTGTGCGAAGTAAAGTTGTCACGTATTTCACATGACGTTTAAATACATGTAAAAGCATACACTTATTCAGCATATTACATGGTCATTTTGAAGTTGTACTTTACGTGCGTTTGATGGCTCGTGTTTTATATGCGATGGGTGCCGATGTTATCTGATCTTTAATGACTTCAAACGTATGTTTGGTATTGTCATCAACCCGCTCGAAGGTAAATCTCTGCAGAAGATTTGTAAATATTAAAAACATTTCCATTTTAGCAAGTGATTCTCCAGGACAGGTACGTGGTCCTGAAATAGAATAAATATAACGGACGATACAACGGGTGATAAATCATGACCTTAAAAGTAATATACCTGTGATTTAGAAAGTATTTTACTTTAAAACAATATTATACTGATATATATTTACAATAGACGTCACATAACTGTTTACCAAGCGTATTGTAAGACGTCTGTTTTCCAATTGTGTTGTAAGATAGCTAGTTACCAAGTGTTTTGCAAGATATCTGTTTACCAAGTGTATTGTAATATAGCTGTTTAATAACTGTATTGTAAGATAACTGTTTGCCAAGTGTATTGTAAGATAGCTGTTTACCAAGCGTATTGCAAAATAGCTGTTGGCCAAGTGTATTGTAAGATAGCTGTTTACCAAGTGTATTGTAAGACGGCTGTTTACCAAGTGTATTGTAAGATAGCTGTTTACCAAATGTATTGTAAGATAACTGTTTACCAAGTGTATTGTAAGACGGCTGTTTACCAAGTGTATTGAAAGACGGCTGTTTACCAAGTGTATAGTAAGATAGATGTTTACCAAGTGTATTGAAAGATAACTGTTTACCAAGTGTATTGTAAGATTGCTGTTTACCAAGCGTATTATACGATAAATGTTTACCACGTGTATTGTAAGACTGCTGTTTACCAAGTGTATTGTAAGATAGCGTTTACCACAAGTTTATTGTAAGACGGCTGTTTACCAAGTGTATAGTAAGACAGATGTTTACCAAGTGTATTGTAAGATAACTGTTTACCAAGTGTATTGTAAGATAGCTGTTTACCAAGCGTATTGTAAGATAGCTGTTTGCCAAGTGTATTGTAAGATGGCTGTTTAACAAATGTATTGTAAGATAGCTGTTTGCCAAGCGTATTGTAATACAGCTGTTTACCAAGCGTATTGTAAGATAGCTGTTTACCAAGTGTATTGTTAGAAAGCTGTTTACCAAGCGTATTGTAAGATAGATGTTTACCAAGCGTATTGTAAGATAGCTGTTTGCCAAGTGTATTGTAAGATCGCTGTTTACCAAATATGTTCTAAGATAGCTGTTTGCCAAGTGTATTGTAAGACTGCTGTTTACAAACTGTATTGTAAGATAGCTGTTTAACAAGTGTATTTTAAGATAGCTGTTTGCCAAGTGTATTGTAAGATAGTTGTTTGCCAAGCATATTGTAAGAAAGCTGTTTACAAAGCGTATTGTAAGATAGCTGTTTGCCAAGTGTATTGTTAGATAGCTGTTTACCAAGCGTATTGTAAGATAGCTGTTTGCCAAGTGTATTGTAAGATCGCTGTTTACCAAGTATGTTCTAAGATAGCTGTTTGCCAAGTTTATTGTAAGACTGCTGTTTACCAAGTGTATAGTAAGACGGTTGATTACCAGGTGTATTGTAAGATGGTTGTTTACCAAGTTTGTTGTAAGACTGCTGTTTACCAAGTGTATTATGTAACTGATGTTTACCAAGTGTATTGTAAGACGACAAGACTGTTTACCAAGTGTATTGTAAGATGGCTGTTTACCACGCATGTTGTAAGAAAGCTGTATACCAAGTGTATTGTATGCTAGATTGTTCTGTAGCGAGGTTTTATTTTTAACCAAAGACAACAGCTGCGTAAAATAATGAACTCGTTAGCTATATATTAACATACATAAAACAACAGAAACAGGTAACTAGAATACTATACACAGATGTACTCGTGACTTCGCAGGTGAAATAGCAGTACTATAACAATATCACTGGGTCTGGCAGAGGTGAGATATTACGGTATTAATGTTAGTATTCATTTTCTATGGATCATGGGGTACATATTTACCTATAGAGAAAGGAATGAGAGCTGGATTTTTCTTGAGTTTCCCATTTTCTAAAAACCGTTCAGGGTTAAATATTTCTGGCTGGTCCCAGTAGCGAGGGTCCATGTTTGAGGAGTATAAATTAGCTTGGATAATGGTTCTCTTTGGAATGAAATAGCCTTGTAATGTCGTGTCCACCTCGTTCGTGTGTGGCAGTGACATTTCCGCTGCAATGTAATATTTGATCAAGTTTATACTAGAATTAAATGCATTGTATCGTATCTCTAATGCAGCATCAAATATATTTATAAAATCACTATGTTTTAAAAAATATACCAACAGTGTATAAATTTGACAACACCCATTTCTGTTCTCCCTTAAAATATTTATAATATTATTATGAGTTTCTTTAGGATTTGATTTATTTCCTACCAGAATAAGTTTAAAAGTTGTTTCTCTTAAATTGTTAAGATAAACAGATATTTTCAAAAAGATTATACATTTTATTTCCAGTTTTATTGGTGGGGGAAGACAACACATTACATGTAATATATGACATATCTAACACATTACATGTTATATATGGCATTTCTAACACATTACATGTTATATATGGCATTTCTAACACATTACATGTTATATATGGCATATCTAACACATTGCATGTAATGTATGGCATATCATGTTGTATAAGTCGTTAGAGACAACACATTACAAGTTTTATATGGCATATCCGGTTGTATAAGTCGCTAGAGACAACACATCACAGGTTTGATATGACATATCCTGTTGTATAAGTCGCTAGAGACAACACATTACAAGTTTTATATGGCATACCCTGTTGTATAAGTCGTTAGAGACAACACATTACATGTTTTATATGGCATTACCTGTTGTGTAAGTCGCTAGAGACAACACATTACAAGTTTTATATGGCATATCCTGTTGTATAAGTCGCTAGAGACAACACATCACAGGTTTGATATGGCAAATCCTGTTGTATAAATCGCTAGAGACAACACATTACATGTTTTATATGGCATATCCTGTTGTATAAGTCGCTAGAGATAATACATTGCATTTTATATATGGCATATCCAGTTACATCAGTCGTTAGAGACAACACACATACCATGTTATATATGGTATATCTAGTTATATTATTCGTTAGAGACAACACATTACATGATATATATGGTATATCCAGTTATATTATTCGTAAGAGACAACACACATACCATGTTATATATGGTATATCCAGTTATAATATTCGTTAGAGACAACACATTACATGATATATATGGTATATCCAGTTATATTATTCGTAAGAGACAACACACATTACATGATATATATGGTATATCCAGTTATATTATTCGCTAGAGACAACACATTACATAATATATATGGTATATCCAGTTATATTATTCGTTAGAGACATCACACATACCATGTTATATATGGTATATCCAGTTATATTATTCGTTAGAGACAACACACATTACATGATATATATGGTATATCCAGTTAAATTATTTGTTAGAGACAACACACATAACATGATATGTGTGGTATATCAAGTTATATTATTCGTTAGAGACAACACACATTACATGATATATGTGGTATATCCAGTTATATTATTCGTTAGAGACAACACACATTACATGGTATATATGTTTATCCAGTTATATTGTTCGTTAGAGACATCACACATACCATGTTATATATGGTGTATCCAGTTATATTATTCGTTAGAGACAACACACTTACAATGTTATATATGGTATATCCAGTTAAATTATTCGTTAGAGACAACACACATTACATGATATATATGGTATATCCAGGTATATTATTCGTTAGAGACAACACACATACCATGTTATATATGGTATATCCAGTTATATTATTCGTTAGAGACAACACACATTACATGATATATATGGTATATCCAGTTATATTATTCGTTAGAGACAACACACATTACATGATATATATGGGTGTTTTATCATGCTGTGGTGTTGTTCTATGGAACAATCTTCCTCAGAGTACAAGAGATATTAATTTCAAGAATGCTGTCAAGAATGACATATTGACCATCTAAATATTTATTTGATGTAACATTGATCTCTTGAACATTTTTATGACCAATATATGATTATTGAGTATCGGTTCCTTTTTAATTTCTGTAATTAATTAATATAATCCTTACTTATGCATGATTTGGCGACATATAATCTAGCACTCACTGTGATAAAGTTTGTTTGGTCTTTTTTTTATTATGATTAATGTAAAGTTTCTTTAAAGTTATGACATGTCATATAACATATTGTTTAAATATACTACGGAATACTAATGGGATAACAATGAAATAGATGAAATATCAAATAATAATGAAGTTGTCTGTGATATTCAATAGTACATGTTTACTCAAAGACAATTAACTAATCAATTGTGATATAATGTTTAACTTATTACTGTGATAAATATTTAAAATAAGTACTAATAATAACATGACTTTCTATTGTATGCAATCAATATTCAAGGACCACAATGGAAATGAGATAAAACACATTTCTCTTTTAGTGTTATACTTGCTTTTCGTGTGTATTTCATTGCCTCTATGTGTGTATCGTAATGATAATTTCTATATATCAATACATGCAAAGCCTTATTACCTATATTTGCAATACGTTGTATCTCTAGTAGAGTTGCATCTATATAAGGCATTGTTCCCTTGTCCGACCAGGCTATTGGACGATCACCATATTTCTTCAGTAAATGAAAGAAAAACAATTGTATGATAAGTGTATCCAAACAATAATACGCTACTACGTGCAGAAATGCGTTACGGTCCAACAAACTCTCCATCAAAGGTTATAACAGTACTTAGCCTGAAAGATAGTGTTATAGTCATGTTTTGATATATAAAAATACATAACCCTAATATTGAATAATAGTTACATTTTAAAGTCGAAAGACGAAACCAAGTATCCAAATAACTTGCCGTGTTATATTTTATATTAAATGGAAAATAGTAAGGTTGTAAACGGGGTATTTACAAGCTGTAAACCATACCCTCACATTGTGTAAACCCGCAATCGTCGTCTCGATCATATGTTCGTACGATCGTTCGTCCGTATGTCCAACCGTCTTAAGGAATTGTTTGTTTGCGCAGATAGGCGGTGTCGTTTAAATATTTGATAGGGTAATGTCGCTAAGACGTCATATATGTACTGGCAGGCAAAATAAAATTATCATATATATGTGTTAGTTCGTCCGTCTGTTTGTCCGTCTCTGTGTTCAAATCAGAACATTTATGATTGAGTCCAAATGAAGCAGAAAATCTTTAAGAGCAAATAACTTGCTAACGTCTTGGTTCAATAAAACTGGGGAGCTACAGTAAAACGATAGCCACTCAAAGTAGTATAGAAGGAATAAAAGTTTGACATTTGAATTTTTATTCCATCATTATACCTTATCATAATATTGAAATATGTATAATCATGTAAAACAAACCCTAAATTAATATATCTACCTACGTGCACGTTATCAATTCGACACCAAAAAATAAAAATGTGTGTGATTAGAAGTATTTGATTTATAATGCATTTTTAACTCTTTGTTGTATTTTTGTATATTTGATCGTATCTCTTACTTTATTAACATAAACATCAATTTGACCTACCTCGTATATTTCATCTTGACATCTCTTCTGAATATCCGGGTATTCCATCATATATAATATACACCAGTTCAGGGTGTTCGATGTGGTTTCAGAGCCCGCCAAAAACAAGTCCATGATCATGCGAAACATGTTTCCAACTGATAAACAAACATATGTCATATATTAATTAATAAACATTTGTTATCATATCAAAATGTTTCAAATTTTATTTCATATTGGTTTAAAATAATGTATATCTTTATCTTTACATGGGCAAACTTGAATGAGCATAACACATACATGTAATGGAAAATAAGATATATTGCACAATACAGTACAATGCAATACAATATAAACAATGCAATACAATGCAATTCAATGTAATGCAATGCAATGCAACGCAATGTAATGTAATGTTACTACCGTAACGTAATATAGTATAATGTAATGCGATATAATGTAATGTAATGTTATGCAATGTTATGAAATATAATGCAGTGCAATGAATATAATGTAATGTAATGTAATATAATATAGTATAAAGTATTGTTACGTTATGTAACGTAACGTTATTAAATAAAATGTAATGTACAGTTATACAATGTTATGTAACGTCACGTAATATTATGTAACACAATTCAAGGCCATGCAATACAATGTAATGTAAGTATTGTAATAGAATGTGATGCAATGTAATATAATGTCATGTAATGTAATATATAATGCAATGCAAAAACTATTGTAATTTACAGTAATGCAATGTAATATAATTTAAGGTAACGTAATGAAAAGTGGTATTATGGCGTACAAACACAACAAAAACAAACACAAAGACAAAAATCGAACGAACAGCATGACACTAAAATAAACGTATATAATTTAATATGCAGAATGAAATCTAGCAGTCATTCATATCATCATGATGCCTGCTTGAGACATGATTCTAGGGTTCTGTGGAGGCACAGCATGATTTACCAAGGGAAACAACTCCTATGTAGTTATTTTATTATAGCTAATACACAGTTATCGAGCCTGCATACCATTATATACTGAAAGGAAAAAGACAAACTATTGTAAGTGATATTTAATGTAAGATTGTGTATGTCAAGGTATTTCATTAATGATTATCAATATTATTGACAATATCATTAGTAAATAGCTTTACATAATTATTAAACATTCTAAAACTGTAAATATCGCTTACAATAGTTTTACCATGTGGCTCTGACATTCATCCGGTGCTTCTTTATCCTTTCAGTATAATATCGCATGATTAAACATTTCACTAACTTAATACTTAAGTCTTCATACAGTTATTATTTCAACAATCTATTTATAAAGTCTCTAAGAGCAATGCACATATGTATTCTATTTGAAAGAAGTTTACATTTCTTATATCAATGCTCAAATGAATTTTATTTGAAAGTTGTTTACATATTTTATTTCAATGGTCAGCTGTGTTCTATTTGAAAGTCATTTACATCTCTTGTCTCAGTGCCCATCTGTATTATAATTGAATGTTGTATACATCTCTTATCTCAAATCCCAACTGTATTCTATTTGAATGTCGTATATACATCTATATCTCAAAGCCCAACTGTATTCTATTTGAATGTCGTATACATCTCTTATCTAAATGCCCATCTGCATTATGTTTGAAAGTCGTTTACCTAATAGTACAGAATAACATGAAAGTATAACAATAGATGCAAGATATAGAAGGTGGCAGGTAAAATACAGATAACATTAGTTATGTGTAGCTGTTGTCTGACATTAGCATTTGCACACCATTTTATATAATAAATATATTGCAATTTAGCGTTAAGGAATATATATCACACATAAAATCGATAGTTACATCATTAAACACGTTCATTTCATTACAATTTAAGAAATTGGAAGATAAGTACACTGGATGTATATGAGAAATACCTGTAAATATTTCGTTGTTGGTGTCGTCTTGTTTAGATTGTATATACAAATCAACAAAATCTCGTATGTTCTCGTTATCAAACGTTGACTCGTGACTACTTATTTCTTTGTAAATATGGTCTTTGATCCACCGTAATGTTTCCAGCCGTTGCCCGATTCTTGTGTATGCCTAAACATATACGAAAAGTACGACAACATTTATTAAACAAAAGAAATGAAGTAAAAAATGTGAAAAAAAAATTGTGCAAATAAAGTACCATATACATAATGTATTCATATATAGTTGATATTAACGGGTATTTAATTTAACACATTAATCATAAAGATGTATACACGTGACATAGGGTTTATGTGGAGCGCGTGGTCCAGTGGTAGAGCACCGGACCCATCATCCGCTACGGCTATGTGTGGTGTCCTTGAGCAAGGCACTTTTTCCGCATATGCTTTGTACTGGTACTACCCAGGAAGACTTCGAGCGTGATTTGTCTAAGTTGTAAGAACTTGTTTCACAATCGAAGTAGAATTAATAATTTTAAAACAAAAAACAAACAACATAATAACAACGCTATTGAATACTTTAATATCACCCCATTGGTGCAAAAGGGCATCAAGTGCCTTCTTATTTCATATATGCTTGGTACCTTATTGCACCAATGGGATGAATTGTGGTATTTTTACCCTGAATGGTCTCAGTTTGCTATGTTTAATGAGCAAACTGTTTCCTATAAACGTATGATAATTAGTTCATAAATATAACAAGAGGGCCATACTGGCCCTATATCGCTAACCTGACTGACCTTGAGTTACCCAACATAAGTAGATTATATAATACATGTACGCTCAAAATTCCAGAAAGACGAGATGGGCTAGTAGTTGGAATTTTTATTTGTTTTGAAGATGTAATAGATGCGTAGAAGAGTTCAAACTTGGTAGAGGTTCACCCATGGTAAGTATCAGTGAAATTATATCAAAATCAGATCAGTAGATTCAAACAAGAAGGCTTCTGAAGTTTTTACTATAGATGCTAAGTCTTCGAACTAAGATAAATATCCAGTTCCAGCACAAAACTAACCTATTATGTTTGAGAACGGTTTCAAACTAAAGCATCAGACTAAACTACTGTGCATGAAACAATCCTGAGTTCCAGCACAATAAATATTCCTATGAGTTTCAAACACAAGCATTCCCAAAGTATATCACTTGAAAGAATCTTTGTCGCAGTGCACTCTCCCCCAAAAACTATTATGCTCCTCCTCCAAGATTTCATTTACACTTTGACACTGAAAATCTCAAACAGACGTCTTGCTGTGAAGAAATTAGCTAAAAATATGGTATTGCTTTATTATGAAGCAGTAAGCCATCCCTGTCTGAACCAAAAGAACTCTGACTGTTATATTCAGAAAAACACCTACTTTAAAATGGTTAATGATATTTGAATAATATTCAATCATTGATTATAATTGTATCATTCATCCTTTTAAAATGAATTATCTTTTAAAACTTATATCTAGTATAATATTGTATAATGATAGCAAAATAAACGTTTATTTAAAGAGTTAGTACCTCTTCTTATAATAATTGCTATATACAGACAAAACAGGGGAAGTAATTTGACAATAAAAAAACTAACCCACCCCCTGGCTGCCATGTTTTTTTACGAATCAAGATAGCTTGAACAAACTTGGTAGAGAGTCACCCAAGGAACATTGCTGTGAAATTATTTTAAAATTGAGCCAGTTGTTTCTGACAAGAAGATTGTTTAAGTTTTTACTAAAGCTTATATAGTAAACTAACACCACACCCTGGCCGCCATGTTTTTTGACGAATCAAGATGGCTTGAACACACTTATTAGAGGTTCACCCAATGAATATTTCTGTGAAATTATATCAAAATTGGCCCAGTGGTTTCAGAGGAGAAGTTGTTAAAAGCTAAAAGTTAACGACGGACGACAGACGACGGACACCAGGCGATCACAAAAGCTGACCTGTGAGCCTTCGGCTCAGGTGAGCTAAAGAGAATGTATATTCGCAAACAGGTCCGATTAACTCATTCGGTAGCGCACCAAACTATCAATCCAGGGCTCGTGAGTTCGTATTTCCACACGGTCTCTGTGAAGATTGATATGCAACAGTACAACATTGCAACTTAATTGTCATTCGTCTTCCACCACTGATTCAAGAGAGAAAGTTATCAGTTTTATACGGCGATGGGTGTACCTGAGAACTGGTTAAACTATGGTAGCTCTCGATTGTACAAAATGACACTTAATTTTCAAACAGTATTGTTAGAGTGACTGAACATTATTGTTCATGTTTTAATGAGTACAACTAGAATAATCAAGTACTTTGGAAAGTCAAACAAGATAAAAGATATGAGCGTTTAAAGAGTTGAAATCTACTACTAGAGATTAATTACTGCAAACCTGCCATAACAGCTATACACTACACCTAGTGGACGTTTATATTGTTCACATCTACTACTAGGTAGAGACTAATAACTGCAAACCTGCCATTACAGTTATAGACTACACCTGGTGGACGTTTATATTGTTGACATCAACTACTAGGTAGAGACTAATTACTTCAAACTTACCATTACAGTTATGGACTACACCTAGTGGACGTTTATATTGTTCACATCTACTACTAGGTAAAGACTAATTACTTCAAACCTACCATTACAGTTATGGACTACACCTAGTGGACGTTTATATTGTTCACATCTACTACTAGGTAGAGATTAATAACTGCAAACCTGCCATTACAGTTATAGACTACACCTAGTGGACGTTTATATTGTTCACATCTACTGCTTGGTAGAGACTAATTACTGCAAACCTGCCATTACAGTAGTAGAAGCAATATGTGCATTGTTTTTTTAATTCGGGTGTTAAAACATTTTAAAGAATTTTAAAATTGGTTGTATTTATACCTCTCTATCTATAAATTTCGTTAATACATTTGGAATTCGTGTCCCTGGGCCTGACGCCCCAGCGCCAACAAACAGAAAGTCAAGTTTTTCAATTATTTCATGAAATTCCCTGTCATCGTAATTGAATCTGAAATCAGAATCAAACAAAAACATCTTTTAGTGTAAAAAGATATTGAACGAGAACGGATTGGTCAAATGATATTCTAAACATGAAATAACATATAAAAATCCAAGCAAATGCCGGGTAATTAAATTATCCGAGCTTTGAAACTGTTTTACCTTGAACACACAAATGGATGAATATTGGTAAAACCAAGCCAAATAGAAATGATGAATTAGGGCAATCTGGCTAATTCTCTCAATACGTTCTTTTATACAATGTTTGGCAAATATGAGTACCTCACCCAATATGTTCTTGTATACAGTGTTTAGCTAATATGGGTACCTCACCCAATATGTTCTTGTATACAATGTTTAGCCAATATTGGTTCCTCACTCATTGTGTTCAAGTATACAATATTTGGGAAATATGGCCTGTTTAACCCAATGTGTCCATATATACAATATTTGGGCGATTTGGCGGCTTTAATATAATGTGTCCTGATATTCAATATTTGGGAAATATGGCTGCTTAAACCAAATGTGTCCATGTAAACAAAATTTGGGAAATATGGCTAATTAAACCCAATGTGTAAATGTATACACTAATTGGGAAATATGGCTGATTTAACCCAATGTGTTCATGCATGTATAAAATATTTAGGAAATATGGTTGATTTAGCCCAATGTGTTCATGTATACAATATTTGGGAAATAAGGCTGCTCTAACCCAATGTGTTGTGTAAACAATGTTTGGGAAATAATGCTGCTTTAACCAAATGTGTTCATGTATACAATATTTGGGAAAATTTGGCTGCTTTAACCGCTCGTGTTCATGTAAACAATGTTTGGAAATATGGCTGCTTTAACCTAATGTGTTCAATAATAACATGTTTGGAAAATATGGCTATATTTAACCAATGTGTCCGTGTATACAATAATTGGGAAATATGGCTGCTTTAACCCAATGTGTCCATGTATACAATCTTTTGAAAACATGGCCTGTTTAACCCAATGTGACCCTGTATAGTTCATTATTTTGGAAATATGGCTGCTTTAACCCAAAGTGTCCATGTATACAATATTTGGGAAATATGGCTGCTTTAACCCAACGTGTCCATGTATACAATTTTTGGAAAATAAGACTGCTTTTACCCAATGTGTCCATGTAAACAGTGTTTTGGAAATATGGCTGCTTTAACCAAATGTGTCCATATATACAATGTTTTGGAAATATTGCTGCTTTAATCAAATGTGTCCATGTATACAATGTTTTGGAAATATGGCTGCTTTAACCCAGTGTGTCCATGTATACAATATTTGTGAAATAAGACTGCTTTTACCCAATGTGTCCATGTATACAATGTTTGGAGATATGGCTGCTTTAACCCAATGTATTCACGTAAACAATGTTTTGGATATAATGCTACTTGAACTCAATGTTTTCATGTATACAATATTTGGGAAATATGGCAGCTTTAAACCAATGTGTCCCTGTATACAATATTTGAGAAATATGGCAGCTTTAACCCAATGTTTCCATGTATACAATATTTGAGAAATATGGCTGCTTTAACCCAATGTTTCCATGTATACAATATCTGGGAAATATGGCTGCTTTAACCAAATGTGTCCATGTATACAATATTAGGGAAATATGGCTGCTTTAACCCAAAGTTTCCATGTATACAATATTTGGGCATGATATATATAAATATTCATGATATGATTTAATAGTCTTATTCATTATAGTGTTAATTTTGGATTTATATATAGCTACATTTATTTCAAATCATATATCTTCAAAAATATATGTCACATCTGTTACTTTATAAAACTTTTGAAATGCTTAAACCTGAAATGATCTAATACAAATGTTATTATTTTTGGATTTATATGGCATGTTATAAGCTTATATTCACTTTAAAATGTGAATTCTGTAATATTGACTTGTATAAAGGTATAATACTTAATTTGTGTCACTCTATATGATGTATTTACATGTTGTATTTTGGGCCGGAGGCCTATATTACTTAATAAAATATGTCTATGTCTATGTCTATGTCTATGGCATTATGGCTGCCTAATCTAATGTGTCCATGAATACAATGTTTTGGTAATCTGACTGCTTTGTCTAATGTTTATTGGACAATGTGGCTTCTTTGATCCAAATGAGTCCGTGTATTTGGCAATCTGGCTGCAATTCAGCCCCAAGAACGTTTTAGTGGCCTCGCTCTTTTAACCCAATATGTTTATGTGTCCTAGCTGATTAATCCAAATGTATATTTTAATATAATGCAGACCTGTAACCTCAAACGAAATCACGTGACATGTTTTTTAATTGAACGTGTTGGGTTATAGTTATTTGAATTTTAAAACCAGACACATACTAAATGACCATTACAACCGTCAGTATGTTTGCTTACTACTACATACAACTGGCACAGATTGAATGGCCATTTCAACCGTCAATATGTTTTCTTCTAGTACATGCACACTGGAAAACTGCAACAAGCAGATACTTGAATTAATCACTTAATATCACTTCAACATCAAATATCGAAAGGACAACATAGGGAAGCAAAGACATATGGTTCCATTCGATCATTATAAACTGTATGTGAACCACGCGCTTCGAAGAAAGGATTGCATACGGTTGATGACAAAAAAAATTTTTTTTTATTTAATTCATGCCTCAGTATCATTGCGACATTCAGTACGGATATGTTTTGTTAAATTGTCAAATATAACCAGAAATACAGTTTTTCATGGTATGCAACTATAGCTGTATCATTTTATATTTTAAAAATCCACTGTCTCGGATAATTTATATGAGAAAGTTTATAGAATTGCAGCTCTCTTGCACCAATAAACCCCTAATGTTATACGTGCTATAAAGTGTGTTTTAAATGATGTTGACCCTACTTCGCTGGTGTACAATGTATCCTATATGATAGCTACGTTTCCTATTCTGATAAAGCTGTTTGAATCAAGTACAAAGGGAAGATGTTTGATGAGAGAAAACCCCGCTTTCACTTAAATTAATGGTATAAGACTGAATGATGTTGGTGATTAACTAAAAGATAGATATATAGATTTATTTCGGTAATTAATGCATACGTGGACCATAAAAACAGCATGTACAGTCAATAATAATATTACATACATGAGGCATAGTGAGTCATGGCATGCACACCACCACTAAGGATAAAACAAACAAAAATAAACTCATATTTCCATTGCGGTCATTCGTGTTGCTAGTATGACAGATACCTACGGGTGTCAATTTCGATACTCTCCATCCATCACCCGTGGGAAATAACGCTAGCTCATCGCCGTTTTACTTGAACAGAATAGAACAAAATACAGCAAACGTTAACAACGTTTTATCAAACGGTGTTTTCATGAAGCTAGCGATGCGAATGGATAACGTTCCTTTGTGAAATCGTGAAGGAACCAATCAAATGGTTGCATCGTGGCTTGGTAGAAACGACGCAAATCTAGTCTAATATCCCACGGGCGATGAATGGGGAGTATCGGAATGGATTACGCTTGGGTATCTGGCGATGGACATACAGAGCAAATCAATCAATCAAAACTTAATTATCAAAAAAATATTAGTTGCACTTTTAACTTATTAAGAATCAAGTAGATTATCACATGCAATATCAGTATTAAGTTGATTAAATGTGTCACTTAGTCTATATAATGTAAATTCCACAATTACATTTAATTGGTCGCATGTTAAAAATGAATATTACAGACTTAAATGGTACCTAATACGATACTTTATATAGCTATATAATTTAAATATGTTAACTATGGCAACGCCTATATACTTATAACTATTGAAATGCATATCAACTTTAACAAATGAATTAACTTATAATATCACTTTTACTATCATATCAAACAGTTAAGCGGTTAAACTTACTTAATAAATTAAAGTTTGTTTTAATCTTAAATTTGAATAAACTTGATAGGCCCCTTGGGGATTCTACACACCTCCCAATAATGCAGTATATGTTTGAAACCTGCATTGGCATTGTTAATATATAATACCACGGTAGGTCGTTTTCCCATAATTACCCTGGTTTAACTTAACATCAAGATCATTATAACACTTACATTGCGTACCTTCTATTTATAGACTTGTAGAAACGAACTTGATATGAATGACACGTTCACATACCTTCTATTTATAGATTTGTAGAAACGAACTTAATATTACTAACACGTTCACATACCTTCTATTTATTGACTTGTAGAAACGAACTTAATATTACTTACACGTTCACATACATTCCATTTATAGACTTGTAGAAACGAACTTAATATTATTAACACGTTCACATACATTATATTCATAGACTTGTAGAAACGAACTTAATATTATTAACACGTTCACATATATTCTATTTATAGACTTGTAGAAACGAACTTAATAATACTGACACGTTCACATACCTTCTATTTATAGACTTGTAGAAACACGCTTAATATTACTGACACATTCACATACCTTCTATCTATAGACTTGTAAAAACGAACTAAATATGGATGACATGTTCACATACCTTCATGTTATAGACTTGTAGAAACGAACTTAATATAACTGACACGTTTACATACCTTCTATTAAAAACTATTCCATATATGATATTCGATATCATCATGGACATCAGATGTCTAACGTCCGTCGGTTCACTCGCGGCCTCGGTAAAATGATCTGTGACAGTTTCGATTTCCATAAACACTTTCTCTTCTAAAGATGTTTTTCCTACTCCAAAATCCCTTAGTGTCTGTAATGCAAATTTACGGATCGTCCTCCAGTGGTTTCCGCTCTGCCATAAGATTCCTAGTTAATGGAAAAAATACAGTAGAAACTGTTTCGACATACAAATTATATTTGTATTTGTATTTTCAGCGCTCCTGCAATAATGTTTCAGTCATATTTTAAATCAGTATTATAGTGCACTCATGCGGTGGTATTCATCGGCTCCATTGTTAAATGAAATCGATTGTTGAAAATGTCGGCTTGGTTTACAACTAAACAAAACTTTCATTGCCGATTCTAACTCCATATTTTAATTTTCCTCCATCAATGAGCAGTTTTAAGAGAGCTTCGTAACAGAACGTTTATAGAGGGTTCGATATAACTATAGTTTTATCTGATGACATTTGGTTAATGCAATCAAACTATACGATTGTATTATGAAAATGTATTTATCTCATCCCTATTTTCTCATGTTACAAGAATCGTGCAAATATGTCTTATTCTCCTTATCTATCTAATGGCATTATTGATTATAACTGTCCCCAAAGAGTAACTCATTTGTATTATTAGAAGTATCAATATTAATAAAGAACTTACTAGATATATGCTTTTTTATTATAAATGTTGATATAAGTTTAAAATACTATCCGTCCTTATCAATTGATTAAGTTATGCGGGGCGGTAGTTTAATGGAAATAGTGTCTGTACCCGATACTTATCATAAAACTACACTCAGTACTGGTTCTACCAAGGAAGTGGACTCGAGAGCGGTTCATATAAGTTCTGAGCTTTCATCGCAATCGAGCTAAAATAAATTACTATAAACTACATGTAACTGTAGTTACCATTGTATGTTGTTACAAATGTGATCATAACGGAATAAAGGTAACTGTTGTAAAAAGAAATTGGTAGACGCAAACGTAAACCTTTGAAAATTTTCTTTAAATCAATAAAGGCTGTTTTCCATAACTGTGAAATACGATAATCGTGTCGCTCTTGAATTAGAAACAAAGTTGGTAAGAATAACTGCCTACCAGCTCGAAAAAAGTAGAAAACAAACGAAACCTCGTTAAAAAAATTGCGAGTTGCTTAGCAAATCTTTTCTTTCAATTCGTAAAATATGACAATTTGCACATGATGAGGCGTTCTTTTCGTATCGTCATTTGATGTTGGTTAATTTTCTGTTTAATATTTTTCATGCAGAGGGAGTTGTTGAGCAACGTGGAGAATGTGACCCCTCAATGGACCCACCATCACACTTCAGACTCTTCGTCTGGATCTGGGATCAGACTATGCCATTAATTCTTCACTTCATCATCAACTATTTCAAAACATTTTATCTTTCATTAACCTGTTTAATTACTGAATTTTAAGTTATTGTTATACTATCAAAGGTTTACAATACAATGTCCTTAAACTATAGTTATACTATGTTCGTAATACTTGTACGTGTAGTTGTATATTTGGCAATTTTTCTATAAGGGAGCCATAGAATACTGTAAAATCCTGCGTAGCATATGTGCACTCTCTTTCCGGCGTACTTACTCCCTTTTCACGTTACTCACAAACATCTTAGATAAATGTAATTTTAAAAGTTTATGTTTTTGAACCAAACTTCAAGTATACATTATTGAATATAAACTAAATATTCTTGCTCACGGTTTGTCGCTGTTTTTAAAACAAATGTTTATTCGTGTAAAGTATGGCAATAACAACATTCTCTGTTTAACATGATTGTGTTTTAAAAGAAACTCATAACGGAAAAAGAAATATAAATAAAGTTTTAAATGATAACATGATGCATTGTGAAGAACTTCTGTCAACTATATCCGGGTAAAATATACTTAAGTGCTTTTATAACTTAGATTAAGCACATCATTATGCCAGTTTGCCATTTTGTTGACACTATTCCTTGTACCCTGGCCATCTGCTCGGGTGTCATACGGGCTTCCCAGGATTGTTCATTGTGTCAAATAAATAATATTTTGCATGGCGATATGATACAACCCAATTCGCTATTTTGAAACTACGTCATTCTATTTTTAGATGGAACCTACCGTATCAGGGATAACAGCACATTAATCTGTTACACACATTTTATATACAATACAAGAGATTTAAGTATCAATTTGTTACCTGTATTGGACGAGTCCAATTATAAAAAGAATGACGTAGTTCTACAATACCGTATTCGGTTTATACAGGTGATTTTTATTAACCTGAGAATCGTTGTAAACATAAACAGATATCGTATTTGTGGGGGGGGGGGGGGGGGTGCAGGTTTAAATGTATATATGTTAAAACGCCAGATACGATTTACCTACGTTACCTATATCAAAATGCAGTGGCCGTATCTAATTGAATCGACTGTAGTATTTGTTGCTGACAGCGCACTGTTCATGTGGTGATATTGAATACATACCACTGTTATAGAAAACACCACAGTATACCATGAAATAAATGCGTTTAACCATGACCTACATTAGTCGGTACACTTTCAGATGTTGCTTTTTAAATATCGAGTATATGTCGTTTGTGTCTGCTTGAGAACAGTTGCAAACGTAGCATTAACCGATACAGGGATTACTACACCTGTCCGTCATGGCATTTAATTCAGACATAGCATACACATCATCACAAGCAAGTGGGCATACGTATACTGGTGAGATATTCTGGTCAGGTTGTCATTAATGAGTCATGAGTTAATGCCCCTTGTCGACTTTACAATATTACTACAAAGTCATCTGCAATTTGAAATTTCAACTTCTTCCATAATGTACATGGGAATAAATTAAAACGTGGCATACATCATTAACATCAAGTGGACATTCACGTTCTGTCGGTGTAGTAGTCTGGTCAGATAGATTTTTCTTGAGTTAATACTCGGTTTTTCGCTTTACAATATCGGAAAATGCTCTTGATTAATAAAAAATTAAATACATAATATTTCTATCACGGCAGTTTCCGTACTACGATTATGTGCCATACAATGATACCATCGGTATTATATTTATTATTGAATAAAAAAAAGTTTAAAAAAACACAAAGGTAACATACATACCCTTTCCCTCTCGTGTGGCCTCTTTTAAGTTAGGAAGCCAATGCGGTCTATCGCTGAACACGTCCGCCTTTTTTACGAAGGCTTCTTGAATGGCCTGATATCCATGTAGTAACACAATGTTTTGATTACCAAACTGTAGTCGTATTATATCACCATACTTTTTTGTTTCTTCATCAAATAAATACCGTGGCATTCTCCTCTTCGATTTCTTCAGTCTCAGTACGAAGAAAATGCTGCCAATAAACGGTAATCGAAATGGCCCTGGTGGCAGCTTATTTTGCCTCTTTGTCAAAAAATAATAACATAATAAAAACACGGTCACAAATATCAATATTACAGGCGTATCAACGATATCCATGTTCATTTTACTACTGACTACACTCAGTAAATGCGTATAATGTTTGTGTACAACGATATTTATTGTAAATGCGTTCCACATTTTAACGTTTGAACGTCCCATATAGTCACCCTACAATCTACTCAGTTAAACTTCCCACAGATAATTTCAAGTAGTGTTATCTCCTTATTACATGTGTTGCCGTGGTGGTTCATATATCGATGACTAGAAGCCCGATATTGTTGCAGAATAAAATCTCTCTCTCTCTCTCTCTCTCTCTCTCTCTCTCTCTCTCTCTCACACACACACACACAAATTTGTTTTCTCATCTTTTATGCTATTTGTTATGGTTCATATCGTCTGTTTGTTATATGAAATACTATAATCTCCATTAAGAGGAAATAGAGTGATTTAATTTAATAGTATATGTTTATTTTTCCTCCATGGTGGAAATTTTAATAGTTTGTCTAGTCCATCACATTACCTCAACAAAATGTGACACATAGAAACGTGTCATTGCTGTAGTATTTGTTTTTAAATTTTATAAAGGAATCTAAGTAACAAGGCTTACGAAACTTTGTAAAATGATGTAAGACAAACATTGAATGAATTTCCTGATTTTTTGTCGTAACTTCAAACTTTACACTAAACTGACAACGTAGGTGAACCGGACCCCAGGTCTGTTATACCTTAATGAGAAATCAGGGAATTCCCTGCGTGTTCCCTAGTCGGAAAGGCAGGGAAATCAATAATTTTATATTTGATAAAAACAGATCTTCAGAATCGGGAGATGACATGTACTTTAATGTGATCCGGAAAACAATTGATACTTTGATAACAGAGGAAGCGGTTATGCATGTAGTTATACTATAATATTATTCTGTTGCTAGTTATACTATAATATTATTCTGTTGCTAGTTATGCTATAATATTATGTTGCTAGTTATACTATAATATTATTTTGTTGCTAGTTATACTATAATATTGTCCATTTTCTATTTCTACTATAATATTGTTCTGTTGTCAGTTATACTATATTATTGTTCTGTTGCTAGTTATACTATGCTATTGTTCTTTTGCTAGTTATACTATAATATTGTTCTGTTGTTAGTTATACTATACTATAGTTATGTTGCTAGGTATACTACAATATTGTTCTTTGCTAGTTAAACTATGCTATAGTTCTGTTGCTAGTTATACTATACTATTGTTCTTTTGCTAGTTATACTATAATATTGTTCTGTTGTTTGTTTTACTATACTATAGTTATGTTGCTAGGTATACTACAATATTGTTCTTTGCTATTTATACTATGCTATGGTTGTGTTGCTAGTTGTGCTATACTATTGTTCTTTTGCTAGTTATATTATAATATTGTTCTGTTGCTAGTGATACTATACTATAGTTATGTTGCTAGGTATACTACAATATTGTTCTTTGCTAGTTATACTATGCTATAGTTATGTTGCAAGTTTACTATACTATTGTTCTTTTGCTAGTTATACTATAATATTATTCTGTTGGTAGTTATACTATACTATAGTTCTGTTGCTAGTTTTACTATAATATTGCTCTTTGTTAGTTATACTATACTATTGTTTTGTTGCTAGTTATACTATAAAATTGTTCTCTTGCCAGTTATACTATACTATTGTTCTTTTGCTAGTTAAACTATAATATTGTTCTCTTGCTAGTTATACTATAATATTGTTCTCTTGTTAGTTATACTAAACTACTGTTATGTTGCTAGTTATACTATGCTTTAGTTATATTGCTAGTTATACTATAATATTGTTATGTTGCTAGTAATACTTTACTATTGTTATGTTGCTAAGTATACTATAATATTGCTCTGTGTTAAGTATACTATAATATTGCTCTGTGTTAAGTATACTATACTATTGATCTGTTGATAGCTATTCTATAATAGTGTTCTGTTGCTAGTTATACTATACTATAGTTTTGTTGCTAGTTATACTATGATATTGCTCTTTGTTACTTATACTATAATATTGTTCTCTTGCTAGTTATACTATAATATTGATATCTTGCTAGTAATACTATACTATTGTTTTTTGATAGTTATACTATACAATAGTTATGTTGCTAGTTGTACTATACTATTGTTATTTTGCTAGTTATACTGTACTATTTTTATGCTGCTAGTTATACTATATTATCATTTTGTTGCTAGGTATACTATACTATTTTTATGTTGCTATTTATACTGTATTCTCGTTCTGTTGCTAGTTATACCATTATATTGTTCTGTTGCTAGTTATACTATACTATTGTATTGTTGCTAGTTATACTATAATTTTGTTCTGTTGCTAGTTACACTGTACTATTGTTCTGTTGGTAGTTATACTGAACTATTATTCTGTTGCTAATTATACTATACTATTGTTCTGTTGACAATTATACTGTACTATTGCTCTGTTGCTAGTTATACTTTATTGTTATTATGTTGCTAGTTATACTAAACAATTATTTTGTTACTAGTTATACTATACTATTATTCTGTTGCTAGTTATACTGTACTATTGTTCTGTTGCAAGATATACTATACTATTGTTCTGTTGCTAGTTATACTGTACTATTGTTCTGTTGCAAGATATACTATACTATTGTTCTGTTGCTAGTTGTGATATACTAATGTTCTGTTGTAAGTTGTACACTATCGTTATTCTGTTGCTAGTTATACTGTACTATTGTTTTGTTGCTAGTTATACTGTATTATTGTTCTGTTGCTAGTTATACTATTGTTCTGTTGTAGTTGTACTATATCATTATTCTGTTGCTAGTTAAAGTGTACTATTGTTCTGTTGCTTGTTAAACTATACTATTGTTTTTTTGCTAGTTGTTCAAACTATTGTTCTGTTGTTAGTTGTACTATACTATTGTTCTGTTGTTAGTTGCACTATATTATTGTTATTTTGCTAGTTACACTATACTATTGTTCTGTTGTTAGTTGCACTATACTATTGTTCTTTTGCTAATTATACTATACTATTGTTCTTTTGCTAGTTATACTATACTATAATACTATTGTTCTGTTCTTTTTTAATCAAACGCGAACAGTAGAACTATAATTCGAACTGAGCTATAAAGAATGTGTTACTTTCAAATACACATACGCACCTATATATTGGACATAAATAAAACAAAAAATAAAATTGCTGTTTCTACATTTATTTTTGAATGAGTATAAATCCCGATACTCCAGCATGTTCTCTGGGCCCGTTTGATTAAGTATAAATCCCGATAATCCACGCGGCATGTTCTCTGGGCCCGTTTGATTAAGTATAAATCCCGATACTCCAGCATGTTCTCTGGCCCCGTTTGATTGCGTATAAATCCCGATACTGCACCATGTTCTCTGGGCCCTTTTGATTGAGTATAAATCCCGATACTCAACGCGGCATGTTCCCTTGGCCGGTTGGATTGAGTATAAATCCCGATAATCCACGCGGCATGTTCTCTGGGCCCGTTTGATTGAGTATAAATCTTGATACTCCGGCATGTTCTCTGGGCCTGTTTGATTGAGTATAAATCCCAATACTCCGACATGTTCTCTGGGCCCTTTTGATTGAGTATAAATCCCGACACTCCAGCATGTTTTCTGGGCCAGTTTCACTAAACTTCGTAAGTCTGGGGATTTTCATACGAACAAATTGTGACATATAGGAACAATTTATTTGAGCGGGATTTTTAAAAATAAAACTTTTTACATTGCTAGCGAAAGTTCGTAAAGTGATGTAAAAGAAACTAAATTGATTTCCTGACTTTTTTCAAATGTTACACTAAGAAGTGCGTAAACTTACAAATGTAAGTGAAAAGGACCCATGGTGTTTGTTATGAGCCCCTGGTGTTTGTCAGGGGCTCCTGGTGTTATTCACGGGACCCTGAAGTTTGGTCATGAATATTATTCAAACGTTAAATGATGTTAAAATCTAGGTTTGAAGTCACGTGTTAGCAAAATGGTTACATTTATGACTGATATGAATACACTGAACAAAAGTTCAAACTTAATCATTTGTAAATTGCGACATATGAATACACTAAACAAAAGTTCAAACTTAATCATTCATAAATTTCGACATATGGGTACACTAAACAAAAGTTTTAAATACATTTCTGTAAATGGCGACATAGAAATACACATAAGAAAAGTACCAACAAGAAATCTCGATTTGAGGTCACGTTGTTACATGTATGGCTCACATGCATACACTAAACAAAATGTCTAACTAGACGTCGGCAAATGGCGGGATGGGTATACACTCAACGAACATGCTACTGTTATCCATAACGATATACAACGCTAATACCGCCATATGATAATTTAAACCTTAACACAACGTCAATACCGTCACACACTACTGTAAACCTTAACACAACGCAACTGTCACTAAACACTACTGTAAACCCTAACACAACGTCAATACCGTCACACACTACTGTAAACCTTAACACAACGCCACTACCAACAAACACTACTGTTCAACCTTACACAACGTCAATACCGTCATACACTACTGTAAACCCTAACACAACGTCAGTACAGGCACACACTACTGTAAACCCTAACACAACGTAACTGCCACCAAACACTACTGCTAACCTTAATACAACGTCAATACCATAACACAGTACTGTAAACGCCATACACAACGTCACTACAATAACACAGTACTATAAACCCTAAAACAACGTCATTGCCATCACACACTATTGTAAACCCCAATACAACGTCACTGCCATCACACACACCTGTAAACCCTAACATAACGTCACTGCCACAACACACTACTGTAAACCCTAACACAATGTCAATACAATCATAAAATACTGTAAACCGTAACACAACGTCACTGACATCACACACCACTGTAAACCCTAACAAAACGTCACTGCAATCACACGGTACTGTAAACCCAAACATAACGTCACTGCCATCACACATTACTGCATACGCTAACACAACATCAATACAGTCACACGCTACTGTAAACCCTAACGCAACGTCACTGTCGTTACACACTACTGTAAAAACTTACACATTGTCAGTGCCATCACACATTACTGTAAACCCTAACACAACGTCAGTACCATCACACGGTACTGTAAATCCACATATATCGTCAATACCGTCATACGATACTTTAAACCGTAACAAAACAGCAATACTGTCACACGCTAGTATGAACCATAACACAACGTCACTACCGTCACACGGTACTGTAAACCCATATACAAGTCAATACCATGACACGCTACTGTAAACCCATATACAAGGTCAGTACTATCACACGCTACTGTAAACCCATATACAACTTCAATAACGTCACATGCTACTGTAAACCAATATACACCGTCAATACCATAACACGCTAATATAAAACCATATACAAGGTCAGAACTATCACAAGCTACTGTAAACCAATATACAACATCAAAACCATCACACCGCACTGTAAACGCGTATATAACGAAATTACCGTTACACGGAACTGTAAATTCATATATATCGTCTATACCATCACACGCTACTGTAAACCCATATACAACATCAATATCATCACAAGGTAGTGTCAACTCATATACAACGTCATTACCACCACACGCTACTGTAAACCCATATACAACATCATTATCATCACAAGGTACTGTCAACACATATACACGTCAATAACGTCACACGCTACTGTAAACCCAGATAAACCGTCAATACCGTCAAACGGTACTGTAAACACATATAAAACGTCAATACCGTCACACGCTACTGTAAACCCAGATAAACCGTCAATACCGCCAAACGGTACTATAAACACATATACACCATTAATACTGTCACACGCTACTGTAAACCCATATACAACGTCAATACCGTCACACGGTACTGTAAACACATATACACCGTCAATACCATCACACACTACTGTAAACCCATATACAATGCCAATACCATCACACGGTACTGTAAACCCATATACAACGCCAAAACCAACACACGCTACTGTAAACACATATACAACGCCAATACCACCACACAGTACTGTAATACCATATACAACGTCAATATCACCACACGCTACTGTAAACGCATATACAACGCAAATACCACCAAACGCTACTGTAAACGCATAAACAACGTCAAAACCACCACACGGAAATGTAAATGCATATACAACGTTATTACCACCACAAGGTACTGTAAACGCATATACAACGTCAATACCACCACAGGGTACTGTAAACGTAAATACACCGTCAATACCACCACACGGTACTGTAAACGCATATACACCATCAATACCACCACAGGGTACTGCAAATGCATATACACCGTCAATACCACCACACGGTACTGTAAACGCATATACACCATCAATACCACCACAGGGTACTGTAAACGCATATACAACGTCAATACCACCACATGGTACAGTAAACACATATACAACGTCAATACCGTCACACGCTACTGTAAACCCATATACAACATCAATACCATCACACGCTACTGTAAACCCATATACAACGTCAATACCATCACAACCTAGAGTAAACCCATATACAACGTCAATACCACCAGACGGTACTGTAAACCCATATACAACGTCAATACCACCACACAGTACTGTAAACCCATATACAACGTCAATACCACCACACGGTACTGTAAACCCATATACAACGTCAATACCAACACATGGTACTGTAAACCCATATACAACGATATACAACGTCAATACAATCACACCGCACTGTAAACCAATATACAACGTCAATACCATCACATGATACTGTAAACCCATATACAACGTCAATACCATCACAGGCTACTGTAAACCCATATACAACGTCAATACCACCACAAGGTACTGTAAACGCATATACACCGTCAAAACCACCACACGGTACTGTAAACGCATATACAACGTCAAAACTACCACAAGGTACTTTAAACCCATATACAACGTCAATACCACCACACGTTACTGTAAACGCATATACAACGTCAATAACACCATAAGGTACTGTAAACACATATACAACGTCAATACCACCACACGCTACTGTAAACCCATATACAACGTCAATACCATCACACGCTACTGTAAACCCATATACAACGTCAATAACATCACATGGTACTGTAAACCAATATACAACGTCAATACCATTACACGGTACTGTAAACCAATATACAACGTCAGTACCATCACATGCTATTAAAAATCCATATACAACATCAATACCATCACACGCTCCTGTAAACCCATATACAACGTTAATACCGTCACACGCTACTGTAAACCCATATACAACGTCAATACCACCACACGGTACTGTAAACCCATATACAACGTCTATACCACCAAACGGTACTGTAAACCCATATACAACGTCAATACCACCACACAGTACTGTAAACCAATATACAACGTCAATACAGTCACACCGTACTGTAAACCAATATACAACGTCAATACCATCACATGATACTGTAAACCCATATACAAGGTCAATACCATCACACGGTACTGTAAACCCATATACAACGTCAATACCATCACACGCTACTGTAAACCCATATACAATGCCAAAACCATCACACCGTACTGTAAACCAATAAACAACGTCAATACCATCACATGATACTGTAAAACAATATACAACGTCAATACCATCACACGGTATTGTAAGCCCATATACAACGTCAATACCACCACAAGCTACTGAAATCCAACATACAACCCCAATACCACCACACGGTACTGTAAACCCATATACAACGTCAATACAATCAAACCGTACTGTAAACCAATATACAACGTCAATACCGTCACACGGTACTGTAAACCCATATACAACGTCAATACCACCACACGGTACTGTAAACCCATATACAACGTCAATACCACCACACGGTACTTTAAACTCATATACACCGTCAATATCATCATAAGTTACTGTAAACACATATACACCGTCAATACCATCACACGGTACTGTAAACCCATATACAACCTCAGTACCACCACACGGTACTATAAACCCATATACAACGTCAATACCACCACATGCTAATGTAAACCCATATACAACGTCAATATGGTCACACGGTACTGTAAACCGATATACATCGTCAATACTATCACACGGTACTGTAAACCCATATACAACGTCAATACGTTACACCGTACTGTAAACACATATACAATGTAATTACCGTCACACGGAACTGTAAACCCATATACAACGTCAATACCGTCACAACGTACTGTAAACGCATATACAACGTAATTACCGTCACACAGTACTATCAACCCATATTCAACGTCAATACCACCACACGGTACTGAAAACCAATATACAACGTCAATACTATCACACCGTACTGTAAACCCATATACAACGTCAATACCACCACACGGTACAGTAAACCCATATAAACCGTCAATACCGCCACACGCTACGGTAAACCCATATGCACCGTCAATACCATCACTTGATAATGTTAAACCATATACAACGTCAATACCACCCATGGCACTGTAAACCCATATACAACGTCAATACCACCACATGATACTGTTAAACCATATACAACGTCAATACCACCACACGGTACTGTAAACAAATATACAACGTCAATACCATCACACGGTACTTTAAACCCATATACAACATCAATACCATCACACGGTACTGTAAACCCATATACATCGTCAATACCGTGAAACGGTACTGTAAACCCATATACAACGACAATACCGTTACACGGTACAGTAAACCCATATACACCGTCAATACCATCACACGGTACTGTAAACCCATATACAACGTCAATACCATCACATGGTATTGTAAACCCATATACAACGTCAAAACCATCACACGCTACTACAAACCCATATCCAACGTCAATACCATCACACAGTACTGTTAACCCATATACACGGTCAAAACCACAACACAGTACTGTCAACACATATACAACGTCAATACCATCACACGCTACTGTAAACCCTTATACAACGTCAATACCACCACAAGGTACTGTAAACGCATATACACCGTCAATACCACCACACGGTACTGTAAACGCATATACATCGTCAATACCACCACAAGGTACTGTAAACACATATACAACATCAATACCATCACACGCTACTGTAAACCCATATACAACGTCAATAGCATCACACGGTACTGTAAACCAATATACAACATCAATACCATCACACGGTACTGTAAACTAATATACAACGTCAGTACAATTACATGCTACTAAAAACCCATATACAACGTCAATACCGTCACACGCTACTGTAAACACATATTCAACGTCAATGACGTCACGCGCTACTGTAAACCCATATACAACGTCAATACTACCACACGGTACTGTTAACCAGTATACAACGTCAATACAATCACACCGTACAGTAAACCAATATACAACGTCAAAACCATCACTTGATACCGTAAACCCATATACAACGTCAATACCATAACACGCTACTGTAAACCAATATACAACGTCAATACCATCACACGCTACTGTAAACCCATATACAATGCCAAAACCATCACATCGTACTGCAAACAAATATACAACTTCAATGCCATCATAGGATACTGTAAACCAATATACAACATCAATACCATCACACGGTATTGTAAACCCATATACAACGTCAATACCACCACACGCTACTGTAAACACATATACAACTTCAATACCACCACACAGTACTGTAAACCAATATACAACGTCAATACAATCAAACTGTACTGTAAACCAACATATAACGTCAATACCATAACATGATACTATAAACCCATATACGACGTCAATACCATCGCACGGTACTGTTAACCAATATATAATGTCAATACCGTAACAATGGTACTATAAACCAATATACAACATCAATACCATCATACGCCAAATTAAACCCATATACAACGTCAATACCATCAGACGGTACTGTTAACCAATATACAATGCCAATACCATCACACCGTACTGTAAACCAATATACAACGTCAATACCATCACACGCTACTATAAACCCATATACAACGCCAATACCACCACACAGTACTGTAAACCCATATACACCGTCAATACCGTCACACGGTACTGTAAACCCATATACAACGTCAGTACCATCACACGGTACTGTAAACCCATATTCACCTTCAATTCAGTCACACGGTACTGTAAACCCATATACACCGCAAATACCGTCACACGGTACTGCAAACCCATATCCAACGTCAATATCGTCACAAGGTACTGTAAACACATATACAACGTCAATACCGTCACTTGGTACTGTAAACACAAATATAACGTCAATACCGTCACTAGGTACTGTAAACCAATATACAACGTCAATACCATCATACGCTACTATAAACCCATATACAACCTCAATACCATCACACGGTACTGTTAACCAATATACAACGCCAATACCATCACACCGTACTATAAACCAATATACAACGTCAATACCATCACACGCTACTATAAACCCATATACAACGCCAATACCACCACACGGTACTGTAAACCCATATACAGCGTCAATACCACCACACAGTACTGCAAACCCATATACACCGTCAATACCGTCACACGGTACTGTAAACCCATATACAACGTCAGTACCATCACACGGTACTGTAAACCCATATACACCTTCAATTCAGTCACACGGTACTGTAAACCCATATACACCGCAAATACCGTCACACGGTACTGTAAACCCATATCCAACGTCAATATCGTCACAAGGTACTGTAAACACATATACAACGTCAATACCGTCACTTGGTACTGTAAACACAAATATAACGTCAATACCGTCACTAGGTACTGTAAACCAATATACAACGTCAATACCAACACACGGTACTGTAAACCCATATACAACGTCAATACCACCACAAGGTACTATTAACCCATATACACCTTCAATACCACAACAAGGTACTGTAAACCCATATACACCGTCAATACCATCACACGGTACTGTAAACCCATATACAACATCAATACCACCACACGGTACTGTAAACCCATACACAACGTCAATACGGTCACATGGTACTGTAAACCCATATACAACTTCAATACCTCACACCGTACTGTAAACGCATATCAATTTAATTACCGTCACAGGGAACTGTAAACCCATATACAACGTCAATACCATCACACGCTACTGTAAACCCATATACAACGTCAATACCACCACACGGTACTGTAAAACCATATATAACGTCAATTCTATCACACCGTACTGTAAACCCATATACAACGTCAATACCATCACACGGAACTGTAAACCCATAAACAACGTCAATACCACCACACAGTACTGTAAACCCATATACAACGTCAATACCATCACAAGGTACTGTAAACCCATATACAACGTCAATACTATCACACCGTACTGTAAACGCTTATACAACGTAATTACCATCACACGGAACTGTAAACCCATGAACAACGTCAATACCATCACACGCTACTGTAAACACATATACAACGTCAATACCACCACACGGTACTGTAAACCCAAATACACCGTCAATACCGCCACACGCTACGGTAAACTCATATACACCGTCAATACCATCACATGATAATGTTAAACCATATACAACGTCAATACCACCCACGGTACTGTAAATCCATATACACCGTCAATACCATCACACAGTACTGTAAGCCCATATACAACGCATATACAACTTCAATACCATCACACGGTACTTTAAACCCATATACAACGTCAATACCACCACACGCTACTATAAACCCATATACAATGTCAATACCATCAAACGGTACTGTAAACCCACATACACCGTCGATACCGTCACACGATACTGTAAACCATATACAACGTCAATACCACCACACGGTACTGTAAACCCATATACAACGTCAATACCACCACACGGTACTGTAAACCCATATACAACGTCAATACCACCACACGGTACTGTAAACCCATATACAACGTCAATACCACCACACGGTACTGTAAACCAATATACAACGTCAATACCACCACAAGGTACTGTAAACCCATATACACCGTCAATACATCACACGGTACTGTAAACCCATATACAACGTCAATACCACCACACGGTACTGTAAACCCATATACACCGTCAATACCATCACACGGTACTGTAAACACATATACACCATCAATACCATCACAAGGTACTGTAAACCCATATACAACGTCAATACCGTCAAACGGTACTGTAAACACATATACAACGTCAATACCATCACACGCTACTGTTAACCCATATACAACGTCAGTACCATCACACGGTACTGTAAACCCATATACACCGTCAGTACCACCACACGCTACCGTAAACCCATATACACCGTCAATACCATCACACGATACTTTAATCCCATATACAACGTCAATACCGTCATACGGTACTGTAAACCCATATACAACTTTAATACCGTCACATTATACTGTAAACCCATATACACCGTCAATACCATCACACGGTACTGTAAACCCATATACAACTTCAATACCTTCACATGGTATTGTAAACCCATATACAACGTCAATACCATCACACGCTACTGTAAACCTATATACAACATCAATACCGTCACACCGTACTGTAAACCCATATATTCCGTCACACCACACGGTACTGTAAACCCATATATAAAGTCAATACCATCACACGCTACTATAAACCCATATACAACGTCAATACCACCATATCGTAATGTAAACCTATATACAACGTCAATACCATCACATGTTACTGTAAACCACCACACGATACTGTTAACCCATATCCAATGTCAATACCATCACCAGGTACTGTAAACCCATATCCACCGTCAATACCGTCACACGGTACTGTAAACAAACATACAACGTCAATACTATCACACGCTACTATAAACCCATATACAACGTCAATACCATCACACGTGACTGTAAACCCATATACATCGTCAATACCAGCACACGCTACTGTTAAACCATATACAACGTCAATACCACCACACGCTACTGTCAACCCATATACAACGTCAATACCACCACACGGTACCGTAAACCAATATACAACGTCAATACCATCACACGGTACTGTAAACCAATATACAAAGTCAATACCACCACACGGTACTGTAAACACATATACAACGTCAATTCCATCACACGGTACTGTAAACCCATATACACCGTCAATACCATCACACGGTACTGTAAACCCATATACAACGTCAATACCGCCACAAGGTACTGTAAACCCATATACAACGTCAGTACCGTCACACATTATTATCAACACATATACAACGTCAATACCATCAAACGGTACTGTAAACCCATATACACAGTCAATACCATCACACGGTACTGTAAACACATATACCACGTCAATACCACCACATGGTACTGTAAACCCATATACAACGTCAATACCATCACACGGTACTGTAAAACCATCAACAAAGTCAGTACCACCACATGGTACTGTAAACCCATATACAACGTCAATACCACAACACGGTACTGTAAACCCATATACAACGTCAATACCACCATACGTTACTGCAAACCCATATACAACGTCAATACCACCACACGGTACTGTAAACCCATATACAACATCAATACAATAACACCGTACTGTAAACCAATATACAACGTCAATACCATCACATGATACAATAAACCCATATACAACGTCAATACCATCACACGCTACTGTAAACCCATATACAACATCAATACCACCACACGCTACTGTAAACCCATATACAACTCCAATACCACCACACGGTACTGTAAACCCATATATAACGTCAATACAATCAAACCGTACTGTAAACCTATATACAACGTCAATACCGTCACACAGTACTGTAAACTCATATACAACGTCAATACCATCACACGGTACTGTAAAGCCATATACAACGTCAATACCACAACACGGTACTGTAAACTCATATACAACGTCAATACCACCACACGGAACTTTAAACCCGTATACACCGTCAATACCATCACAATGTACTGTAAACACATATACACGGTCAATACCATCACACAGTACTGTAAACCCATATACAACATCAATACCACCACACGGTACTATAAACCCATATACAACGTCAGTACCACCATATGCTACTGTAAATCCATATACAACGTCAATACGGTCACACGGTACTGTAAACCCATATACAACGTCAATACCATCACACAGTACTGTAAACCCATATACAACGTCAACACGTTACACCGTACTGTAAACACATATACAATGTAATTACCGTCACATGGAACTGTAAACCCATATACAACGTCAATACCACCACATGCTACTGTAAACCCATATACAACGTCAATACGGTCACACGGTACTGTAAACAAATATACAACGTCAATACCATCACACGGTACTGTAAACCCATAAACAACGTCAATACGTTACACCATACTGTTAACACATATACAATGTAATTACCGTCACACGGTACTGTAAACCCATATACAACGTCAATACGTTACACCGTACTGTAACCACATATACAATGTAATTACCGTCACACGCAACTATAAACCCATATACAACGTCAATACCGTCACACCGTACTGTAAACGCATATACAATGTAATTACCGTCACACGGAACTGTAAACTCATATGCAACGTCAATACCATTACACGCTACTTTAAACCCATATACACCGTCAATACCACCACATGGTACTGTAAACCCATATACAACGTCAATACCACCACATGATACTGTTAACCTATATACAATGCCACTACCATCACACAGAACTGTAAACCCGTATACAACGCCACTACCATCACATGATACTGTAAACCCATTAACAACGTCAATACCATCACTTGATACTGTTAACCCATAAACAACTTCAATACCATCACACCGTACTGTAAACCCATATACAACGTCAATACCATCACACCGTACTGTTAACCCATATAACGTCAATACTATGACATGATACTGTAAACCCATATACAACGTCAATACCATCACACGGTACTGTAAACCCATATATAACGTCAATACCATCACACGCTACTGTAAACCCATATACAACGTCAATTCAATCACACGCTACTGTAAACCCGTATACAACGTCAATACCATCACACGCTTCTGTAAACCCATATACAACGTCAATACCACCACACGGTACTGTAAACCCATATAGAACGTCAATACCACCAGACGCTACTGTAAACCCATATACAACGTCAATACCACCACACGGTACTGTAAACCCATATACAATGTCAATACCACCACACGCTACTGTAAACCCATATTCAACGTCAATACCATCACATGGTACTGTAATCCCATATACAATGTCAGTACCATCACACGGTACTGTAAACCCATATACAACGTCAATACTGTCACACGGTACCGTAAACCCATATACAACGTCAATACCATCACACTCTACTATAGACCAATATACAACGTCAATACCAACACACGGTACTGTAAACCAATATACAACGTCACTACCGTCACACGGTACTGTAAACCCATATACAACGTCAATACCATCACACGGTATTGTAAACATATATACAACGTCACTACCAATTCAAAAGGTACTGTAAACCCATATACAACGTCAATACCATCACATGGTACTGTAATCCCATATACAATGTCAGTACCATCACACGGTACTGTAAACCCATATACAACGTCAATACTGTCACACGGTACCGTAAACCCATATACAACGTCAATACCATCACACGCTACTATAGACAAATATACAACGTCAATACCAACACACGGTACTGTAAACCTATATACAACGTCACTACCGTCACACGGTACTGTAAACCCATATACAACGTCAATACCATCACACGGTATTGTAAACACATATACAACGTCACTACCAATTCAAAAGGTACTGTAAACCGATATACAACGTCAATTCCATCACACGCTACTTTAAACAAATATACAAAGTCAATACCATTTCACGGTACTGTAAACCCATATACAACGTCAATACCATCACATGTTGCTATAAAACTATATAAAACGTCAATACCATCACACGGTACTGTAAGCACATATACAACGCCACTACCAATTCAAAAGGTACTGTAAACCCATATACAACGTCAATACCATCACACTCTACTGTAAACAAATATACAACGTCAATACCAACACACGGTACTGTAATCCCATATACAACGTCAAAACCATCATACGGTACTGTAAACCCATATACAACGTCAATACCACCACACGCTACTGTAAACCCATATACAACGTTAATACCACCACACGGCACTGTAAACCCATATACAACGTCAATTCCATCACACGGTACTGTAAACCCATATACAACGTCAATACCATCACACGGTACTGTAAACCCATATGTAACGTCAATACCACAACACGGTACTATAAACTCATATACAACGTCAATACCACCACACAGCACTTTAAACCCATATACACCGTCAATACCATCACAAGGTACTGTAAACACATATACACCGTCAATACCATCACACGGTACTGTAAACCCACATACAACGTCAATACCACCACACGGTACTATAAACCCATATACAACGTCAATACCACCAAATGCTACTGTAAACCCATATACAACGTCAATACGGTCACACTGTACTGTAAACCCATATACATCGTCAATACCATCACACGTTACTGTTAACCTATATACAACGTCAATACGTTACACCGTACTGTAAACACATATACAATGTAATTATCGTCACATGGAACTGTAAACCCATATACAACCTCAATACCACCACATGCTACTGTAAACCAATATACATCGTCAATACGGTCACAAGGTACTGTAAACCCATATACAACGTCAATACCATCACACGGTACTGTAAACACATATACAACGTCAATACGTTACACCATACTGTAAACACATATACAATGTAATTACCGTCACTCGGTACTGTAAACCCATATACAACGTCAATATCGTCACACCGTACTGTACACGCATATACAATGTAATAACCGTCACACGGAACTGTAAACCCATATGCAACGTCAATACATTAACACGCTACTGTAAACCAATATACAATGTCAATACCATTACACGGTACTCTAAACGCATATACAACGTAATTACCGTCACACAATACTGTAAACCCACATACAACGTCAATACCATCACACGCTACTATACACCAATATACAACGTCAATACCAACACACGGTACTGTAAACCAATATACACGTCACTAGCGTCACTAGCTACTGTAAACCCATATACAACATCAATACCATCACATGATACTGTAGACCCATATACAACGTCAATACCATCAAACGGTACTGTAAACCCATATACAACGTCAATACCACCACACACAACTGTAAACCCATATACAACGTCAATACCTTCAAATGATACTGTAAACCCATATATAACGTCAATACCATCACACGCTACTGTAAACCCATATACAACGTCAATTCCATCACACGCTACTGTAAACCCATATACAACGTCAATACCATCACACGCTTCTGTTAACCCATATACAACGTCAATACCACCACACGGTACTGTAAACCCATATACAATGTCAATACCAACACATGCAACTGTAAACCCATATACAATGTTTATACCACCACACGGTACTGTAAACCCAAATACAATGTCAATACCACCACACGCTACTGTAAACCCATATACAACGTCAATACCATCACATGATACTGTAATCCCATATACAATGTCAGTACCATCACACGCTACTGTAAACCTATATACAACGTCAATACCATCACAAGGTACTGTAAACCCATATACAACGTCAATACCGTCAAACGATACTGTCAACCCATATACAACGTCAATACCATCACATGATACTGTAAACCCATATACAACGTCAATACCATCACATGATACTGTTAACACATATACAACGTCAATACCATCACACGGTACTGTAAACCTATATACAACGTCAATACCATCAGTCGGTACTGTTAACACATATACAACGTCAATACCATCACACGGTACTGTAAATCCATATACAACGTCAATACCACCACACGGTACTGTTAACACATATACAACGTCAATACCATCACACGGTACTGTAAACCCATATACACCGTCAATACCATCACTTGATAATGTTAAACCATATACAACGTCAATACCACCCACGGTACTGTAAACCCATATACAACGTCAATACCACAACATGATACTGTTAAACCATATACAACGTCAATACAATCAAACAGTACAGTTAACCAATATACAATGTCATTACCATCACATGATACTGTAAACCCATATACAACGTCAATACCATCACACGCTACTGTAAACCCATATACAACGTCAAAACCATCACATCGTACTGCAAACCAATATACAACGTCAATACCATCATATGATACTGTAAACCTATATACAACGTCAATACCATCACACGGTATTGTAAACCCATATACAACGTCAATACCACCACACGCTACTGTAAACCCATATACAACTTCAATACCACCACACGGTACTGTAAACCAATATACAACGTCAATACAATCAAACCGTATTGTAAACCAATATATAACGTCAATACCATAACATGATACTGTTAACCCATAAACAATGTCAATACCATCACACCGTACTGTAAACCCATATACAACGTCAATACCATCACACCGTACTGTTAACCCATATACACCGTCAATACCATTACACGATACAATAAACCCATATACAACGTCAATACCATCACACGCTACTGTAAACCCATATACAACGTCAATACCATCACATGATACTGTAGAATCATATACAACGTCAATACCATCAAACGGTACTGTAAACCCATATACAACGTCAATACCACCACACGCTACTGTAAACCCATATACAACGTCAATACCATCACATGATACTGTAGAATCATATACAACGTCAATACCATCAAACGGTACTGTAAACCCATATACAACGTCAATACCACCACACGCTACTGTAAACCCATATACAACTTCAATACCACCACACGGTACTGTAAACCAATATACAACGTCAATACAATCAAACCGTATTGTAAACCAATATATAACGTCAATACCATAACATGATACTGTTAACCCATAAACAATGTCAATACCATCACACCGTACTGTAAACCCATATACACCGTCAATACCATTACACGATACAATAAACCCATATACAACGTCAATACCATCACATGATACTGTAGAATCATATACAACGTCAATACCATCAAACGGTACTGTAAACCCATATACAACGTCAATACCACCACACGCTACTGTAAACCCATATACAACGTCAATACCATCAAATGATACTAAACCCATATATAACGTCAATACCATCACACGCTACTGTAAACCCATATACAACGTCAATTCCATCACACGCTACTGTAAACCCATATACAACGTCAATACCATCACACGCTTCTGTAAACCCATATACAACGTCAATACCACCACATGCTACTGTAAACCCATATACAACGTCAATACCATCACACGCTACTGTAAACCCATATACAACGTCAATACCATCACACGCTTCTGTAAACCCATATACAACGTCAATTCCATCACACGCTACTGTAAACCCATATACAACGTCAATACCACCACACGGTACTGTAAACCCATATACAACGTCAAAACCACCACATGCTACTGTAAACCCATATACAACGTCAATACCATCACACGCTACTGTAAACCCATATACAACGTCAATACCACCACACGGTACTGTAAACCCATATACAACGTCAATACTATCACACCGTACTGTAAACGCTTATAGAACGTAATTACCATCACACGGAACTGTAAACCCATAAACAACGTCAATACCATCACACGGAACTTTAAACCCATAAACAACGTCAATACCACCACACAGTACTGTAAACCAATATACAACGTCAATACCACCACACTCTACTGTAAACCCATATACAACGTCAATACTATCACACCGTACTGTAAACGTTTATACAACGTAATTACCATCACACGGAACTGTAAACCCATAAACAACGTCAATACCATCACACGCTACTGTAAACCAATATACAAAGTCAATACCATCACACGCTACTATAAACCCATATACACCGTCAATACCTCCACACTGTATTGTCAACCCATATACACCGTCAATACCACCACACGGTACTGTAAACCAATATACAACGTCAATACCACCACAAGGTACTGTAAACCGATATACACCGTCAATAGATCACACGGTACTGTAAACCCATATACAACGTCAATACCATCACACGGTACTGTAAACACATATACACCATCAATACCATCACAAGGCACTGTAAACCCATATACACCGTCAATACCGTCAAACGGTACTGTAAACACATATACAACGTCAATACCATCAAACGCTACTGTTAACCCATATACAACGTCAGTACCACCACACGGTACTGTAAACCCATATACACCGTCAGTACCACCACACGCTACTGTAAACCCATATACACCGTCAATACCACCACACGGTTCTGTAAACTTATATACAACGTCAATACCACCACACGGTACTGTAAACCCATATACAACGTCAATACCACCACACGGTACTGTAAACCCATATACAACGTCAATACCATCACACGATACTTTAAACCCATACTGTCACACGGTACTGTAAACCCATATCTATCGCCAATACCGTCACACGGTACTGTAAACCCATATACAACGTCAATACCGTCACATTATACTGTAAACCCGTATACACCGTCAATACCATCAAACGATACTGGAAACCCATATACAACTTCAATACCTTCACATGGTATTGTAAACCCATTTACAACGTCAATACCATCACATGATACTGTAAACCCATATACAACGTCAATACCATCACACGCTACTGTAAACCCATATACAACGTCAATACCATCACACGCTACTGTAAACCCATATACAACGCCTAATCCATCACACGCTACTGTAAACCCATATATAACGCCAAAACCATCACACCGTGCTGTAAACCAATATACAACGTCAATACCATCACATGATACTGTAAACCAATATACAACGTCATTACCATCACACGGTATTGTAAACCCATATGCAACGTCAATACCACCACACGCTACTGTAAACCCATATACAACTCCAATACCACCACACGGTACTGTAAACCCATATATAACGTCAATACAATCAAACAGTACTGTAAACCTATATACAGCGTCAATACCGTCACACGGTACTGTAAACCCATATACAACGTCAATACCACCACACGGTACTGTAAACCCATATACAACCTCAGTACCACCACACGGTACTATAAACCCATATACAACGTCAATACCACCACATGCTACTGTAAACCCATATACAACGTCAATACGGTCACACGGTACTGTAAACCCATAAATAACGTCAATACCATCACACGGTACTGTAAACCCATATACAACGTCAATACATTACACCGTACTGTAAACACATATACAATGTAATTACCGTCACACGGAACTGTAAACCAATATACAACGTCAATACCGCCACACGGTACTATAAACACATATACACCGTCAATACCATCACACGGTACTGTAAACCCATATACAACCTCAGTACCACCACACGGTACTATAAACCCACATACAACGTCAATACCACCACATGCTACTGTAAACCCATATACAACGTCAATACGGTCACACGGTACTGTAAACCCATAAATAACGCCAATACCATCACACGGTACTGTAAATCCATATACAACGTCAATACGTTACACCGTACTGTAAACACATATACAATGTAGTTACCGTCACACGGAACTGTAAACCAATATACAACGTCAATACCGCCACACGGTACTATAAACCCATATACAACGTCAATACCACCACATGCTACTGTAAACCCATATACAACGTCAATACGGTCACACGGTACTGTAAACCCATATACATCGTCAATACCATCACACGGTACTGTAAACACATATACAACGTCAATACGTTACACCGTACTGTAAACACATATACAATGTAATTACCGTCACACTGTACTGTAAACCCATATACAACGTCAATACGTAACACCGTACTGTAAACACATACAATGTAATTACCGTCACACGGAACTGTAAACCCATATACAACGTCAATACCGTCACACCGTACTGTAAACGCATATACAATGTAATTACCGTCACACGCTACTGTAAACCCATATACAACGCCAAAACCATCACACCGTACTGTAAACCAATATACAACGTCAATACCATCACACGCTACTATAAACCCATATACAACGCCAATACCACCACACGGTACTGTAAACCCATATACAACGTCAATACCACCACACAGTACTGTAAACCCATATACACCGTCAGTACCGTCACACGGTACTGTAAAACCCATATACAACGTCAATACCATCACATGATACTGTAATCCCATATACAATGTCAGTACCATCACACGCTACTGTAAACCCATATACAACGTCAATATCATCACACGGTACTGTAACCCCATATACAACGTCAATACCATCAGTCGGTACTGTTAACACATATACAACGTCAATACCATCACACGGTACTGTAAACCCATATACAACGTCAATACCATCACATGGTACTGTAAATCCATATACAACGTCAATACCTCCACACGCTACTATAAACCCATATACAACGTCAATACCATCACACGCTACTTTTAACACATATACAACGTCAATACCATCACACGTTACTTTAAACCCATAAACAACGTCAATACCACCACAAGGTACTGTTAACACATTTACAACGTCAATACCATTACACGCAACTGTTGACCGATATACAACGTCAATACCATCACAAGCTACTGTAAACCCATATCCAACGTCAATACCACCACATGGTACTGTTAACACATATACAACGTCAATACCATCACACGGTACTATAAACCCATATACAACGTCAATACCACCACACGTACTGTAAACCCATATACAACGTCAATACCTACACAAGTTACTGTAAACCCATATACAACGTCAATACCACCACACGCTACTTTAAACCCTTATACAACGTCAATACCATCAAACGGTACTGTTAACCCATATACAACGTCAATACCATCACACGCTACTTTAAACCCATATACAACGTCAATACCACCACACGGTACTGTAAACCCATAAACAACGTCAATACCATCACACGCTACTGTAAACCCATATACAACGTCAATACCACCACACGGTACTGTTAACCCATATACAACGTCAATACCGTGTGCTGGTACTGTTAACCCTTATACAAGACAGTTACTTCCCGAAAGCTATCATTGCCAGATGTCAGACTGTTAGACATTCGGTACCCCTCAATTTAACTAGCTGCTGGGTGAGCAACCGGCCGCATCAGAAAAAATCCAAGTGCTTCCACCGGGATTCGAACCTTTAACCTCCCGCTTTCGGGACGGACGCCTGAACTACTATGCCACGGAAGACGGTATATATACGTACATGGAGATTGAGCCTTTAGCATCCTTGTGGCGGCATATAACATGTGATGTGTTGGTACGCATTGTATTCATTTATCCTTTTCTTCACAACTCTCTTCTCTGTTCCCAACTTGTAATCGGTTGTTATCAGTTTGATTTATCTTCTGTAATGTATGACAATTATATCATTATAGCATAACTGAGTTGAATTGAAAAAGATTGATATATGTATATTTTGCTTGGTTAAACCCGTGTTTACTGCGCGTTCAAACAAAGTAACTGATATTATGTTTTGAAATTGTGTGTAATTGAGCTGTTCTCGATATAGCGCGACGGAATATGAAACATAAATTGATTGATTGATTCTTTATTTTTCCCATAGTACAAATATACAGGAGAGTATAAACATTTAAAGAGCAACATGGGAATACAATATATACAAGAACACAATACACATAAAGACAATTAAATGTCAATCAAATATATACAATACAAACAAACTTCCATAGTTCAAACAATTTACATACAAACGAAATAAATAAATGATATGTCCATTCAAACTGCAAAACATATTGACAATTTTAAAGAATATTGCCACATGAAGCCCAATGACTGATATGACTTGCCGAAACGAAACACAAGAGCATACACTATATTGGTACTGAAAGTGTATTAGTTCCTCATGTTATCTATCAAAAACAAAATCTACCTTAAAAGTTAAATGAAAGGAACGCATTATTTGAAGATATTATATTTTTAATACGTTGAATGCATACAAACAATTAATATATTTAATATTTAAAATTAAAATATTATTGTGTATTATATTTTCCCTGTCAATACGAGATAACGACGAGCTCAGCAACAAAGTGACAAAACACAAACGATGAAGTAGTGTGTGTGTTATCTACATAAACGTATATCTTAATGCTTTAGTCATATGATGTTAATGTCTAAATGTAATGAAATAGCAACCGTTTGTTTGTCTGTCATGTTTAAAGAAGGATAACCGGAAACTAATTATATAATATGATTAAAGGCGTTCATGTTACAAATTTATCGTACACATCTGATCCACATACTTTGTGTATATTACATAATAAACTATGTCGGAGGGAGTTATTAGACCAGCAGAACAAAATTAAATGTCCAGCTACAGTTTCTGTAATGAGACTGCACTGCGGACAAACAGTTTGATATTTGCGGTCGAATGATTTACCAATTATAAAAGTGACAGTTCTACAATACGGTAGAGAATTGCGATATGTTTGGGTGGGAAAAATACCAAATACTGTTTGGTACGATTTCCTTTTGTATATTGAGAAATTATTGAGACTGTCGTCTTGAATAAGTCTTGTTCTAAAGTCAAATGCGGCTGATTTATGTATACTTAATTTAAGTCTTTTTTTCCATTGTCTTAACGTAGGGAAGATTGTAGTAGAAATGTATTCCGTTAGAACATCGGTCAACTTGTATTTGCCTAGAATACGGTAGATGTCTGGCATAAAACCCTGTGTTTTACAAGGATGGGACATGAATTGTATAAGCATATTAACAAAAAGTGTGTTTATCCTGAAGCGTTTATCAATACTACATAATTGTCCAAACATCAAGAACTTCCGCCTGTCAATTTCATGCTCGGTTCGTGTGAAGCCCATTAAGGAGGAATATACCTTTTAAATTATTTTCGAAATCAGTGGAATATTTGGTATGTAATGAAACTAAAAGTAATTTCCAATTTGAATATGCTTTTTTTTCTGCGATAAATATAACACTTCTTTACCAATGACGTCGTAAACATGGCCTTGTTTGGTCTTTTTGACGTCCCGATTTATAGCAGCAAAATCGTGTATTTGTCGACCTCAGTCAAGTTATACCGAATGTACAGAATCGAAACACATATCACCACGTACACATTCAACGGATATATGAATTTACATATGCAATAATTACGACGAACGCCAAATTCTGAAAATATTAGCGAGAAACGGAAATTATTATTTTCTCGATTTTTTCGAAAAAAATGCTTCAAATCAAAATTACCAAAAAACAAACCGAGCGATTTTGGAATAATTTTTATTTGATTTCTAACAATATGCTTCACAGTGATTGTGAGTTTTTTAGAACAATTGACAAACTAGATTTTTTTTTATTTTTAATTATTTAACCCAACCCTACGTCAAAAAAGACGTCAACATATTGCATAATTCTACACGTTTTCCATAAGATTTTCGGCAGTTGATTAAGGTTAAATTATTTTCTAAATCAGTGGTTCAATTAGTAAATTATAAAACTATAAGAAATTTCCAATGTAAATATGTATTTTTTGCAGCGGTCAATAGAATGTATATTTATATGTGACGTCGTAAACATGGACATGTTCAGCCTTTTTGACGTCCCAATGTATAGCAGCAAAATCGCGTATTTTTTCGACCACAGTTGAGTTATTCCTAATACACAGAATAGAAACATATATCACCATATACACATTTGACGGATGTATGGATTTACAGATGCAAAAATTATGACGAACGCCACATTTTGAAAATACTAGCGAAAAACGGAAACTATTTTCTCTCTCGATGTTTTCGTAAAAACGGCCTCAAATCAAAATTACCAAAAATCAAACGAAGCCAATTTTGCATAATTTTTATATGTTTTCATACTATATATTGCACAATAATTGTGAGATTTTTAGAAAAATTGACAAACTAGATTTTTTATGATATTCAATTATTTAACCCTACCCTTCGTCAAAAAACGCTTTAAAGTAATAGCCAACGTCGGTATAGCGCATGAGGTATACGTTTTGTGATAATTAAACAAGTTTGTTCTTACCATTTTATTAGTATTTTGTGCACACTAGTTATATATACTTCTGCTGTTTAGTGGCAACTAATTTGTCTATAGCATTTATGATAGCGTGTCTGTTTGGTGCACGTACAAAACCGTCATTTTTTTCACTTACAGGGAACTGGATTCCAAAACAATATTCTCATTTCTGACTAGCTCCACGACTGCTAGTGAAATGTGGACACCACGGTTGTCAATTATAAGAACAACAGGTCTGGACTTTCTAAAGTTCGGAGCAAACTGTTACACATACATAAAATGGGTTTGAAACAATACCGTCTATGATGAGCAGTGAAAAGCTACGATCCAAGTATATTGTCATTGAACGTACGTAGGAGCATGGGGCTGGATGGAAGGGTGGCTTTTCACTGCTATAGTGGGTATTGTTTCAAGCTCATTTTATGAATGTGTTCTGAACAGTTTGCTCCGATTGTATCAATTTCCCGTTCTAAGCTGGACAGATACGTTTGGACATTTACGGAATTTGTTTTTTTATGCTTTATAGCGAGCGAATACAAGCGAATGAGCGGCAAAGCCGTGCATTCGCGAGTACGCGAGCTGATATGGTAACACGCGGGATATAAAAACAAAACAAAATTAAACAATATACAGATCTATCTATACTAACGTTGAAAATTGGAAATGACAACTCTATGTTTTCATGGGTGATTTGGAACACTCGGATATATAGGCTGCCATTTTTTTGATTACATAAAATATAAGAATTCTTACGAAATCTTGTTTTTCAAATTCACTTTTTTTTATTTTGAATCATGAATAATTATTTTGAAAGCTCTGCTGATATTCATGTATAAAATATTTAATATACTTTAAAACACAAAATACCAATTTGAATGTAAACAAAATGTACGCAAACAATAAATATTTTCGTGCTGCAGATAAATAAGAATAATAATAAAAAAGAATCGCAGCATCTCGGAAATGTCTTGGTTTTACAATCTAAAACCCGGGGGTTTATTATTTAAAACCCGGCCAGTTCCAACTGACACGGCCACATTACAGCTGCAAGGAAAAGGCAAACGTGGTGTGTGTACTATTGATTATGGTGTTTTGTTGCACTAATTTCAATAATATTGTATTGTTCTTTGCATATTTAATAAGAAAATATCGAAAAATAAAATAAAATTATCTATTTAGGTATAGAATTTTACATTTGACGATTGTTCGCCGTTTTATTGACAACTTGACAGGCAATTTAAAGTACGTAATTTTTAAATGACCCTGGTTTTAATCATTTGTCACAAAGAGTATGATATGATGGACCCACATCATTGAAAATAATAACAAAAACAAGAAGATAATACGAAATAGATAAAACCTAAATGGCGAGCGAATAGGTAGATGTCAAACACAATTTTTCATCAGTTGTTGGTTAGTAAAAAAAAGAGAGAATAGAAATAAGGAGAAAAGATATTTTAATTACTAGGTAGTGCGACATATTGCACGTCTCTATGGAGCCTTTTAAAGATTATTATTTTGCGTATCCCGAGAGTTATGGACAGCAGATCAGATATCAAAATAATAAAAAAGCTGTCCATTCACGCCCCATTTAATCAGGCTAAATTACTAGGGTAATAATCAAGAATAATACTTGCATTGTTGGCAGTTCTTGGTTTACAAATGAGGCTCATAACATCATGCTATATTATTCATGAGTGTTTGTGTTGACGTTTCATAAAAAGCGTTGTATGTAATCAAAACAGTCAGACAATGCATAGTTATTAAAGTATATGTTTATATAAATATTAGCCTTATTAATAATAAGAATGAACAGTTTGACATAAGGATTCCTTCACATAACAGGAGTTGTCGGATCTAAAGAGCAAAAACCTCTGTTTATGTGCGTTAGGTTATACTAAGGCGTACATACTATGGTTTAAAACATATATCATACTGTTATTTGAAATGTTAGCGATTGTCATATCACCCACCTAAGTTAACAATACAAGTTTGCTTTTGACATATGCACGCGCTTCACAAAGTTATTGATACCGGTAAACAAAATTACCACGTCCTTTTAAGGTCCCATGTGTCAGCAGACATATCATCATTGTCTTCATGGTCCGAGTCTGTAAGTGTAATTTCACAATCTTCAATTTTTTAAATAATTATGCAACATATAATGTTATACCACCTCAACTCTTCAACTATTAAACTCAATGTTTTACATGTACTCCATCGTACAAGTTGGAGTAGCAAAATTTGTTGTTGTTTTTTTTTTTATTTGACCATGTTTTCATCTTTTTTTATCTGATGTTTTCTTTATGTCCCTATGGAGTCTGACAGTCTTAACACAATGCTCTGTATCAATTTTACATATTTCTTGATTGATAGTCATAATGTCTTTTTCTAAAAATTTCTGTTGTTGTTGTTTTTCCACAGCTGTTAAGTCTGTTTCTGTAAGTCTGTGTTTAAGAATTTGAAAAGATGCATATTTTTTAATAGAGGCACTTGGAATTGTTGCAAGAAAAAAGTGTTGTTGTGTCATGTCTCAGTTTCCTTGAAATTTCATGTAATTCTGTTATAAATGTTTGGACTTTATTTGTTGAATTATATGTAATGTATGTTCCATTTCTGCAGGTCACTTTTTCTGTCAAATTACAAAGGCCAGCTGCTATCAAAATGACTGTTTGCTCAGCAGGATAAGAAGCCATTTTATTTTGAACAGCATGATAGACTGTGATATTTTTCCACCAGGAAAGACAATCAAAGATACATGATAGTGATCAGGAAATGGATGAAATTTGTTTATGTGTTGATGCAGATACCTCTCTCTCGAATCTGTTCCAATAATTATATGGTGATGCATGCTGTAAATGAATAAAAAAGGAAAAGAAATTACGAATATGCTTTTGATACAACTTACATGGTACCTGGTAATTAAAATATTTGTGTGTGTTTATTGATTCCAAGTGAATGTTAGATGCATTAACGTTTTGATAAGCACTTGAGGCTGATTTTTCTTCTTCAGTTAAGCTTTTGGTTGATTGGTTTACCTCGTTTGCTATGGGCAATGTTAATAAAGTTTGAAAATGACCATTGTCAAGCAACAGATCAATTGGCAATATTTCTTCATTTTCAATTTGTGGTGGTTCATATGTACAAAGTGTAAAAGTTTCTCTTGCACCTTTCAGCCAAACTTTAATTTTGCAGTTGTACAGAAGTGGTGCCACCTTAATTTCACAAGCTGTGGCCCATCCATTCAGTTTCAACATTGAGGTCAAATAGGATCTTTTGGTTATTGACAGACTATTAAAAAGTCTTGCTTCTTCCTCCCACTGTTCCAGTTAAGGTGTATATTGTTGCAGATTGCATGTCTGTGCTGCCTTGCGACTCAGATGGAAAAATCCCCACTGTAGATTCTATATGTAACCGAGACAGTGAAAAAAACAATTTCCATCACAAGGTACATTTTTTACAACGAATTTATTGTTGCAAATATTCATGCATTGAACGAGACTCAAATTATTATTATTTTTTTAATTAAATTGATTTAACACATAATCATTTTGCAACATGTAGTTTTACTTAAATTTATTGTTTTAGATTTAGATCTACATAATGTTCAATTTTATGGGAAATAGTGGTGACTAAGCATTAATAACCTGCAGAATATGGAATGAAATACCCTCTTAACAGTTGTGTTGTTCTTTTACTGTTAACAAACAGAGCACAAACAGAGCAGACAGCGTTTGTTTACTTATTATGCATTGTCAAATTAGCTTCGTTTCGATTGGCTCACTTCTGGTCATACTCATTTGCATACATTCTATTTTAACTGAAAGTTGACTGAAATTACTCATTTTGACATATTCACAAAATAATATCGCAAATAATCAGCAAATACCTGTATACATATGCGTGCTATAAGTGGGTAATTAATTTTAACACGAAATTACCGACTCGGATTTGACGGAAAGAAGTACTGTGGACTAGATATTGGCGAGTTCATCCGTAGACTTTAATAAGCTGAGGTACCAGACTTATATTGTATCGTATCATTGATAATAACTGTTTTCCAGCTGTTATGGAGTCTGCAATATTATCGAATTCTTCTGCATATAGTCTCACTTATGTCGCTGAGCATATTAGCATATGTGGATGGTGCTATGTTTGGAACAGAAAGTTAGACTTCAAAGTTTGCTCTCATCAATATTGTCTCGTTTTATGATGATGAGACGATGAGGTAATGTGTGAGGTGGATTGTATACGCTGACCAGTGTTTATCTTATATAAGTGCCAGTTATGCCATTCACTGTTACAAGGAGGCTGTCATAATCTTAATATTGTTTTAAACGTATATACTTTACCTCGATTGTTTAATAGGTTCGTACAATTTCGACATATCAAGCTCAATATGCGGATAAAGTGTCTTGGTGTTTCTGGGTAGAACCAGTACTTCGCATATGCGGATAAAGTGTCTTGGTGTTTCTGGGTAGAACCAGTACTTCGCATATGCGGATAAAGTGTCTTGGTGTTTCTGGGTAGAACCAGTACTTCGCATATGCGGATAAAGTGTCTTGGTGTTTCTGGGTAGAACCAGTACTTCGCATATGCGGATAAAGTGTCTTGGTGTTTCTGGGTAGAACCAGTACTTCGCATATGCGGATAAAGTGTCTTGGTGTTTCTGGGTAGAACCAGTACTTCGCATATGCGGATAAAGTGTCTTGCTCACGGACACCACACATTCTCTTGAAAACATACATATTCTTAAATGTATTTGATATTTAATCATGAATCCATCCGACCTGCTCAAACGTGTCATATTTGAAATATGATTTGAAGAGACAAGTGTTTAATTCTAATAATTTAATACATATTTATATGAACACTTTTGTAGCAGCTCATGTTGCTTCTTACTGTATATGCGTCATAGGTTTTGAGTTTTCTTTTTAAAATGTATACTACTAATTGTTTATAAACGAAGTGTTTCACTCATTATTCTGAAAGCTTTTTTTTTAATTTCCAGATAGATGCATGGTAGAGGTCTAAAGGAATGAATTTAAAGGAATGAATTAAAAGAACATAATTAAGCTGTATTGCCCAAAACTATTTAAAAGTGGCATTCTTAAATAGGAAGTCTGCTTATAAACATATACAAACAAGAAATGTTGTTTGCTGTGACAAAACTACTTTTATCTGCAACAATTATACTGTTTTACTGTCCTCTAAACACGGCATAACAGGACCAGAAAGGCAGTAATCAGTGTATTTAAAATATGACGACTATTGTTTGCAACAATGATTTTCCCAACAAGATCACAGGGGGTGTTACAGAAGTTTAAATCACCGGTTACGGTTACAATTCATTAGCTCGTGGTAAACGCCTATTTAAGGCCAATTCAGAATGGACATTTCTGAAAAAGCTGGATTTAGGAATACATGTACCAGGTATGGATGATGTTGCGGTAGATGCATTCAATTGACTAAACAATGTTGAACACCTAGACCTATCAGGATGTAAACATTTGTCATCTACCAAGGTTATACAATCCCTTATTTCAAATTAAACAATACCTCACCTGAAATCACTGAATTTGAAAGATTTGTATGCAACGAAATCTGGAAATACCGTTAATGTTTATAATATTTTTTTAGAAATGATTCACGCAAAACGAATTCAATGGATATGCACGAGTGGAACAAACAGTTTGATTAGCAATTACGATAAGTTTATGAATAAAACGTTTGTTTCGCTGGAGTACATAGATTGGTCAGATGTTTCTTTCATGTTTGTTCCGGGTTCGAGTAACACACCACTGGTCAATTTACATGTTCATGTTGTAGTGGTGTACTGATTATGTTCTTGTTGTAGTGGTGTATTGATTATGTTCGTGCTGTAGTGGTGTATAGATTATGTTCATGTCGAGTGGTATATAGATTATGTTCATGTTGTAGTGGTGTATTGATTATGTTCATGCTGTAGTGGTGTATTGTTTTATGTTCATGTTGTAGTTGTGTATTGATTATGTCCATGCTGTAGTGGTGTATTGATTATGTCCATGCTGTAGTGGTGTATTGATTATGTCCATGCTGTAGTGGTGTATTGATTATGTCCATGATGCAGTGTTGTATTGATTAGGTTCATGCTGTAGTGGTATATTGATCATGTCCATGCTGTAGTAGTGTATTGATTATGTTCATGCTGTAGTAGTGTATTGAACATGTCCATGCTGTAGTAGTGTATTGATTATGTTCATGCTGTAGTGGTATATTGTTTATGTCCATGCGGTAGTGGTGTATTTTTATGTCCATGTTGTAGTGGTGTATTGTTTATGTTCATGCTGTAGTTGTGTATTGATTATGTTCATACTGTAATAGTGTATTGATAATGTTCATGCTGTAGTGGTGTATTGTTTATGTACATGCTGTAGTGGTGTATTGATTATGTTCATTTTGTAGTGGTGTATTGATTATGTCCATGCTGTAGTGGTGTATTGTTTATGTTCATGCTGTAGTTGTGTATTGTTTATGTCCATGCTGTAGTGGTCTATTGTTTATGTCCATGCTGTAGTGGTGTATTGATAATGTTCATGCTGTAGTGGTGTATTGTTTATGTTCATGCTGTAGTGGTATATTGATCATGTCCATGCTGTAGTAGTGTATTGATAATGTTCATGCTGTAGTATTGTTTATGTTCATGTTGTAGTGGTCTATTGTTTATGTCCATGCTGTAGTAGTGTATTGATTATATTCATGCTGTAGTGGTGTATTGTTTATATTCATGCTGTAGTAGTGTTTTGATTATATTCATGCTGTAGTGGTGTATTGTTTATATTCATGCTGTAGTAGTGTATTGCTTATATTCATGCTGTAGCGGTGTATTGTTTATGTTCATATTGTAGTAGTTTATTGCTTATGTCCATGCTGTAGTGGTGTATTGTTTATGTTCATGCTGTAGTAGTGTATTGCTTATGTTCATGCTGTAGTGGTGTAGTGTTTATGTTCATGTTGTAGTAGTGTATTGCTTATGTTCATGCTGTAGTGGTGTAGTGTTTATGTTCATGTTGTAGTAGTGTATTGCTTATGTTCATGCTGTAGTGGTGTAGTGTTTATGTTCATGTTGTAATAGTGTATTGTTTATGTCCATGCTGTAGTGGTGTAGTGTTTATGTTCATGTTGTAGTAGTGTATTGATTATATTCATGCTGTAGTGGTGTATTGTTTATGTTCATGCTGTAGTAGTGTATTACTTATATTCATGCTGTAGTGGTGTATTGATTATAATCATGTTGTGTTGTATAGATTATGTTCCTGTTGTTGTGGTGTAATGATTATGTCCATGTTGTAGTGGTGTATTGGTTATATTCATGCTGTAGTGGTGTATTGATTATTATCATGTTGTGTTGTATAGATTATGTTCCTGTTGTCGTGGTGTAATGATTATGTCCATGTTGTAGTGGTGTATTGATGTTGTTCATGTTCATGCGACGCCTACTGTTCTACATATATTTCCCTATTAAGACCTCCAAAATAGTTTTGCATCAATCTTGACGATAATACCAGATAGAGAATGGAGATTTACAGTTATTCTAGCTCGAGTGGCCAAAACCCAGAAACACTTATCACGGTAAAGTGTCGGTCGTGCGTCCGTTATAAGCCCGTTAACATTGTAGCACCTACAATTTGTAGCGTGAAAGTTACGGTCCATACTCCGAGGCATCCTACTAATATATATTATCAGATCAAAAACCATACAAACTACCGACATGATTTATAATTAAAATAAAAGTGTTTGTCACTGTGAATAGAATGTATTAATAGCCCATGTGACAAAGATTTGAATTCTAAAGTTAAAAAAAATACAAAATAAGTCAATTTATGGCAACGTCTCTTTTTCATTCACAACATGATAAAAAATCAATAGTTTTATAAAGCGCCTCACAATCTTGATAAAACATGTGAGGAAAGGTCAAATAATGTATGGTTCATATATCATTTATGTTTCCATAGTGTTGACATAATTGAAATTTTGATACCTGGATATTTACCATAGTGACTGATACGTTCTATTAGACGGAGCAATTCTTAACATTTGTTTTGCTTATGTTGTAAATTTAACTTGTATTGTACCCGTCATTTTAATAAATATTTATAAGTAACAAGTACAATACAGTAAACGAAATACATGCATATTCATCAAACTGCAGATATTATTTCAGTTGAAGGAGACAGTATATGCACATTACACGAAGTGTTTCTAAATGCCGATATAGTATATTCGCCTATCACAGCAGAGCGACAGTATAAGAACTAGTTCAGGCAAGTTATATAATACGTTGAATGTTTCAGAAGTTGTATGTACCTTACACCTAAATACTGATATCAGTACAGCAACAGGCACATAGTAAAGAAACAGTTTAAACAAGTTTAAACATAAATTATTTCGAATATTTTGAAATGGGATTGGGCCAAAAGTTTTTCCAACTTAGATTCGGACCTCCCCATACAAAATACAGTCGGTGTACTTTTTATAACAGATACATTTTTCACACCCTTTTTTCAAATATGGATGACAGACCATGGGGTATAAAGCTTGTCTCCAAAGTTGCACTGCACAATATGACTAGTGGTTACTCATATAAGAACATTCTATCAAACTGTTGGCATCGAATAACCTACAGTGTGATGTTAAGTCGTAAAACCCCATTCATTCATTCGTTCATTCATTCATTCATTCATTTATTTCAGTGATAAATCATCAGCAAGTTACAATACAGTATATAAACGTTTGCCACAACCAGTGATAATATATAAACATTTAACAAAACCAATGATAATATATTTCCTCTTAACAAATAAAAAATGTTCCTATGCATAATATTTTAACAAAACAGTGTTAATATGTGTATACTTAAAGCATTTCTAATTCAACGCTTAGTTTTTTCGTTGTTATCTCAATACTGACATAATTCACTGAAAGTTGGATACAATATTAAATGATATATATCTATTATATTAATAAAAGATAACAACGACAACTGACGGACGTGATTTCATTGACATAACAGTTACACTTAAGTGACCCTAAAATCAAAAGCCACATAATAAATGCACCATTACCGTGGGAGACTGCCCTATACCCTAATAACAGCAGTACACCTAGAACGCATGAAGTTGGCGTAATTCATATTATTATATGATCTAGAAATAAATCAATTTTTATTGGCCAGAATGAAGTCTCATTGAACAAAATCTATATGATGTTTAACAGTTTTTATTTGACAGACCACGGTTACTGAAAATAGCCGGTGGGAATTCCAAGTGTTAGCCGAACGCAACAATGAAAATTGAGATGTTCCGAATGTGGCGTTTGTTTACAAATGGCTGACAACAGGAGATTCGCGTCTTTATCGGACGCCGATTTCAGCAAAATTATTAACAATAAAGATGCAATTACGACAAAAAATGACTACTGTTCAATATAATAAGAAGTCCATATAATATTATAATACTGTTATTGCATGTACGAATCAGGGTGCGGTATAGCTCTTAAAGAGTGTGGGGTGGGCGACCTTCTAGGTGTACTATAGTCCGTTCGTTTATTTGACAGAGTTAAAAACAAAACACCAAGTGTAGAGTTAGAAACATTGTTAAGTATATCACATACACCTACAAAACAGTGATTGTATAAGACATTTAACCAGAACAATGTCGATAGGGCCTACGATACATGAACCGTTGACAATACAATCAGAATTTAACTTGTTAAACTGAAATCGTACACTTGTACACTTCAAAACGACAAATTGACAATATTCGTAACTTTAACAAAATGGTGCTAACATATACACCTATAGCAAAACAGTAACTGTGTGTGAACCCATATGTATAGTTTAAACTTATCAGTTTTCTTCGATTGTGAATCAAAATCTCACAACTTAGACAAATCACGCTTGAAGTCTTCCTCAGGTGTATGGAAAAACTTACTCTAGGACACCACACATAGCCGTGGCGGATGATAGAACCAACAATCGTGGGTTCGATGCCCTACCACCGGACCACGCGCTCCACACATATAAAAAGTCACATGCAAACATAAATTATATGTAAACTTTTAAATGATCTCCTGTGATTACTGGTGTAAGGCATGTGATATGTATTCACAAAGTTTCTTTGAGTTTGCTTCCTCTTTAAGGTAGAAGTGTCCACCGGCGAGTTTTGTCACGGAACACTTCCCAGTCGTAATATCACCCCATGCTGAAGAACAAGGAAAATGGGAAAATATAATATTCTTGTTTGCCTGGCGATTATTAAGAAAGGAAAAGGTAAAATCACATGAAAATACCTAAGAATATTATTTACATTGTTCTAAATACACAGCTTCTGCATATCAACGTTATAAACATCATCGGATACTCCCGGGGGTCAATTCCGATACCCTCCACCCATTATGATGATCGGGATGCATGGAGAGTATCGGAATGGATAACCCGTGGGTATTCGACGATGCGTTATAAATGCCAGTGATAAACACTTCAGAAATGAGATTGTAAATTGAAAATGAATTTTGAACTTTATTGCATGCTCAAGTTAAACGTGGTTTTTAAACATTGGGTCTTCTTGACAAATACATTATTACTAATAAGCAAGTGTAACTATTTAGTAATAAATACCTAATGTCGTACCTATACAACATGTTTAACCAAACAGACAAAACAGCAATATTTCTCTGGTTTCATTATTCGTGTTACCATCAGCTAACTTTCAATGTGACACTATCTTATAATAAGCTATCCTGGTATTCATATAGATGATCTTACGCAAAAGCTCATATATTAAATCTATCAAACGAGTAAATAGAAAACAGAACGTTAGTGTAATGAATAAAGTGTTGGTCACTCAGGCTAAAGACGCCAGTGTATAATATGTCCAAGACGCTACGAAATACGGTGTACATGTATTCCACGCCTGGCGTGCCCATATCTCATAAATATGTCAACATTTTATCCACAAAAAAAATACTTATTAATATGTAAGTTAATGTTTTACATGAAGTTGTTATGGTTCGTAACAATCTGATTGATATTTGATTAATATTTTTCTTTCAATTTCTTTTTAAAAAAAGTGGAATAATTCCTTCAACAAAATATACGTTTTACTGTTTCTAAAATATATGATATTTACAATACCGGAGAGTAAGTCGCCATTTTACGTACGAGGGTTGTACAACACACGGGCGACAAATCGGTAAGAACCGTCATTTTCGAAATAAATATGGATTAGTTACGTCCCCCCTCACCTCCCCATCAAGACAGTTTTACAATCACATCATGAATAGAGCATTTCGTCACATGCTAAACGTTTGGCTTATGTTTGTATCTTACCATCTAGATCATGAGGTACGTCAGCTTTCCCATCAAATACATCAACAGGACAATTGAAAACACAGCGGTCTTTTGGGTGTTCATAACTGAAATAATGAATACCATCTGCAATCTATTTTGCGTGTTTTATTAAGCTTTTCCGAAATACGTTAACGTATCGTGATATAACATATGCCTATAACATATAACATATAACAATGGTAAGGTGTGCTGGGATATAGCTGAATATGGGTCAGAGTAAAGCCGATGTAGGGTGCATTTGGAAATAAAGTTCAATATGGGTCAGAGTAAAGCCTCTGTAGGGTGCATTTGGAAATACAGTTCAATATGGATCTGTAGGGTGCATTTGGAAATATAGTTCAATATGGATCTGTAGGGTGCATTTGGAAATAAAGTTCAATATGGGTCAGAGTAAAGCTGCTGTAGGGTGCATTTGGAAATAAAGTTCAATATGGGTCAGAGTAAAGCCGCTGTAGGGTGCATTTGTAAATAAAGTTCAATATGGATCTGTAGGGTGCATTTGGAAATAAAGTTCAATATGGGTCAGAGTAAAGCCGCTGAAGGGTGCATTTGGAAATAAAGTTCAATATGGGTCAGAGTAAAGCCGCTGAAGGGTGCATTTGGAAATACAGTTCAATATGGATCTGTAGGGTGCATTTGGAAATATAGTTCAATATGGATCTGTAGGGTGCATTTGGAAATACAGTTCAATATGGGTCAGAGTAAAGCCGCTGAAGGGTGCATTTGGAAATACAGTTCAATATGGGTCAGAGTAAAGCTGCTGTAGGGTGCATTTGGAAATAAAGTTCAATATGGGTCAGAGTAAAGCTGCTGTAGGGTGCATTTGGAAATAAAGTTCAATATGGGTCAGAGTAAAGCCGCTGTAGGGTGCATTTGTAAATAAAGTTCAATATGGATCTGTAGGGTGCATTTGGAAATAAAGTTCAATATGGGTCAGAGTAAAGCTGCTGTAGGGTGCATTTGGAAATAAAGTTCAATATGGGTCAGAGTAAAGCCGCTGTAGGGTGCATTTGTAAATAAAGTTCAATATGGATCTGTAGGGTGCATTTGGAAATAAAGTTCAATATGGGTCAGAGTAAAGCCGCTGAAGGGTGCATTTGGAAATACAGTTCAATATGGATCTGTAGGGTGCATTTGGAAATATAGTTCAATATGGATCTGTAGGGTGCATTTGGAAATACAGTTCAATATGGGTCAGAGTAAAGCCGCTGAAGGGTGCATTTGGAAATACAGTTCAATATGGGTCAGAGTAAAGCTGCTGTAGGGTGCATTTGGAAATAAAGTTCAATATGGGTCAGAGTAAAGCTGCTGTAGGGTGCATTTGGAAATAAAGTTCAATATGGGTCAGAGTAAAGCTGCTGTAGGGTGCATTTGTAAATAAAGTTCAATATGGATCTGTAGGGTGCATTTGGAAATAAAGTTCAATATGGGTCAGAGTAAAGCTGCTGTAGGGTGCATTTGGAAATAAAGTTCAATATGGGTCAGAGTAAAGCCGCTGTAGGGTGCATTTGTAAATAAAGTTCAATATGGATCTGTAGGGTGCATTTGGAAATAAAGTTCAATATGGGTCAGAGTAAAGCTGCTGTAGGGTGCATTTGGAAATAAAGTTCAATATGGGTCAGAGTAAAGCTGCTGTAGGGTGCATTTGGAAATATAGTTCAATATGGGTCAGAGTAAAGCTGCTGTAGGGTGCATTTGGAAATATAGTTCAATATGGGTCAGAGTAAAGCTGCTGTAGGGTGCATTTGGAAATAAAGTTCAATATGGATCTGTAGGGTGCATTTGGAAATGCAATTCAATATGGATCTGTAGGGTGCATTTGGAAATATAATTCAATATTAATCAGAATAAAATCTGTCAGACGCATTTTGGGTGTAATTCAATATGGTTCAGAGTAAAGCTACTGCAGGGCACGTTTAGAAATATAATTCAATATGGTTGATAGTAAAACTACAATCAGTTGATTTTTCGATAAAATTTAAAATGGCTCATAGTAAAACTACAGTATGGCATGAAATATAGAGGTGTGCAGTTTAGATTGAAATGTATATACAAGTATAGTACAGAGCATTGTGAATATCATTAAATAAGACCTACAGCAGCTATGCAGTGAGGTACAGTTTGGATACAATCAAATATGGCTTAAAGTTGAACTACAGTAAGGTAAAATTTTCGATATGATGCAACAAAGCCTTGAGTAGATATAGAATGCATATTGTGTTTTATATAATTTAATAGGTCCAGGGTAGATATATTGTTCAGAGCATTTTTATATAACTTAACATGGCCTTTATTAGATATATAAGGCATAGTATGTTTAATATAATTTGATAGGCCTAGTGTAGATATATATAAAACTACAGTAAGTAATATTTTGTATATACAAATGCACTAGTATTTAAACAGTGATCAACATTTTTTTCTAGTCCTGTTTTTAAATAGAATTTCACGAGTATGTACGTGTGTTAACTGCAATCTCCAATCAACTGCTGATTCTAGGAGTTTAAAAATTATATGTACACAATATAAAACATTTGAACTTTAAAAATGCGCATGTATATCCATGTATTGAATGAAAAATGATAAAAAAATTACGTTACCTAAACGACGGTAAAAGTTCGTAGTCGGCCCTTAGTGGAGGAATAAATAGTTTCAGGAAGTCTGGATTGTCAAGGATATCTGCCGGTGTTCCACCTTAACAACAATATAAAATAAATGATAAAAAACATTATGTTAACTATTGGCTGTTCTAATGACGAAAGACAAGCGTTCCCCTACTATCATTATTCAGTAATGCAGCACAATCCAATATATTACTTTTCAGGAAATATAAGTGTGACCTTGACCTTTAAGCTACATACTTGGGCATTGACCATAAACTATTGGTATTGTGTGATGATCAACAGTGCCAGGTTATGCATGTTACAGGCATGACACATCACGGGTACAGAATGGATGACCACACAAATGACAATGCGTTATTGCACCCACCACTCAGTCTGGTCTGGACTGGGTGTCATACAGCATGTGAATGTGTTGTTCATTTGTGCGAAGTAATCACGTATATGACAATCACTACTTGATACATCAGTTATAGGCTCTTCTCCAAACCCCAGTGTGCAGACTGGTCTTCAGGGTGTACTAAACCTTGAAGATGAGGACACGAATTTATAGGTTTGCATATCCATCCATGTGTCCCAGGATGACATTCAGCGTACCCTTAAAATTGAAGGGCACGTATGTTGGGGTCTGCATGTTTCCTCCGTGTACAGATTATTTCTTGAACAAATGCATGTGTCACACTGTGTGAAAACTTTAGTTTCATTTCAGCAATTTTATGGTCCAAGGGAGATAACAGCTTTTATTATAGATTTACTATATTTAACTAACACTGTATTTATACATGTAGTAGCCTAACTGTACAATATTGGATAAATAATTAGTTATCTGTATGTATGCAGTACATAAGCAATCCAAACTGGGTTATTATACATGTTTGTTTTGTTACTAGAAACGTTTTTAAAGTAGTTCTTCCAAGGCATAAATATATCTTCTCATAAAATGCATCAACGTGTGTGTGTGTGTGTGTGTGTGTGTGTGTGTCTGTGTGTCTGTGTGTGTGTGTGTGTGTGTGTGTGTGTTTATCAAAAGACAGTGCAGTGACACCCCTATTCTTTTAAAAAAAAAAGATTCTCAAATACTCTTAAATACATCCGTCTGTTAAAATTCCATAAAAAGTCGTTTTAACACCAGTGATGCCTTATTGTATATGAAATGTCAACATGCGCTCTACTCATCTGAAGCAAATTCAGTCCCAATTAACCTTTTCGTTAACAATACTAATAAACAGATACATACCAAAATGTTTTAACAATTGTATAAACTCCTCATCAGTTTTCTTCGATACGTCTAACGTGGTTTCCTTACGTTTTGCGGACTGTAAAACAATAAAAGTCCCACATACAAACATACTAGTAGTCAACTTGAAATGTGTCCATGGGACACAGATGCCCCCGCTTTATAACTACATTGTAGATATCAATAAAGCCAAATATCAAATTTCATCAAAATCGGTCCATCAATAAAGATTTTAGAGGTCGGAAACTGTCAGCCAATCAGAGTCCAGATCACCTAATTAATATGCGCCAATTCCATCCATTGTCGAACTTGACCTGGGTCTTGTTGATATAAAGCCAAATATAAATTTTCGTCAAAATCGGTCCATAAATAAATACTTTAAAGGTCGGAAACTATCAGCCAATCAGAGTCAAGAACACCAAATTAATATGCAGGGATGTTGATGGAAATCGAACTTAGTTTAAATATATTTTATTTCTCAATATAAGTACATTTTATACACTTATACAAGTGTATACAATAATAGAAAAAGGATTAGAACGGAAGCATAATGCTTATGATGTTCTTTTCCTGCTTATCGTGTAAATTCTAATATTAATGGTAATTCGTGTACTTCGTTTATAATATTTAACTGGTATTAACATTGACAATTGCAATTATTTAATTAAATAATTAGAATAATTAAGTATTATTGAATCAATAGTTAAATAGTAAGAGAAATATGTATTAATCGTAGTCGGTACCAGTAGTTAAATGGGCTCATACATATACACACTAGGACGAAAAGGTACCATGACATACGATATCATAAGGGAAATATTTCTTAATAAAATTTTAAATCGAATATAGATGACATAGTTCATATCAAAATATAAAAAAAATATGAAAGTAATTTGGGGCGACACAGATGGGGTAGGGGGCAAGGACAAGTTGTTCTTAATATCATAGTTGAAATTGAAGTGATCTACTAAAATCATTTTGTGCTTTAAATATACGAATGTGCTGCAATAAAAATACGAATATTTGTTTCAAGTGAGACATTTTGATCTCCATAAAGATGAGTTTTTACGTTAATAATTGAAATATTACATAGTGCGTTTCGTAATATATTCCTCGCTTAATTATATTTATTACAGTGAAAGAAAAAAATGTTGATCGTGTTCAACGTTGCCACACGAGCACAGAGGAGACTCTGACATATTTATTTTAATATATCATAATAGAGAGAACAGCACTTAGTTCGGAGTCTCGTATGCAGAATTTGAATACTTTTTTCGCCGTAATAGTAGTATTCTGGTACTTTACTAGCATTGCGGTTCAGCATATATTTAAATTCACAAACTGTTTGTGCATCTTTTATTTCATCTGTGAGAGTGTTCCATTCCCGTATAGAAGAAGGAAGCAAAGAATCATAATGGTAATTAGAGCGTGTCTTTAGCGTTTGGATATTATTGGAGTTTCTAAGATTATACCCGGAGATCGTAAAACAATTATAACCAAACTACGTGTATGCATGCCACGTGAACCTTTGGGACTTGGGATTTAAAGAGAGACCATGTGCGTTTATAAATAACGGGAAATGGCTTTCGTAAGTCAGATGCATGCGTTTCTAGTTACTAAAATGTCCGCACATTAGATATTTTTCAAACAAACTATGACATAAATGTGAGGTTTTCACCTTACTAAACAAACGAGTTTCGCTTTAAAAAGTTCTGGTCAATTTTGAAAATAAGGGAAGAACGCGATACAATCCGCTTAAAAATAAATAAAAGGATAAAAAGGCCACTGTAAAGAGTCAAAACACTTTTCAAAATGATAGCGTAACCAGGCATAAATATACAGACCAGACACGCAACACATCTGGACTGTACAAAATAGTTTATATGAGTAGGATCCAGTTAGGTTTCATAACTACTCACATGCTACATGGAAACATGTTGGATCATGAAGATACAATGAAATCAGAACAATTTGCTATCATAAAGGCAGATAATAACTGAAATAACAACAACGGTATTTCCAATTTCGGGATGGTATTAGATGCAAGAACACAATGTATGATATCTATATATACTCGTATATATATCTATATATTATATTAAGAGAGATAATTAAAATGAACAACAACGGAATTTCAGATTTTTTGGAATCTTTCAGATGCTCATTCACAATATATGATATATAAATTGAGATGATTATTTGTGAATAACCAGACATAAATGTACAGACCAGACTACGGTGATCGAGCCTTGCTACAATGCAAACCCTAGACACAATATCAAGGCCTCTGCCAAACCAACATTTGGTGTCAACCACGACTTATATACTATGGATTTACTTGCAACACATCGGGACTGGACAAACAATTTACATATATAATCGGATAGTTTTATATGAGTAAGATCTAGTTAAGGAGACACAACTACTCACATGTTATATAAAGGATAGATTTAGAAACCCGTCGGATCATGAAGATACAGTGAATTTATATGTATTTTATTTTATAATGGAAGATAATATAATTCACAACAACGGAATTTCCGATTTTCTGGAATCTTTTCAGATGTTCATTCACAATATTGATATATAAATTGAAATAATTATTTGTGAATAACCAGACATAAATGTACAGACTAGACTACGGCGAGATAGATATGGAGATAGATCTATAATTCCAATTAAATCGTAGAATAACATTATCAGTTGTGATAATTTAAATAGTGAAGACGCGACTCATTAATATGCTTTATTTGCTATATTGTACTAGTTTTCATACAGAATCTGTTTTATTCTCTAAACATCACTTATAAATAAAAGAATGCCATGACGTAATCATAATGTTTAAAGGGATTATATTGGCATATTACCGTCAATTCCCTGTCCTAAATACACACGCCCAGCATGAAGATACACTTATAACTTACATGTGGGGCCGATGTTCCAGAAACAAACATATAGACTGGTTCCATGTTATAACGAGATTTCAGCAAACACGCAGTTTCGTAAGTAAGGAGAGCACCCATGCTGAAAGTAGGAAAAATAAAAAAATCGTGTAAGTATAGACGATGTGTTTATAAACTTACAACATTCAAAACAAAATAAAAGTAAATCCAAGGCGTCTAGTTTGTATGAATTATCATATGTAATGATGTCTTAGTATAAAATACGGAAAGTGGTAATTAAAGACAACTATACTTGTACTATAAACTAAACTAATTAATGGGTAAAAGTACATAATGGGCCCCTGACAACATATCAATTATCAATGGTTGCCTAGTGATGGTGGTAAGAACTTTTTCATACATAAACTCAGAACATAATTAGTCAAGAAAATCTTTAATCCATTCGTCAGACATATTTCATCCTTGCTGCAGCGTCCGCACGCGTAATAGTAAACTATAGGGACACCGATTGTATCATTTCTCTCGTAATATGTACGAGGTATGTCCCAAAAGTAATAGGACGCATTTAGAAATATGCCTTTAAGTGTTTCGATTCAAACAAAACTTGGCATGGATAATTTTCAATAGCTAATCTATAAGCATGCAACATTTCAATACTGTATTCCACCATTTAACATTGATTTTGTCAAGTCAAAATGTGTATGTTACAAAGTACGGGGGAGATTGACGTTATTTGTGCGACGTCAAATTGACATTCAAATGAAAGTAATTCTTTTTTCGAAGTATGAACCGCTGTGCAAAACACATTTTTTGTGGTACTGCACCCACTTGTAAATGTCACGATACCATGATTACTCTTAGATCCTAACCACAGAACGCACACTCCGTCACATGTCCAGATCGCTGATGGTCAGTTACTTTTGTCTCACCATTGGAAACCCTTCTGTTAAATAGTTGTGTGAAATAAACTTCAGACTTTCATGTGGGGTCATATTAAACCCAACACATAATTTTACCACGCTCCAAATTTCCACTCTAGGCGTGACGTCATCCAATTTCTTTACTATTCAAATTCACACTTGTTACTTTAAAAGTGCGCACAATATTCAAATGTTTATTGATAACGTCAAATTTTTTAATGACATTCGCACATGATCTGAAATTACGTCCACTGTTATTTCATTATATTTGGCACAATATTGAGGAAGTTGTGTGCTTTCCAAGGCAATATAACTTTTTTAAATAGCGTCTAATTTCAAAGTCCCCCGTACTTCCAAACTCACGTTACTATGGTGCCGTTTGCATGAACTTAACGATGGCTGAAAGTTGATTTGATGTTTTATGACAATAGATGAGCCGATCTATCCATTGATGCCATCGATTTGCATGTAACGTCCTAAATACAAAATGACAGGGTCGCCCTATTACTTTTGGGACATACCTCGTAATAGCATGTACATTGGTTAGTTTAATGTGGAAAACTACTGTTTATAAATCAATAAACGCCAATGGAATTGATCATTTTATAGATAAACATACTGCATTATGGTTGTCACATTTGATTTTCCGATAAAAAAAGATGTTGGTACAAACACATTGCACCGTTGCAGTTCTGACTCGGTCATCATGTCCATCTTGGATTATACATCTATATTCTTAGCAACAAGTTTTTATCAAATATAAATTATCATGTGTGTACCTGCATGAATAATCGTCAAACCTGTTCTAAATACCATGTTATATTCTGGACTCATTCCATTCAAATATTGACATGGTTTTCCATTATAATACACAGGTAAAAATGCCACGTTTGTTTAACATATGTTTTGTCCAACATTATGTTAAACATAGGTTTAACGTATGTTTTATATGCGTTTTGGTTAACATACGTTTCAAAACATAAGTTTAACATGCGTAACATTTTTACCTGTGTACTTATCAGTGCATCCGATGATTCCTTAAATGTGCATGCAATGCTTATTTAAGAGTAGCAATGAATATTTAATCAAAGTGGTATATTTCGCTGCTGTACAATACTATGACGGCGGAGGAAGAGCGAGGTTGGATACATCCGATAACCAGGTTAAAACCCTCAAGTGGCATATTTCGCTACTGTATAATAATCTGACGACAAGGGAAGAGCGAGGTTGGGTGCAACCTATAACAAGGTTTAACCCCCAAGTGGCATATTTTGCTACTGTATAATAATATCACGACGAGGGAAGAGCGAGGTTGGGTGCACCCGGTAACCAGGTTTAAGCTTCCAAGTGGCATATTTTGATACTTTATAATAACATGACGATGAGGGAAGAGCGAGGTTGGGTGCATCCGATAACCAGGTTTAAGCTCCCAAGTGGCATATTTTGCTACTGTATTATAATATGACGACAAAGGAAGAGCTAGGTTGGGTGCACCCGGTAACCAGGTTTAAGCTCCCAAGTGGCATATATTGCTACTGTATTATAATATGACGACAAGGGAAGAGCGAGGTTGGGTGCACCCGGTAACCAGGTTTAAGCTTCCAAGTGGCATATTTTGCTACTGTTTAATAACAGGACGACGAGGGAAGAGCGAGGTTGGGTGCACCCGGTAACCAGGTTTAAGCTTCCAAGTGGCATATTTTGATACTTTATAATAACATGACGATGAGGGAAGAGCGAGGTTGGGTGCATCCGATAACCAGGTTTAAGCTCCCAAGTGGCATATTTTGCTACTGTATAATAACATGACGACGAGGGAAGAGAGAGGTTGGGTGTACCTGATAACCAGGTTTAAGCTCCCAAGTGGTATATTTTGCTACTGTATAATAACATGACGACGAGGGAAGAGCAAGGTTGGATACATCTGATAAACAGGTTTAAGCTCCCCAGTGGCATATTTTGCTACTGTATAATTATATGACGACTAAGGAAGAGCGAGGCTGGATACACACAATAACCAGGTTTAAGCTCCCAAGTGGCATATTTTGCTACTGTATAATAATATGACGACGAGGAAAGAGCGAGGTTGGGTGCACCCGGTAATCAGGTTAAAGCTCCCAAGTGGTATAGTTTCCTACTGTATAATAACATGACGACGAGCAAAGAGCGAGGTTAGATACATCCGATAAACAGGTTTAAGCTCCTCAGTGGCATATTTTGCTACTGTATAATAACATGACGACTAGCAAAGAGAGAGGTTGGGTGCACCTGATAACCAGGTTGAAAACCCCAAGTGGCATATTTTGCTACTGTATAATAATATGACGATGAGTGAAGAGCGAGGTTGGGTGCCCCCGATAACCAGGTTTAAGCTCCCAAGTGGCATATTTTGCTACTGTATAATACTATGACGACGGGGGAAAAACGAGGTTGGGTACATCCAATAACAAAATTTAAGCTCCCAAGTGGCATATTTTGCTACTGTATATTACTATGACGACAGGCGAATAGCGAGGTTGGGTGCACCCGATAACGTGGTTTAAGCTCCCAAGTGGCATATTTTGTTACTGTATTATAATATGACGACGAGGGAAGAGCGAGGTTGGGTACATCGAATAACCAGGTTTAAGCTTCCAAGTGGCATATTTTGCTACTGTTTAATAACATCACGACAAGGGAAGAGCGAGGTTGGGTGCACCCGGTAACCAGGTTTAAGCTCCCAAGTTGTATATTTTGCTACTGTTTAATAACAGGAGGACGAGGGAAGAGCGAGGTTGGGTGCACCCGGTAACCAGGTTTAAGCTCCCAAGTGGCGTATTTTGCTACTGTATAATAATATGATGATGAGGGAAGAGCAAGGTTGGATACATCCAATAATCAGGTTAAAGCTCTTCAGTGGCCTATTTTGCTACTGTTTAATAACATGACGACGAGGGAAGAGCAAGGTTGGATACATCCAATAACAAGGTTTAAGCTCCTCAGTGGCATATTTTGCTACTGTATAATAATATGACGAAGAGGGAAGAGCGAGGTTGGGTTCATCCAATAAGCAGGTTAAAGCTCCTCAGTAGCATATTTTGCTACTGTATAATAATATGACGACGAGGGAAGAACTAGGTTGGGTACATCCATTAACCAGGTTTAAGCTCCCCAGTGGCCTATTTTGCTACTGTATAATGATATGACGACGAGGGAAGAGGGAGGTTGGATACATCCAATAACCAGGTTTAAGCTCCCCAGTGGCATATTTTGCTACTGTATAATAACATGACGACGAGCAAAGAGCGAGGTTGGGTGCACCCGATAACCAGGTTTAAGCTCCCAAGTGGCATATTTTGCTACTGTATAATAATATGACGATGAGTGAAGAGCAAGGTTGGGTGCACCTGATAACCAGGTTTAAGATCCCAAGTGGCATATTTTGCTACTGTATAATAATATGACGACGAGGGAAGAGCAAGGTTGGGTGCCCCCGATAACCAGGTTTAAGCTCCCAAGTGGCATATTTTGCTACTGTATTATAATATGACGAGGAGGGAAGAGCGAGGTTGGGTATATCCAATAACCAGGTTTAAGCTTCCAAGTGGCATATTTTACTACTATTTAATAACATCATGACAAGGGAAGAGCGAGGTTTGGTGCACCCGGTAACCAGGTTTAAGCTCCCAAGTGGTATATTTTGCTACTGTTTAATAACAGGATGACGAGGGAAGAGCGAGGTTGGGTGCACCCGGTAACCAGGTTTAAGCTCCCAAGTGGCGTATTTTGCTACGTATAATAATATGACGACGAGGGAAGAGCAAGGTTAGATAAATCCAATAATCAGGTTAAAGCCCTTCAGTGGCATATTTTGCTACTGTTTAATAACATGACAACGAGGGAAGAGCAAGGTTGGATACATCCAATAACAAGGTTAAAGCTCCTCAGTGGCATATTTTGCTACTGTATAATAATATGACGACGAGGGAAGAGCTAGGTTGGGTACATCCAATAACTAGGTTAAAGCTCCTCAGTAGCATATTTTGCTACTGTATAATAATATGACGACGAGGGAAGAGCGAGGTTGGATACATCCAATAACCAGGTTTAAGCTCCCCAGTGGCCTATTTTGCTACTGTATAATGATATGATGACGAGGGAAGAGCGAGGTTAGATACATCCAATAACCAGGTTTAAGCTCCCCAGTGGCATATTTTGCTACTGTATAATGATATGACGACGAGGGAAGAGCGAGGTAAGGTACATCCAATAACCAGATTTAAGCTCCCCAGTGGCATATTTTGCTACTGTATAATAATATGACGACGAGGGAAGAGCAAGGTTGGGTACATCCATTAACCAGGTTTAAGCTCCCCAGTGGCATATTTTGCAACTGTATAATAATATGACGACGAGGGAAGAGCGAGGTTGGGTACATCCAATAACCAGGTTTAAGCTCCCCAGTTGCATGTTCTGCTACTGTATAATTATAAGACGACGAGGGAATTACGAGGTTGGAAACATCCAATAACCAGATTTAAGCTCCACAGTGATATATTTTGCTACTGTATAATAATATGACGACGGGGGAGGAGCAATGTGCGGGGCACCCGGTAACCAGGTTTAAGCTCCTCAGTGGCGTATTTTGCTATTGGTCGTTCCAAAATGATGATCCACGTTGTTATTTCGTATCTATCATGTATGTATTCATTGATTATAATTATGTGTATGCTGCATTGGTCGTTGTGTTATTTGAATGCTGCGTCCCGTCTCCTATTGATTATGTTTTCTAAGTTTATAAAGAATGAACATGATTAAAAGCATCTTTGCAGCATTATAAAGAATACAAAAACAGAATTGTTCCATTAACAACGTTTCAAGTCTCAAATAATCTTCGAGTTTAAAAATCGGAAGTCACAGTTAGCAATGTTCTCTTTTCTACTCAAAATCTAAACTGTTCATAAAGCATTTTTCTATAAAAAAAATAAGTCCACACGTGCATTTGTGAGGCTGCAACCATCTGGTAAGCTTGTAATGAAACATGACAATACATTATAAAAGGAATGGAGAATGAAGAACGACCTGTGTCCCCACAGAGCGAATGGCTTGTCTTTACACTGGTCATGAATTGCGTCTGTAACGTCTTCCAGCAAACTGTTGAGATTCTTATATTGTTCATCCTTATACCTCATCTCTCTGCCGGCCAAGCAAACTCCGTGAACTGAAAATATATCACATATGCTCGATTCATTCTTTTTTTAATCTAATGTTTTATTCCGTGGTAGGTCCATTCAATGCATGATTAGTATTTTGATAAACCTAAAGAACTGCCATAGTTACATCGAATTTCTAACCAAGATGCCGTAACTATATGTTGTTCTTGCAGGTGCCAAGCTTTCGGTATTCTGTATGTTCATTTCTGAGTGTATTTGTTGCTTTTAACCTGTATATTAATTTATTGATTTTGTACATCACGGAGAGCGAGCTTGCGGTATTACCTCCAGTTCGCGTGATATACGAGGGGCATTTCAAAAGTAATGCAACTGGGGTAATATAAAGCGCGCGTTTGATAGGTATTAAATTATTTACGCGTCATACCCTCAAAGTAATCCCCCTTGTTACGTACACAAAGTTTCAAACGTTTAATCCAGTTCTTAAAGGCATCTTCATACTCATTTTCAGGTATACCCAGCATACACTGACAAACAGCGGGCCCCAGGGCCTGTCGGGACCTATACTGTCTACCAGCTAAATGTTTTTTTCAGTTTAGGGAACAAGAAATAGTCACACGGGGCTTGGTCTGGGGAATATGGTGCATGTGGAAGAACTCGAACCCTTTCCTTGTTAAAAAACGAGGTCACAATAGCAGATTTATGCGCAGGGGCGTTGTCATGCAACAGGGATAGGTGCTTTAAGCCAGTGTAGTGCGACGTTTGAAAATTGTTTTTTAAGTTTCTTCAACACTTTTTCTTTATAAAATATACCAGTCACAGATTTTCTATTTGGTACAACCAGTTGCATAATAGGACCACGTATATCAAAGAAAATAACAAACATTGCTTTTTTAGCACTGATCAATCTTTTGGCAATTGTGGGGCGGCGACATTTTTTGGTAGCCCATATTTTGTTGTTAATTTTTCTAGTAGGCTCGAAATAGTGTACCTATGTCTCATCTCCAGTAATAATGTCAGAAAACTGCTTTCTTTGATATTTTAGAAACATTTTAAGCAGTTTTCTGGCGGTTTCAAGTCGGACACGCTTTTGCTTGTCTGACAACAAAGGAGGGATCCATCTAGCTGTAATACGTCTCTTTTTTAAATTACGTTTTAGAAAGCGGAATATGCTTGCGGCTGAAATACCAACTATACTAGCTATCTGATGAACAGTTAGTCTGGCGTCAGACTTAACCACATCACATACTTTGTTAACCATAATGTTAGAAGTAGCACTGCAAGGACGTCCCGATTTTGGTGCATCATTAATGAAGTCACAAACGCTTTTAAACTTCTTAATCCACCTCGTGACGGTGGCATACGACACTTCATTCTGTCCATGAACAACACACAATTGGTCAAAAATCTCCTTCGCTGATACGCCAAGCTGGCATCGAGTCTTTACATAACCTCGAATATCAGCTGCCTTTACACTTCTCTTGCCAACCATTTTACTATAGTGTCAAAGACTATATGTTGCTTTTATCACTGTATTAGCGATAATGCTGCGTGTACACCTGTAAACTTGGTATGTATGTGTAGAGAATGGATGTCTCGCTACATCGGTACAATTTTTACGAAAATCCCGTGCAAGGCAAGGCCGCACGATAATCAGTTGCATTACTTTTGAAATGCCCCTCGTACGTTTTTTTTTTGTTATTAAACAGTATAAATGGTTTTATCGAACTTACTTAGTCGTTCAAAACAAATGCTTTTAGGAGCGTGTCAAAAATAGCTACAATGTGACTGAGAACTGGGCAATAACACGAAGCCTCAAAGTCTCAAATCTTCAAAGCAGAGTATGTCAGACTAGTGGCACCTGAGATTAGAACACGCTATACAAGGCAGAGTATGTCAGACAAGTGGCAACTGAGATAAGAATACGCTATACAAGGCATAGTATGTCAGATTGGTGGCAACTGAAATTAGAACACGCAATTCAAGGCACAGTATGTCCGAATGGTGGCAACCGAGGTTAGAACACGCTATACAAGGCACAGTATGTCCGAAGGGTGGCAACCGAGATTAGAACACGCTATACAAAGCATAGTATATCAGACTGGTGGCAAGCGAGATTAGAACACGCTATAAAAGGCATAGTATGTCCGAATGGTGGCAACTGAGATTAGAACACGCTTTACAAAGCATTTTATGTCTGACTAGTGGCAACTGAGATAAGAACACGCTGTACAAGGCATAGTATGTCTAACTGGTGACAACTGAGATTAGAACACGCAATACAAGGCATAGTATGTCAGACTGGTGGCAACTGAGATTAGAACACGCTATACAAGGCATAGTATATCTGACTGGTGGCAACTGAGATTAGAACACGCTATACAAGGCATAGTATGTCAGACAGGTGGCAAATGAGATTAGAACACGCTATACAAGGCATAGTATATCAGACTAGTGGCAACTGAGATTAGAACACGCTATACAAAGCATTTTATGTCTGACTAGTTTCAACTGAGATTAAAACACGCTATACAAGGCATAGTATGTCAGACCAGTGGCAACTGAGATTAGAACACGCTATACAAGGCATAGTGTGTCTGACTAGTGGTAATTGAGATAAGAACATGCTATACAAGGCATAGTGTGTCAGACTAGTGGCAACTGAGATTAGAACACGCTATATATGGCATAGTATGTCTGTTTAGTGGCAAATGAGATTAGAACACGCTATACAAGGCATAGTATGTCAGACTAATGGCAGCTGAGATTAGAACACGCTATACAAGGCATAGTATGTCCGAATGGTGGCAACTGAGATAAGAACACGCTATACAAAGCATTTTATGTCTGACTAGTGGCAACTGAGATAAGAACACGCTATACAAGGCATAGTATGTCTAACTGGTGACAACTGAGATTAGAACACGCAATACAAGGCAAAGTATGTCAGACTGGTGGCAACTGAGATTAGAACACGCTATACAAGGCATAGTATGTCAGACCAATGGCAACTGAGATTAGAACACGCTATACAAGGCATAGTGTGTCAGACTAGTGGCAACTGAGATTAGAACACGCTATATATGGCATAGTATGTCTGTTTAGTGGCAAATGAGATCAGAACACGCTATACAAGGCATAGTATGTCTGACTAATGGCAGCTGAGATTAGAACACGCTATACAAGGCATAGTATATCAGACTAGTGACAACTGAGATTAGAACACTCTATACAAGGCATAGTATGTCTGACTAGTGGCAAATGAGATTAGAACACGCTATACAAGGCATAGTATGTCAGACTAGTGGCAACTATACAGGGCATAGTATGCCAGACTGGTGGTAAAAGAGATAAGAACACGCTATACAAGGCATAGTATGGCAGACTAGTGGCAGCTGAGATTAAAACACGCTATACAAGGCATAGTATGTCAGACTAGTGGCAGCTTAGATTAGAACACGCTATACGTGGCATAGTTTTTCAGACTAGTGGCAGCCGAGATTAGAACATGCTATACAAGGCATAGTATGTCAGACTATTGACAACTGCGATTAGAACATGCTATATAATTCAAACCAATTTTCTTAGCATAAAAAGGAAAGATACGACATCGTTTTAACAATATACGTTAATTATATAACTATTGACTATGCTTGTTGAAGATCCAATGAGAATTCGACTGCCAATGTAAATTTGGTGAAGATCCTGTCTAAACTACGGATGCTAGGTCAAATATCGAAATGTTTGACGGTTCAAGGGCCGACGTTAACTCCGTCATTAATTTTACAACTTGGCCAGTCCAAGAACTGTTCGAGATATTATGAGTATTCAACGTCTATATACTTTTCTTGAGAATCCAGTGAAATCTGCGGGGTTCACATAGAGTCAAACATAGGGTCAAAGATGGGGTCAAACGTAAGGTCAAACATAAGGTCAAACGGCGCAACTCAGACTGTATGGTAACATAACAACTGTGGTCATGCTAGGGTGCTGACGTAAGGCTGCAAACAAATAACGCAGGGATTCAAGGGTGTTTAATTTCGATATTAATAATCCCAATTAGCCAGTTCAAGAACTTGTTTGTGATATTATAGTTCTTTGATTACTGTGTGCGTTTGGAATATATCCTATGTAAACTGTGAGTGCCAGAGTACACACAATTCACAAAACGTATTTTTGATAATTCGAGGGTCATACATAACGCCGGCATTTATTATCAAATTTTACCGGTCCAGGAATCTGTCTGAGATGTTATGACTGTATAGTTTGGTGAAAATCAAATGACAACTGCTAATGCTAGAGGTCGGCTAAAAAACTTTAACCAAATATTTAAGTACAAAGGGCCACAAGTCTACCTAAAAATAAACCGAGTTATGCTAATTGTACCACTAGTTTATCTTTGTGTGAAGTTGCATTGATGTATAGCTAGTAGTTACAGGGACACGATTACCAAATACCCCAAGTATACAGGGTGGGGTAATAATTCAGCTTAAAATGGACACATGCTTATCTCACTTATCTTTCTGGGTCCAATATATGGGAGTTAAGACACGTGTGAAGTGTAATTAATGTACACTAGTTACTAAGATAAGAGCTTGGTAAAAATCAAACAAATATTCTGTGCATAAAACGTTCCATAACTCTGCCTAAAATCATAACAGAGTTATCCTATTTGTCTCCTTGGATCCCGTTTTAAGGTAGTTTGTGGTGTTCCTATCGGATTTTTTTGTAGCCTGGTGCAAGTTATCAACAATCTGTTAAGATGTTCCGCGAAGTCTGAGTTTTCGTTTTAGCTTTGTTTTTTTTATAATAAAGTACCGTAGTTTCTCGTGGACAGCGCCCCCTACGGGTTTGTTTTTTTATGAATTTCGCCGCTATTTACCTTATAAAATTATCATTATTAATTCAAATTGTTTGTAATCTCATTTTTAAATTACTTATTTCATTTTCTGTGATATGATTATAACTATCATGCTACCTTTACATCTATTCATTACATCGAGGTTGATGTAAACGCGGGTTTAAAAACAACGAATTTTAAATATTCACGGCTGATTGCGCGAAAAAGCTCTGGTACAATTTCCTGAATTTCACTTATGTTAAACTTTATTCATTGTACTATAATATGACCAAATAAAAGAGGGATTTATTGTTAGTTTGTTCATAAGTTTAAATTTAAATTTAAATGAAACGATTAAAAACACGACGTTTGCTTGTCTTAAGTGGCACGCAAACGTTGTGTGTGTGTTTAAGTGTTTTACTTTTAATTGGTATTCGAATTTGTAAACAAAAAACTACTTGGTCTGTTTTGTAACTATACAGCTACACATCAAACATTAAGAAAAATATATAGAAGATTTCACAAATTATTCAGTGGTATCAACTTTGACAGACGGGTGGACTGATGAGCGGACGCATGAGCGAACGGACATAAATTGTATTGAAAAATCAACAAAACTAAATGTCGTTCAATTTAAAAGCATAAAATTATTTTTATCATTATGCTTTGAATAATAAAAAGAACAGAAAAGCTGATTAAGAAAATATTTACTTGGCCCATACACTGGTGTATGTGGTTATACACAGTGGCTTAGACAAGAATTTGATATTGGTGCAGCTATATATTTTATAGAACTTGTAATTGTATACAGACTTTAAAATGAGTCGCACCAGTGGTGGCAGTCAAACAGGAATGACTATTGCCATAGTCGTTCGTATTTTAAAATTATTATAAAAGAAAAAACAAACGGAGAATTATTTGTGTGGCACACAAAATAAATGTAATTTTTTAAACTTTTGGAAATCAACTTAAAATGTACAAAAGTTTTGAAGTTATTGGGGCGGCAATGACGCACCATACCGCATCCGTTTCTACGCCCATGATAAATATACATACCTTCAATTGAAGATGGGAACGTTTTCCCCCAGTTGGAATAGAATATGGACCCACCTCCGGCCCATGGAAAACAAATAAGGCGTACGTCAGCTTCCGGACGGGCAAAGCGACATGTTAAAATCTTTTTACTCGCCATGATGCTGAATGTATACTGAAAGAATAAAGAATATGTTAATGCGATGTTGTTGTTTCGTGTTTTTTAAACATATTTTCAAAAATCTTACACAATGTTATGTCTTGTCTATCGTATACATTGTCACTGGTACCTTACACATTGTTCATTATTCAGGTGTATTCAGGTGTAATGTAGCACAAAATGGCGGGAGATACGTGCGATGAACACCAGGTAGGTTATATAAACATATCTTAACATGCTGACGCCAATGTCCATCACATGTCTGTTAATTGAACGCGTTGAAATTGGCGCCACGTTTGCATTTCACTGACATGGGACATGCTGTTATTTTGGTGGTCCATCCGAGATTCTTAGACGTATTAATGTATATTCGTACAGCGCCTTAATACAACCGGAAGTACAAAAGTGGACGCCCTAGGGTTGCGACGTAACTAAAGGACCGGTAACACATACGCTCCATTCTTCTACGCCATAAGTCATAGACAGGTTGTCTGTGAGCTGTTGGTAAAAATTAAACGGTACGACGACTTAGCTTTTTTTATTATTGATACACACACAGCATTACTTACAATATAGATTCACATCAAAATATTTAGAGGAAAATATCGAAGCTAGAAGTGTATCTGCCGCACGCATGCCTCCGCTATTGATCGGAAACCAAAATTGTTACCAAAAAGTCAAAAGGGGACCATAGAGCCTGTAAAATTTGACCTACGTTGATTAATAAGCATTTTGACTGGATTATACAGGTGCACACAAAATAGTACCCCTTCAGAGGTTTTCCGGACGAACGTACAGACAGGGGGAAGCACTCATTCACCATTCTTCGAATAGAAGGGGCATTAAAAATATAGCAATTATTTTTAATGCAAAAATATCACGGCCATCTGGTAGCCATCTTGAATAGTTTACGAAAACAGAAAACACACAACAAATTTAAGTTGATCAGTATTACTAAATACCGGGTGTCGAAGGTGATGTCGTTTGAAATTCTATCAATTTCAGTTTTTTTTCAGTAACGGTGGCCTTGTTGACTTTAGGGCTGTCATTTAAATCCGAGGCTGACAGAACACCCACTTAGGAACAATGTTTAATAAAAAAAAGTTCAAAGAAGAAATTATGGACGGTGGCGGCCGTACGACAGGCGACTCAAGAGAGATCAGTACAATAAAAAATTATTAAAAAATCATCAGAATCCTTACTTCCCACGAAAATGTTGTTTTGCTTTACTTTTGTTTTCCCTTCCGAATATGTTATTCAGCTTTTGCTCCAGCCCATACAAGCGTCCGTCTCGTATACGGAAGGTCGAGGGTTCGATCCCCGGGCGGGTCATACCAAATATTTTGAAAATGGTACTAGAAGTTTTCCCGCTTATCGTGCTCAGCATTAAGAGAATAGTCCTAAGTGTGGCAGCGCTCAGAATCTTGTCTCAAATAGACACCGTCGTGATATGACTGAAACTTGCTCCAGCCAAACATATTTTTTAAAAAAATACACGGTAATTTTGATGGGTTACAGTTAATTATAGCTTCATATATATAAATTCACCAGTGCTTTATTCAAGTTAAATCATAAGATGACTGTTAATGACCTCATTAAACCACACGGCAGTTAAAAATCTAAAAAATAATTGCCATTTTTATGCGTGTTTAGCGGTGCGGACGAGCAACGTTGCGCTGCGTTCGGTAATATTAGATATGCCTAACGTATAAATTATAAACGCTGCTGTTTACCAGTTCAGGTTACAAAACACTCGGTCACGAGGATTCACGCGTGCGAAATATAGTTTCTGTATTGTATGGAAGCCCAGGAGAGAGGTTATTGAGATTTATGACTTGGGACTTATGCCATACGACTTGTGATTCGTGCATAATTCAAGGAGGAACGCTCAGTGTTTCCAGAAGGGTTATGCCCCAGTCATAGTGTCACGTTTTGGTCCACGCCATTGTGCCCCGTTTCTGACACCCACGTTCTGGAATTTTTATGCACATTTCAGCCGGGTGCCACGTTGTGCCACGTTATCGCTACGCTATCGCCTCGTTGTAATGATTGACAGGTGCGTCCGAAGATACCTCGCTGCCGCCACGGCCTAGCCTTGTTGACGCCACGTTGTTTCTCTATATAACTCGATGGGCTCGACCATACTGGGGTTATGCTTCAGCGTGGTGAGCAGACAGCCGAAGCGGTTGGCTTATATACCAAATGCATTCTCCATCACTCTCCTAGATCGCGACAGTCGATACATGTAGTTGAAGATTCTTTCATGGGCCATGTGCCGCCTTGAGAAAGGTTTCATCAGTCGCGTTTTGAGGGCGAATGCTTCGTCACCAATGATGTAATAGGGAGTGTCTCTGTCAACACCTGATAGAGGGTCTGGTTGTGGCCAACCGATGCGGTCGGTGAAGATGTGGTCTCTTAGGTCACAGTCATCCAGGATCTGGGCATCTGAACAAGAGCCTGGCGAGCCGGCGTTCACATGAACTTGTAGTCAGCGTCGACCAGAGCCATGAGGGCGATTGGGTGGTACCTCTTGTAGTTGAAATACATGGATTCGCCCTTCTCCGGTTTTGTTATGGCCACGAGTTTCCCGTCAGCATGCGTAAACTGCCACCTGGTTATGAAGGCCTCTGCTGAATCTCGTCACTTATATGGAGCAGCGGGGATGCTAAGGACCTCTTCAGACTACTCTGCTACGATGGCCTCGCAGACTTCTTTGATCATGTTGGTGGGTGTGAAGTAAAGTGTGTTGATTATGTGAGAGATCTTGGAGTATATATGTAGAATACTTTAAATTTTGACCTTCATATTAGGAAGAAATGTCAGATTGCACATGCCCAGCTTAGAAATCTGAAAGGTATTCGCAAACACCTTACACAAAAGTCAATAAAAATCTTAGTGCATGGACTTATTCATTCACATATTGACTTCTGCAATGGACTTTTCACTTATATACCTGCCAATCAAATTGAGAGACTTCAAAAAATCCAAAATCGTGCGGCCAGGGTTGTCACAGATGCTCTGTATGACGAACCTAGTAGTGACATTCTAAAGTTTCTCCACTGGCTGCCTGTAAAGCCAAGAATCATGTACAAAATACTGGTTCTTGTCTTTGAGTTGTGCAGGGAACAGCTCCATCTTATTTGCAGGATTTGCTCAATCGTGTTCAGGGAAAATACAGATTAAGATCATCTGATGAAATTAACTTTATTATGTTAGTATGAAATAAGATTAACGTTTATAGTCTAACCCTGAATTTTATTTGGGAAAGGCGCATAGCTCGGATAAATGGTTGATGAATTGCTTTTCACACAGTTGTGGTCACATATGGCAAAATGTGTATTTTAATGGCATCAGTTTGTATTCATAAAAGCTTTCACTAATATTATCAAAATGAGTGGATTTTTTTTCAAAACCTGTGTCACTAGCTTAATATACTTTTGGCTAACTGGTTTAATTAAGGACCAAGAGGATCAAGTGAAAATTAAATACCCTGTAAACGTTATATAGTTGTCTGCTTTTATAGTGTTTTACACTAATTACAATGACTTATTGGTTCCATTAAGGATCAAGAACACCAAGTAGTTATATCTATGCAAGTCCTTGACCGGGCCAAATGAAAATAAAATTAAAATTATCAGTGAAAACAATAGGTGTTAGCTGAATATTTTAACTTTGGTATGTACTATCAGTGACAAATATTACAATATTTCGATAGTAATATAGGTCACTGATACCAGAGACATGTATTTCAGTCACTGATGGTACTGTTTAGTCAAACCTTGCGATTTAATAGCAGAACTTTCAAAATGATAAAAAAAAATCAAACTTTGTTTATTTTAAAATAATACGTCAGCTTGGCCAAGGACTTATAAAGGTCCTTGGTTTGACTGACGACAGTCCAATTCATCGACCTGGTTATGATAAAAACAATGACATTACCATTCAACTCAACCGCTCGGATCGATGTCTAACAGTACTTTTAGTACTTTGATTTTTTAGGTTCACACCTTGACGAACGACGTTTTTGAAAGTATAACATAAACAAACAAAGACAAGAATAATTCCCAGTATATATGCCAATAGTTGTATTATTCCAATGCCTACTTCAATTGAAGCCATGTGGCTCCCATTGTGTGCGTTTCATCCTGCAACGTGCACCTGGACAGGGCAAAAATGCGGAAGTGTCACTATGAAATACAAGTGACCAGGAGCCCAAGTGCTATAATCGATAACATGTGACTGAAATTGTCAATAATCTATCATATGTACACCAATGTCGAACATTAAACATAGTAAGTGCAGTTAAATATAAACTTACGAAGCGAAAGTAGAAATACGGTTTGCTGTCCTTGGCCTTAACGTCGGATTTAACCGGTAACCAGGACTGCGTTCAGCACCGTTAAACAGCATTCGGAACTCCTCGGGTACTGCTCGCACTATTTGTTTGATTCGGAGAATTGAGCGAGGTGTTCCGAATGCGTTAAACAGCAAACACGTTTAATGCCTGGTTCCCTAAAATTAACATGTACTGCCATATGTTAGCTAACGTTATCAATCGTTTGGCCGAACTGAAAGCAGCACATTCTACTACCTGTCAAAAGTTTTGTATTTACTGTAAATATGGTTGCGTTTACGATTTTTTAGTTGTTATTTTTTTAATGTAAGTAATTTAGATGTAGTCGTCCGAATGTCGTGTTATGACTTCCGATTGCGGTGTCATTGAGTTTGATTACACAAATCGTTGGATGTATCGACATAATTTGTTTATATAATTTGCAACTAATTCGGATATGAATATTTTCGGATAAATGATATAACACTGTATTATGTATTTATAACAAAAAGTGTTCTATGCATTCAGGGCAACTTTAATAGTACATTGCCCTGAATAGTTAACTTTGCTTGCCCCCTCAATTTATTCAACTTCTGTTATTATTATATAGATCCATTTGTGTAAGATTGGAAAAATAAACTTCTGTGTGGCAGGGTTTCCTTAGTAAATACTCTGCCATTGTTACCGCAAATGTTAGTTCTATAGCAAAATGGTAGTAACATCCATATATAATGTTTTTGTAGTGGGATCAGAAAAATTAAATATAAAAGTCAGTGATCTCAGACTGTGTAAATGTGTGTAACAGGGTTCGACATTAACCCACATCCGACCGACAAAGTCTAATAAATGCTTGGTCCGGTCGTGTTCTACTGGAACGTTGGTAGACCGACTGGTCGTGTTAAATTAAAATTAAGAAATCAGTTAAAAAGCACCAAAACCTGAGCTGATAATGTTTAACATTGAATCAATTAAAATGCACCTGCCGGCGAGCATGTAATATCATTGATTATCGGTAACTTGTAGCATTACGGCGAACGCGAAAAACACATAACGTAGAATTACTAAGCGGCCCAAATTATATGGCATTAACTCTTCTAGGTACGATGGCTTCAGTTATTTTCCTTCTATATTTTACGACATTAGAAGACCATATTATGATTTATTGATATTAACGATGAACAACACCTTTCGACATGTCTTTATTCAATTTTGGCTTCACCATGGGAAAAGATCAGGATGATAAGAATAACAAAAATACAAAAGGCAGAACTGAAACAAAGAAAACTTATGAGAAAGTTCTGATTGTGACCAACTTTCAGCACTATGTCCAGAGTTATAGTTACGATATTGGTCTGGGCGAGTGGAAGTTTGGTCAGGTCTAGTAGTTTCACTGAGAAAAAAAAGATGATGTCGAACCCTGTATAATTATATTGTTATCTAGTTACATAATTTCCTATCTGCGACAGTCATATTCTACACTTTCTATTAAAGGTGCAACCATTCACCACTGAAAACTTGTTTTACAGTGGTTCTTTTTAAGGTTTTTAATTTAACAAGTCGCATTTAATTCAGTTGGTAGCACATCTGACTATTAATCCAGGATCATGAGTTTGAGTCCCACCAGCCATAGACTCTGTAGTAATTCATATGCGACATTGTAGCTCATTGTCATTCTTCTCTCACCACTGATTCAAGTGGGGAAGTTATTTGTTTGTGGAGATAGGGTGTGCTAGAGTATTGGTCAACCTTCTAGGATCTCAGGAAAAAGTGGTTAGGTTAACTGATTGCCTGTTAGCACTCAATGGCATAAAAATGTTGCTAAATATTCAATCAATCAACCAATCAATTTTTTTCAGATAATCAAGTGACCGCCACAGTTTTCAAACTTTGCATAAGATCATATAAGTTATTGTGTAAATATCAAATACTCTAAATATCATTGACACGGCAGCAGTGGTCTAGGGGTAGAGTGTCCGCCTCATATGTGGAAAATCTTGGGTTTGGTCCCTGGCCGGGTCATATCAAAGACTTGTAAAAAGGTACAAGAAACTTCCTTGCTTGGCACTCAGCATTTAGAGGATAGTTCTAGATCTGGTTGATCCAGTGTCAGTTTAATGTGATTGGGTGGAGTAGTGTATCGTGTGACTTTGGCATGATGCTCCAGGGGGACAGTGCTCAAAATACTGTCTTAAACAGACACTGTCACAATAAAACTGAAAAATTTGTTGAACGCACTGCTAAACCCTATCCAGCAATAACTAAAACCACTTAATCTATTATAATAAGTCTTTGTTTAAAATTTCCTACAGTAGTAGATACAAAGACTTGTATAGAAGGATAGGAAACTTGCATCTCCTGACTAAATGATGATAAAATTACAGATGAAAGATGAAATATTTGTCAATTTAAACATTCAGAATTCATAGGCAACTAATTTCTTGTATATAAAATGTAAATTGTATGCAACTTTAGATGTTTTGAAATGTTATTGAATGGTATTGTTTTGATGAGAATTTCATTCTGCAATGTAAGAATTTAGATTTGAGATGAATGGAAGTTAAGTTAATTAAAAACAGGATGTTGCGAGATCTTGCATGAATATGCCAGCATTCACCTAATCTCAATCAGTTGCCTTTCCTTCTCTATATAATTCCTTGGTAGATATGACAGTGTGTTTTTATGGTTGCCCATAAACCAATATGGCTGCTGTTGTCTCTCAAAGTGCTTTTTTTAAATAAGATAAGCTTATTATGATCAGCTTGGCACTCTTGTAAATTTTATACCTACATTTACACTGTCAAAGGCAAGTAAAGAAAACTTTCATATCCACAGGTTGTGTCACAGGTGCTCCAATAAAGTAATGGTGCATTAGAATAGTTCAGTATGCGGCATTTTACAAGACTGTATAATCACCTGTTGAAACAGAGATTTCACAAACATATATGTGGTAGATGGTTACACAAAGACACTGCTGTGTTAGAAGGCACTATAGATAGATACCATGGGGTGACAGTGGACCTAAACAAACAGATACCAGCCTCAACCAGTCTTCTCCACTTCAAGGATATTCTAACAGGTATCAGTATCTTAACTGCTTTCTTTATTTGAACTGATTATTGGTGGGACTAGGTATTTCAGTGTCAGTGCTACTGTAGCTTTAGGATTGTATGTATCCAATTATTTAGCAACATCTCGTGATCATTTGTCTCTCATTGTCAAGTTTGTGGTTTATCTCTCGTCAAGTTTGCATGTTTTGACTTGAAACTTTACACAAGGATTCCCAATCATCAAACCTACTACAATAACTAAGTTGGATAACTCTTACATGAATATAATACAAATTATGGCCCTTTTTTATTAAGAAATTCTGGTCAAAGTTTTGCGTACAAGTACCATCAAGTATTCAGCAACCACTCAATGTATTTGATTGAAACTTCACAAAAGACTTCCCAGTCATCAAACCTACTTCAATAACTAAGTTATATAACTCTTACATGAATATAATGAAAAGCATACGTGATGGAGTAATACCCAGTTGACTCCAAAATGATGGGGTATTACTCACTTGACCCCATGATGAAGTTGTAATACCCATTTTACCCCATAATGATGGGGTAATACCAAGTGAATCCAAAATGATGGTGTAATGCCCAATTGACTCCATAATGATGGTGTAAATTACCCAATTGACTCCAAAATGACTTGATGGTACCCAATTTACTCCATAATGATGGGTAATACTCAATTGACTCTATAATGATAGTGTAATACCTAAATAAATGACTCCATAATGATGGGTAAATACCCAATAACTCAATAATGATGGTGTAATATCCAAATATACCCCATAATGATGGGTGATACCTAGTGAATCTAAAATGATAGGGTAATACCCAACCCATAATAATAGTGTATACAAAATTGACTCCTTAATGATGGTGTTATACCCAACAGACTCCATAATGATGGGATATTATCCAATTGACTCCAAAATGATGGGTTAATACCCATTGAATTCAAAATGATTTAGTTATACCCAATTTACCCTAAAATGATGGGGTTATATCCAATTGACTTCATAATGATGGTGTATTACCCAACTGACTCCAAAATGATTTGGTAATACTAATTGACACCATAATGATGGGGTAATACCCAGTGAATCTAAAATGATGGTGTAATACCCACTTGACTCCAAAATGATAGGGTAATACAATTAACTCCAAAAGCTTATCTGCTGTTTTGCTGACACAGTAATCACCATTGTGTAATGTGATGTGACTGCAATGATGACGTGCACACCATAAAGTACAGTACATCTTATAGAAATATGACAAACGTTGAAATTATTAATGTTTATAAGGATAGCTATTTACATGTTTTCTTGTAAGGGGTTTGACGCAAATGATTTTCAACACTAGGCATGTTATATATGGCATATCCAGTTTTATTTACTGGAGGAAATCTGACTTGAAAAACTGTCCTTTGGCAAGTAAGTGGAAAACTTTCTCATGTAAATCTTTTGAAAGAAGCTGGGTTCCAACCAACAACTTCAGACATAAATGGACATTAGACGTCAGTGCCTGGGACCATTCACACACAGAAGTCCTTGTGTAGGGTCGAAGCCTTGCTGAATGATTAACTTAATGTCGGTTTTGAATCTGGGCATGGTCATGAGATATAACCTTACATGCAGCACATGTTACAAGAAAATTTCAAATGCAAAATTAGATATTCATGACATGCATTCCTAGAATACAAATCACCGATGTAGCTACACGTAGGCACTGCAGGCATGGAATACAAATCACTGGTGTAGCTACACGTAGGCACTGCAGGCCTGGAATACAAATCACTGGCCTAGCTGACGTAGGCACTGCAGGCCTGGAATACAAACCACTGGCTTAGCTACACGTAGGCACTGCAGGCCTGGAATACAAACCACTGGCGTAGCTACACATAGGCACTGCAGGCCTGGGCGTAGCTACACATAGGCACTGCAGGCCTGGAATACAAACCACTGGTGTAGCTACACGTAGGCACTGCAGGCCTGGAATATAAATCACTGGCGTAGCTAAACGTAGGCACTGCAGGCCTGGAATACAAACCACTGGCGTAGCTACACGTAGGCACTGCAGGCCTGGAATACAAACCACTGGCGTAGCTACACGTAGGCACTGCAAGCCTGGAATACAAACCACTGGCGTAGCTACACGTAGGCACTGCAGGCCTGGAATACAAACCACTGGCATAGCTACACGTAGGCACTGCAGGCCTGGAATACAAACCACTGGCGTAGCTACACGTAGGCACTGCAGGCCTGGAATACAAACCACTGGCGTAGCTACACATAGGCACTGCAGGCCTGGAATACAAACCACTGGCGTAGCTACACGTAGGCACTGCAGGACTGGAATACAAACCACTGGCGTAGCTACACGTAGGCACTGCAGGCCTGGAATACAAACCACTGGCGTAGCTACACGTAGGCACTGCAGGCCTGGAATATAAATCACTTGCATAGCTTCACGTAGGCACTGCAGACCCGGACCAGCTCTTTTTCTCCAGAAAAATAAAAAACAAATCTGATTAAATTCTTGTAAGTTATTGAGAATGCACCATTAGCCATTTACATTTTAAAAAAATGGAGATGGGGGTGGGGTTAAAAAAATATATAGACCTGCACTTTTAAATTGACAAGCTATGCCCCTGCAAAACACTGCATCGTATAAAGGTTCATGGAAGCTTAGAATTGTACATTGCATTACAGCGTCACTAAAGAGATGGCGTAATGATGACAGGACAGCAATATGGCTACACTTACCCCTCCATTATAGTCGATACATTGATGTTGCAGCTGAACAGGGGTTCCAGTTTCATCATGCGGAGAATGATCACTGTCTGCTTAAACTTTGGCTTCAGGAGAGACAAGATGCAACCCCAAGATTTGCCACACATCAAGTAGGTGTATGTGGTAAGTGACCTACCCATATATAACTGCATACAGTCAAATCTGAAACTAATGCCAAGTAAACAGGCAAATCATTTGAATGGTACCAGTTCTAATGGATCTCTAAGCTATCCCAGTTGAAATGGAACTCTAAATGATCAACATTATTATGGATCTCTAAATAATCCAAGTTATAAAGGAACTCTTAAGTAATCCAAGTTATAAAGGATCTCTAAATAATCTAAGTTGAAATGGATCTCTAAATAATCTAAGTTGAAATGGAACTCTAAATGATCTAAGTTGAAATGGAACTCTAAATAATCTAAGTTGATCAACATTATTATGGATCTCTAAATAATCCAAGTTATAAATGAACTCTAATTAATCCAAGTTATAATGGAACTCTCAATAATCCAAGTTATAATGGAACTCTCAATAATCCAAGTTATAATGGAACTCTAAGTAATCCAAGTTATAATGGAACTTTCAATAATCCTAGTTAGAATGGAACTCTCAATAATCCAAGTTATCTCAATAATCCAAGTTATAATGGAACTCTAAGTAATCCAAGTTATAATGGAACTCTCAATAATCTAACTTATAATGGAACTCTAAGAAATCCAAGTGAACTCTAAGAAATCCAAGTTATAATGGATTTCTAAATAATCTTAGTTGAATTGGAACTCTACCTAATTCAATTTGAAATGGAACTACAAGTAATCCAAGTTATAATGGAACTCTAAGAAATCCAAGTTATAATGGATCTCTAAATAATCTTAGTTGAATAGGAACTTTACCTTATTCAATTTGAAATGGAACTACAAATAATTCAAATTATAATGGAACTCTCAATAATCTAAGGTATGCAGGAACTCAAAGTAATCCAAGTTTTAATGAAACTCTAAATAATTCAAGTTATAAGGGATCTCTAAATAATCCAAGTTATAATAGAACTACAAATAATCCAAGTTATAATGAAACTACAAATAATCTGTTTGTAAAATTGAACTGTAAATAATCTAAGTTATAATGAAATAATTACTAAAAGGGATCTCCTTCATAAATGGAAATGACTGCTAAGTCGTTTTGACAGTAGTTGATTTTATATAGAGTAAGTAAGTTTATATTTTGTTATATTTGCAGGTGTAGTTCTTAGGGAGGACACTAATGAATTACTAGTAGTTCAAGAAAGAAAGAGTCAGGTCTGCATCCATTACTATATATTCTCATTTTGTATTTAATATAGCTATTTAAGAGGACTAGAAAATCTGTGTCTCTGTCTGTCTGTCTGTCTGTCTGTCTGTCTGTCTGTCTGTCTGTCTGTCTGTCTGTCTGTCTGTCTGTCTGTCTGTCTGTCTGTCTGTCTGTCTGTCTGTCTGTCTGTATGTATGTGCCTGTATGTGTGTATGTGTGTGTGTCTGTCTGTCCTGTCTATCTGCCTATCCGTTTGTTTATATGCCGTTATACCCATTTCATATCTTTCAAATTATTTGTTTTGTTGACTGGGGTTTAACACCATTTTAAACTCATGACATGTTATATGTGGCATATCAAGTTATTGCTGGAGGATAACCTCAGAATGAATCTTGGTGGAATTAATGTCCTTCCACGACTAACTGGTAAACTTTCACACTTAAAGTTGTTGAACTGAGGTGATCTCAAACTCACAACCTCAGCAATGAGAGGTAAGTGGTCACCTCAGGTCACCTCAGGTCACTCGGCCACAAAGGACCCCACTTCCCATTTAAACATTTTGAATCTGTGTATCCAGATTTATCATGTCAAAAGTGCACATATCTTGAAAAATGAATTATATGCTTTATTTTATGTGAAATACAAACTTTGTAATATTTGTTAGTAATTAACAATTACATAATATATTTGATATCATAAGAGCGAAACCACAGCATTTATATGGTAAAGAACATACCCATTTAAGCTGAGATTAAACAAGGTCAAAACAAACACGACCATTTCAATTAGTTAAGATGCTTTGACAATATGGAAGTCATTGTTTTCCTAATCTCATACTGTGACACAATCTTGAAAACATCACTTTTTAGAGTCTTGCTTCTTTATGTCTCTAAGTAACTTATAATGTTATTTTTATTTATTTATCACAACCCCTGTTGTTACATTCATGTGATAAGCATGAAGGTGCAGTGCTATTGAGAACCATTCAAACAGAAGGAAGGAATAATGAGAGAAGCAATTGGTATTGGTAAATATATGTTTGGAGGTTTGACTGAATATATGCCTGGGCTGGCAGAACTTATAGAAAATAAGTAATATTCTTACCTATGTGAATTCATATTGATATTTGGCCTCTTACTATGATATCAGCAGTCCTCAAGGCCAATATGAATTCACATATTAATAAAAATGAAATAAAATATCATAGGTAGATTTTACTAATGTTGGTTGTGTAACAAAATTACTTTTAACTTTAAACAATATATTTACAGTTCACAATGTGGAAGTTTCCGGGAGGGTTGTCGGACCTGGGTGAAGATTTAGGTAATGTTTATGTTTTAGATCACATGAGTCAGACCCTCAAGTTGAGATTTTATTATCACGCTGTGTCCATCGTTAGTCCATCCCCGTCGCTATCTGCGTCTCACCTTTGTTAAAGGTTTGCATGCAAGGCTTTATCTCAGTAACCATTGCATGTATTGCATTGAAAGTTAAACAAGGCTTCCCAGTCATCAAACCTACTACAAAAGCTAGGTAAGATAACTCTTGCTCGAATATAATGCAAATAATAGCCCTTGTGTGACTTGGAAATTTTTGTTAAAGTTCTGCGTGCAAGTACCATCAAGTCCATATATCACAAATCACTCAATGTATTTGATTGAAACCTCACACAAGACTTCCAAGTCATCCAACTTTTTACAATAACTAAGTAAGATAACTCTTGCTTGAATATGATACAAATTATGACCCTTGTTTGATTAAGAAATCAAGTTAAAGTTTTGCGTGCAAGTACCATCAAGTTCATATCTCACCAATCACTCAATGTATTTTGATTGGAACTTCACACAAGACTTCCCAATCATCACACCTACTACAATAACTAAGCTACATAAATCTATCTTGAATATAATGTGTTATTTATTGCCATTATTTGACTTTGAAATTCTGGTTTTGGATGCAATTACCACCAAGTCCGTATCTCACCAATCACTAAATGTATTTGATTGAAACTTTATATAAGGCTTATTTGCAGTCATGAAATCAAAGTGGGATAACTTTTATTCATATTATGGCCCTTGTTAGAAATTCTGATTAAAGTTTATATCTCAGCAGTCACTGAATGTTTTTAATTGAAACTTCATACAAGGTTTTGCAGTTTTAAGACCACCTCAATTAAGTAAATGAGACAACTTTTGTTTACTTGGATAAGTCATCTGTCTAAATCAAAGTTTGTACCTTTGTGACAAATTATTCGATTGTCGTGCATGCTGTCTTATAGACAGCTCTTGTTTGTATTGTAATTTACAGGTTATATATGGCATATACAGTTTTATTGGTGTCCTAAGACCTCAGAATGAATCTGAGAAAAACCACTGTCTTTGGCAAGTAACTGACTTTCTCACATTAAGTTTCATAAAGACTCAAACCTACAACATTAGCAATCATCTAAGGTGCCATCACCTTCCTCTCTCAGTTCCACCAGTTTAATCTTGTTAATTCTTGCTACTTTATACTTTGATAAACTGAGACTTTTTCCATACTTATATTGTATTTCTTGCTCCTGATATTATTAACTGCTGTTTTGAATAATGAGACATGGCTAGCATTTTCATTTCAGTTGCTTGTTTTCTGTTTGTCTCACTCAGATCTGTTGCTTTTCTATTCGAATTATCTTCAGCAAGTTCAAGTGTTTTCTTTTCTTCACCTATTACAGATGTATTTTCATTTCCGATATCTTTTTTTTATGTTTTTAGAGATTCTATTATTTTTTCCAACAATAGCTGCTCTTTCTTTAGGTGTTTCTGGCAATAATTCTTTTACTCCCTTTACTCCAAAATATATACTCCATTTAATATTATGGGGTAATTTTGATGACCCAGGAGTATTTTGCTCTCTGGTATTATTCTTGTGTTCATTTTCTTGAGAAGTGTATTCAGTTTCCTGTGTTTGGCATCTCAGTTTTACTCTAAGCCTCAACCTTTGTTTTCAAAGAACAGCACTACTTTTTTTTACTTTTCTGATTGATTGATTGATTGAATATTTAGCATCATTTTTATGCCATCGAGGGCTAACAGACGATCATTAACCTAACCACCGTTTCCTGGGATTAACCAGTACTTGAGCACACCCCATCTTCGCAAGTAACTGATAACTTTCCCACTTGAATCAGTGGTGAGAGACGAATGATAATGAGACGCAATGTCGTATATCAATCATCACGGAGACTGTTGCCAGGCGGGGGATTCGAACTCACGACCCCTGTTACTTTTCTGAAAGAACAGCAAGATAGGTGATCTTGCGATGGTGCCTTACATCACTTGGCCACGGAGGACTCTAAGATAGATCAATTCATCTAAATGTCCTTAAAATTCCTTAATTTATTTCCTCCTATTTGGTCATTATTTGAACTGAGTTACTTAGTCATCAATTTATAAATTATGTTGGTGTTTTTATCATTGCATTTTGACTTAACTTTCTTAGTGATATAATCACAATATTTCTGACAGTAGCATCAACTTGACATAGTGATTAATTTTTGTCGTCACAAACTTTGTTCATAAACTAAAGCATAGCCAGTTTCTCTCCTGCCACAATTATGACTCATGCACACATTGAGTATTTGCTGAAACTCGACATATCTATTACAGGGCCCAGTTGTTCAAAGCTTGGTTAGCTTAACCCGGGGTTAAGTGAAATTTTGTAACTTCAATATTTTCTATACTTAATGATTGTACGGCAATTAAAATGCATTTTTAGAAACAATATGGCATATTTTCATAATGTTCAATAAAATAATCACCTAAAAAGTTGTATATCTAAAAATATTGTGATTTGAAAATTTAGCTTAACTTAGGGTTAAGCTAACCAAGCTTTGAACAACTTACAATTTATTGTTTATGTGTTTTTATTATGTGTTTGAATGTATATGTTACTGTAGAATGAGCTCACGCCAGATTGTGCAGGTTCAATCCCCAGCTCGACCTGCTGTTTCTCAGTACAAAACTCAGTACTGGCTCTACCCATGAAGCAGACTCGATGGTTGTTCTGAGCTTTCATCGCAATCAAGCTAAAAGTTACCTGATTCTATCCTCTTCACCATTTATTGACCTATAACAAACACAGTCATCCGCAAAATGACGAATTTGCAAATCTATGGCTTTGACTCTGTCATTAAAGTACAGGGAGAACAGAATGGATCCTAAAACTGTAGCCTGAGGTACAACTGAGTCTACTTCTACCCAATCTGATTTGGTGCCATCAACCACTACACCAAAAGGAAAGAGTCAATCCATTTAAACTTCTTTTCTGCAATGCCCTAACTGAATAACGTGTTTTTCAATAACTTTTAAGGAGAGTTTTAAAAGCTCTGTTTCTAGATCCATAATAAATACATCTATTTCCTGGTTTTTATCAAGGGACTTTGACCAGTCATGTATCACAGTAAAAAGTTGTGTCTCACAACAGTGATACTTCCTACACGCATACTGCATAGCAGAGATAACCTGATACTCATCCTTGTGCCCATTATTTTAGAGCATACACCATGTTCTAAAAGCTTACAACTAGTTAAGAAATCAAGTTTACAGTTACTAGCTAACGCTCTGTCACGGATTCAGGGTCTAGGAAGTCAGTAGAACTGATCCAGCTCTCCTGCGTTGATCCGTTAGTTACGAGCACGTCGTCGTCGTAAGTTTTTATTTACATTTGCACCTTGCTTGAAGCATTTTGGCGAGCCGGAACAGAAAATTATTTAGCCAATGGACAGCATCGGCAGCTTCGCTACTTCTTCCGGTGCTGCACTACTGGCTGGAACTGTCGTTTATGTTGAATAGTCGATTCTGTCGTAATGTCGCCGTCTAGAAGTTGAAGATTAATAAGTCGATGAGTAGGTCTTGTAGATGTTGATTAATCTTGAAGCTGGTGATAAGGTTCTTCATTGTAATATAGTGGTTGTAGTCATCATGATGTATTATGAGCCGCTGGTTAAAATTTTCTCGCTGATGGGAGAATGGTTCTGTCTAGGGCCAAGTTTAAAAGCATAAAAAACGATGATCCTATGAAAAAGATGACTTCATCAGTCATTTAACATGGAGTCATCCGGCGTTTCCTCAACACGAATTTAAAACATTGTAACTCATACAGATTTACAATAATCATCAATTGACCCACTTTGAAGACGTCTGCCCAGCTCGGCAGTCGCTTGTAGAGTGAATCGCTATCATCTACATGTATCAATGTAGCAGGAGGACACTGATTGGTCAGTGAATGTCACGTTGAGTACGTTGATTGGTCAGTTACTTTTGATGAAAATTGGGAAAAATTGAATGACGTCACAGTTTGGTAAGCGTTTAATAGCTATGAATTATGGCACAGGTATGGAATTCCATTTTTTTTCACTGGGGGTTAATAGACCAGATCTGAGAAATATCAGGTTCTATATATTGACTTGGGTTCAAGGTCAGTTTGACCAAAAACGTTTGTTTGAGGTTTGCTAGTTACTTGCGTCAGCACAGATATATGTATGTGCATCTGGGAGTTTCCTCCACCAGTAAAACTGTTTGACATATGTGTTGATTTTCATTAAAATATACTATATCTAGAGAAGGGCAAATCACCACAGTATTCCTAGTTAGTCTAATACGAAAGAGTTGTGCCTCTTTGACTTTGACTACGTCGCCAGCTATGATTACAAGTAATTTAAAAAGTCCGGCCACTTGGCTAATCAAGTTTCTAAAGTTTTGTTAACGCACCAATTGATATGTCGTAGTTACGAATTCAAACTTTGTGTTTTAAATATCTAAATTTGTTTTCGACATCTAAGAAATTTTTTTCGAATACTTCGACTCATCTTAAACTGACATGAACCTGAGATAGAACAATTGTTTTTACACTGACACAGCGAAATGAGTAGACTGGTTCCAGTTTTAACTTCAATGTTGTATTAAGAGGTAATGTACTATCTTTTTATTGTGCCTTTTGGTGATTTGGATACGTTGAGAGAAATTCAAACCTATGCTGCGTTCAGCAGCACGGAAGCATTGTTTAACTGGGTTGATTCTCTTCCAAACCTATGTTGCGTTCAGCAGCACGGAAGCATTGGTTAACTGGGTTGATTCTCTTCCAAACCTATGTTGTGTTCATTAGCACGGAAGCATTGGTTAACTGGGTTGATTCTCTTCCAAACCTATGTTGCGTTCAGCAGTACGGAAGTATTGGTTAACTGGGTTGATTCTCTTCCAAACCTATGTTGTGTTCAGCAGCACGGAAGTATTGGTTAACTGGGTTGATTCTCTTCCAAACCTATGTTGCGTTCAGCAGCACGGAAGTATTGGTAAACTGAGTTGATTCTCACCCAAACCTATGTTGCGTTCAGCAGCACGGAAGTATTGGTTAACTGGGTTGATTCTCTTCCAAATCTATGTTGTGTTCAGCAGCACGGAAGTATTGGTTAACTGGGTTGATTCTCTTCCAAACCTATGTTGTGTTCAGCAGCACGGAAGTATTGGTTAACTGGGTTGATTCTCTTCCAAACCTATGTTGTGTTCAGCAGCACGGAAGCATTGGGTAACTGGGTTGATTCTCTTCCAAACCTATGTTGTGTTCAGCAGCACGGAAGCATTGGTTAACTGAGTTGATTCTCTTCCAAATCTATGTTGTGTTCAGCAGCACGGAAGCATTGGTTAACTGGGTTGATTCTCTTCCAAACCTATGTTGTGTTCAGCAGTACGGAAGTATTGGTTAACTGGGTTGATTCTCTTCCAAACCTATGTTGTGTTCAGCAGCACGGAAGCATTGGGTAACTGGGTTAATTCTCTTCCAAACCTATGTTGTGTTCAGCAGCACGGAAGCATTGGTTAACTGAGTTGATTCTCTTCCAAATCTATGTTGTGTTCAGCAGCACGGAAGCATTGGTTAACTGGGTTGATTCTCTTCCAAATCTATGTTGTGTTCAGCAGCACGGAAGTATTGGTTAACTGGGTTGATTCTCTTCCAAACATATGTTGTGTTCAGCAGCACGGAAGTATTGGTTAACTGGGTTGATTCTCTTCCAAACCTATGTTGTGTTCAGCAGCACGGAAGCATTTGTTAACTGGGTTGATTCTCTTCCAAACCTATGTTGTGTTCAGCAGCACGGAAGCATTTGTTAACTGGGTTGATTCTCTTCCAAACATATGTTGTGTTCAGCAGCACGGAAGTATTGGTTAACTGGGTTGATTCTCTTCCAAACCTATGTTGTGTTCAGCAGCACGGAAGCATTTGTTAACTGGGTTGATTCTCTTCCAAACCTATGTTGTGTTCAGCAGCACGGAAGCATTTGTTAACTGGGTTGATTCTCTTCCAAATCTATGTTGTGTTCAGCAGCACGGAAGCATTTGTTAACTGGGTTGATTCTCTTCCAAATCTATTTTGTGTTCAGCAGTACGGAAGTATTGGTTAACTGGGTTGATTCTCTTCCAAATCTATTATGTGTTGAGCAGCACGGAAGTATTGGTTAACTGGGTTGATTCTCTTCCAAACCTATGTTGTGTTCAGCAGCACGGAAGTATTGGTTAACTGGGTTGATTCTCTTCCAAACCTATGTTGTGTTCAGCAGCACGGAAGTATTGGTTAACTGGGTTGATTCTCTTCCAAACCTATGTTGTGTTCAGCAGCACGGAAGTATTGGTTAACTGGGTTGATTCTCTTCCAAACCTATGTTGTGTTCAGCAGCACGGAAGCATTTGTTAACTGGGTTGATTCTCTTCCAAACCTATGTTGTGTTCAGCAGCACGGAAGCATTTGTTAACTGGGTTGATTCTCTTCCAAATCTATTTTGTGTTCAGCAGTACGGAAGTATTGGTTAACTGGGTTGATTCTCTTCCAAATCTATTATGTGTTCAGCAGCACGGAAGTATTGGTTAACTGGGTTGATTCTCTTCCAAATCTATTATGTGTTCAGCAGCACGGAAGTATTGGTTAACTGGGTTGATTCTCTTCCAAATCTATTTTGTGTTCAGCAGTACGGAAGTATTGGTTAACTGGGTTGATTCTCTTCCAAATCTATTATGTGTTCAGCAGCACGGAAGTATTGGTTAACTGGGTTGATTCTCTTCCAAACCTATGTTGTGTTCAGCAGCACGGAAGTATTGGTTAACTGGGTTGATTCTCTTCCAAACCTATGTTGTGTTCAGCAGCACGGAAGTATTGGTTAACTGGGTTGATTCTCTTCCAAACCTATGTTGTGTTCAGCAGCACGGAAGTATTGGTTAACTGGGTTGATTCTCTTCCAAACCTATGTTGTGTTCAGCAGCACGGAAGCATTTGTTAACTGGGTTGATTCTCTTCCAAATCTATTATGTGTTCAGCAGCACGGAAGCATTTGTTAACTGGGTTGATTCTCTTCCAAATCTATTTTGTGTTCAGCAGTACGGAAGTATTGGTTAACTGGGTTGATTCTCTTCCAAATCTATTATGTGTTCAGCAGCACGGAAGTATTGGTTAACTGGGTTGATTCTCTTCCAAATCTATTTTGTGTTCAGCAGTACGGAAGTATTGGTTAACTGGGTTGATTCTCTTCCAAATCTATGTTGTGTTCAGCAGTACGGAAGCATTGGTTAACTGGGTTGATTCTCTTCCAAATCTATTATGTGTTCAGCAGTACGGAAGCATTGGTTAACTGGGTTGATTCTCTTCCAAATCTATTATGTGTTCAGCAGTACGGAAGTATTGGTTAACTGGGTTGATTCTCTTCCAAATCTATGTTGTGTTCAGCAGTACGGAAGCATTGGTTAACTGGGTTGATTCTCTTCCAAATCTATGTTGTGTTCAGCAGCACGGAAGCATTGGTTAACTGGGTTGATTCTCTTCCAAATCTATTATGTGTTCAGCAGTACGGAAGTATTGGTTAACTGGATTGATTCTCTTCCAAATCTATGTTGTGTTCAGCAGCACGGAAGCATTGGTTAACTGGGTTGATTCTCTTCCAAATCTATTATGTGTTCAGCAGTACGGAAGTATTGGTTAACTGGGTTGATTCTCTTCCAAATCTATTATGTGTTCAGCAGTACGGAAGTATTGGTTAACTGGGTTGATTCTCTTCCAAATCTATGTTGTGTTCAGCAGTACGGAAGTATTGGTTAACTGGGTTGATTCTCTTCCAAATCGAGCGTAGTGTGGGGTATGGAGCTGATAAATATTATTGATGGCTTCCCGGAAGGTTGACCTGTTCAAATGAATTATCTTGTTAAATAAATACTATTATTATGAAATAGTTTTATTATTATTATTAGCAGCAGCAGCACAATAAGGAGAAACATTTTCCTGTCTGCTCATCTCCATCCGCCCATGGGTCCTCCGTGAATGAATGGTTCAGCAACTGTTTCGGGATTATTACGTTTCATTGATTGCGATACGGGTCCATACCGCTTGCATGCACCTTACTCTAAGTGTAACAAGTACTAAGCATATGCAGAAGAGGATTGACGGACGAGGTGGTGGCACAACTTTCATAAACACTAAATGAAATCATATAGAGGAATGATTTTCTTATGAATATTTGTTTAAGATTATTTCCCTTTAATATCATCTGCATTATTTGTTATGGCTGTTGTATTTTAGCTAAGCTTCTCCTGATCTTTAACTAAATACATTTCAGAATAGGTTTTTCTTTGTTTGCTGTACTATTAAATCTAATTTACATTGACTTTTCTGTCATGGATTCTTAACATTCCTCCAAGTATTTAATACATTAAATGGCCTTCGGATCTGCCTTTTGTTTACTTAAGAGAAAATCAATCTCGGTTTTAGTGTTTTCTATACCCCTTATAACTATTTAAAGGATCCAAACTTGAAATAAGATAGTTGAGATAGTATGTCAACAGCGGAACATGCTTCTCTTGTGTGACAAGGTTTGGTTATTGTATGAACTAATGTACTTATCGATATTTTAAATATTCTCAAAATTACCTTCAATATCGATTGACTGCGGTATTGAAGCAACGTTGGCCATTGCAAAATATTGCCTGTGTGAAATATCTTATTTGATTTTGTCTTCCGCGTTGGGTTTAACAAACGTTTAATATGTACGATGACTGGATAAGAATTTTGAATTTGTGACAACACTACTATTGAATATTTTGTCCCTGTTAGAACAGCAAGTAGCGCGTCAGATTGTCAATCCAGGGGTCATGAGTTTGGATTCCTGTCCGGCACCAGTCTACAAATAACAATTATACGCAATGTCGTACATAAATCACCGCGAAGACTGGTGCCTGACAGGACTCCAAACTCATGGTCCAAAATCCGTCCACCCGCAGACACAAATGGGTATTTAAGTATCTAGGGTTTAGGGTTAGTAGTTTTTTAGACGGTTGATATGGACAAAATTATGTGGCTGTTTCTAGATGTGATGTTTGTGTGGCATATATCTGTTGTGTGGCTAAAATTTAAATGTATAAGGGCAAGTTACTTTAAAGATCAAAGTCACCTGGGTCACTTCCCCATCCCTCTCTTTATTTTCTTTTGCCCTATTTGATTCGACTTTTCACTATCGCAATTTCGACTTTTCACCATCGCCGTGTCGTTGTTTCAGTTTCCCAACATCATAGTTTCGTGTTTTTTTTCTACTTTTCTTAATTTGAAAATAATGCTGCGATGGCCCCAACAGGACACCGTATTTTATTGATCAGCTTCATGCTTTACAGAAAAAAAATGCTTGTTTTGTGTCAAGATATCCGTTAATGAAAATCCTGAAGCAATCTTTTTGTACCATTGTGGTCACTGCATTTTGGTCCTTGCATAATAAGTGTACCAGTAAATGCATCGTCATGAATGAGTGCTGTTAACGGTGTTCTAATCCGCACAGTACAAGCAACTAAATTTTCCTGTTTGTTGTTTCATTGTTATAAACATAAGCAGTTTTATCTTAATTTGCGTCGTTATCAAATCAGTTATTTGATATCAGTTATGTGATATCGAGCCAGTTATGTGATTTTATTTGTTAGATAAATCGTTGAGAATTTTTTTGAGTGGTAAATACAAGTTGCCTCCCCTGTACCATCAGTGCTTTGTATTATAGTGTTTTAATAGCCATGTTTCACGATGGCTCAATTACTAATATAGGTTTGTATCAACTACTGCAACAGAAAATGCTGTCATTAAGAAATGTGCAATGTTGGATGCTTAACGGGCGTCAGTTTGTCTTGTTCACCCCGTTCATCGACATGCGGAGTAAAACTCCATACTTCTTCCCCATTCGTGACAACACATATTCCTTACGATAGGTAATTGTTTGCTAGTGTACCTTTATAATCTTACCTCGTCTACTGTGCCGTGAGAAAGCTAGTATATGATGAAGATTAACGACCGTCTAGTGTCCATATCACCTTAAAATATACAAGATCAAACGTCTCGCCTTGGCTCAACCCCGTTATACGTTATTTCTATTGCGTAGTCCATGCATAATTAGTACATCAGTATATTTATATGTATTGGGCGAGAAAGGTTACATACATTCTCTCGCCTTTGATCTTCAGGGCTACCGAAGTATGTGCAGTGTTTGTTAGGGAGGGGATTTCAAGTATTTGGTGAGAGCGAGATACAGTTTACCACAAGCCTTAATATATGATTGTCAATATTGTTATCTGTGGTCTGAAAATGTGATTATTTTTATTAAGTTGTTTAGCTTCAAATTTGTTTACAAGTCCTTAGCTAGCATAACAAGACAATCTTTATCATGGACACTGAGGGTGGTTTGTGAGTATTCAGTTCTTTGTACAGAACCAAGGTGAATATCCAGTTTAGATATTTTACAAATAGATAGTTGCCTACACTTTGAGGGGATTTCATTCTCTGCACGGTCGTCTTTAGTTAACACCAGATTCTGTCGCGTATAATAATTATATTTGTATTGTATCATGACAAATACTAGTATTTCGTAATATTTATTGTTATTTTTCTATATTGATTGTCTTCGTATAACTCTTCTTTTATAAACTTAAAAAGTCAAACTTAATCTGGGAGCTTATCCATGATGCACGCCATGTATAACCCTGTTTGCGGCTTTAATTATAGTTCTAAAACGTGCAAATGGTCAGTTTTCCTGCACGCATAACGAATAGGACCTATATACAACATTAACTAGGTCATTAATCGAACATTGAATAGGTCCTAAAGATAACGGTAATTAGGTCTAAATCCGACGTTAATTGAGGTTAAATTGTTATGTAATCTTAATGCTTTTCAGAAAATATACAATTTCTTAAACTTCCTCTTTCAAGCATTTACACATGTTGCAGCATGGTGTATAGCGAAGTATATCCAACTTTTCACATATTTGTGATTCCGATCCAATGACACCATGTCGCGGGTACACGGTATTTAAGAATTTTAACTTTTATCACACAAAATGTGACCTACGTATGTCATAATGTTAAACTATTTAATAATAGATAGATAGACAACACATTAACGATGCAAACATTATTTTTTCTCGATTGATTGATTGAATATTTAGCGTAATTTTTATGGAATCGGGGACGATCAGTTAAACTAACCGCTGTTTCCAGGGATCCTGGAAGGATAAATAACACTCGAGCACAGCCTATCTACGCAAGAAATTGATAACTTTCCCACTTGAATCAGCGATGAGAAAAGAGTGATAGTGAGACGCAATGTCGTATATCAATCATCACGAAGACTTGTTGAGCGGGGATTCGAACTCACGACCACGGGGTTGACAGTCAGGCACAATACCAACTACACTAATCGGGCCCGGGTAATAACACGAATAATAATAATAATCTGTGTATGTATATTATGTATCGGATCGAAACATTATTGTCAATTGAATAAACAAGTTTAATATTAAACCTTAAAAAAGAGCGATTGTACAAATAAACAGACGAGTTCGAAGACGTTGATAAAAAGGCGATTGACACACCTACAGAACCCGATGACTAATCGCTGACTGTTCTGGATAGAGGAGTTATAAGTATTGTAAATTCATGACATTATCAACACTTTAACTTTTATTACGTGTTTAGATTGATATATTCCCTCAACAGACCAACAGATCAGAGGCGTTTATCTATATCCACTGACAAATTGCCCAATAATAAGGCGTTTGACCTACACATAATACCCATTGACCTTCAATAGACAGTCTGTCCTAATTAGCACAGTATTCAAACAAGTTGTTCAACTATCGCATCAATATACTGTAGTTATTGTAAGATACAGTGCTATAGCTGATATGTAGGATTTTTTCTTTTCGATATTTAGTTGAATAGATAAGTGATCAAAACTATGTACAGCATCGATGCAATAATAGTTCAGTAGAGGGCATCGAAGTTCAGCTATGACATAATTATGCAAAGTCACACGCTGGTTGTTCCCATTGTATCTGGAGATGGTCAGTAATCGCATCGACCCGTTCGAGTACGTCTACTTCTGAAAAGTTTTAATCGATTTGTTTTTAAATATTCGTCTTTGGTTGTTTGAAAATGAGCTCAATTGCACAAGGCAATGTGGATTTGTTTCGGTAAGTTGTTGGTCATTTAGTATGTTCATTGACACTCATAGCTGAGCTTGATGCTCTGCATACTGAGATCATTGTACAGAATCATGCATGGTGTGTATCCGTCTTGACAATATTGACACCTATTTAAAATGGTGTTTTGATCAACTTAAATAGATGAGTACACATCTTGGTTTGCAGTACAAATATACATAAGGTGTGACAACAGGACGAGGAGAAGTGACAATAGAGGAACGATCAGGAGCTTTAACCTAATTTACCAAGGCACCCAACCTCTCTCTTTCCCCATCATCAAACCGTTTACGAAACACTATAGATGAAATTAATCCCTCCTGACTATCCTCTGACTAACTCGATATCATTCACACGTGTGTGATGTAAAACACAAGTACATGTTAGCTCAAAAATATACTTTAATAGGAATATAAGAATCGTTCATGTGATTGAGTTTCCATGTAAAAGTCCGTCCAAAGAAATAACTGTGTTGGCAGAAATGGTGCCCTCGGCCTCGTTATCGTCAAAACAGTTTTTCCGAGGCACGCACCGTGTTATTTGTTAGCTCTACTGGCCAAAGGCAGTTATATAACCATAAGATCTCGGACGATTTCCTGAACCAGCATCATTAGACCACAAATGCCCCCACCACAGAACTTATGAGCACATTTTAACGAAACTTTAAAAATATTTTCTCTGAAAGTTTAAGGCGTAGACCGTAGATATTTTATATGTAGCATAACATGGAGGTTCCATAAAAGAATTGTTGAAAAAAGGTCACTGGGGTCATAATTTGGGTCGCCGCAGGGGTCACTGTTTTACATAGAGTTATATAGGGAAAATGTTGTAGACGTTATATCATCTTCATTTTTCATTGAATATTAACAAAACTTCCACAGCAGTTATATAACCACAAGCTCTCGGATGAGTGCTTGAACCAGCGTGATTCGACCACAAACCCCCCCCCCCCCCCCCCCCCCCCCCCCCCCACAAGGCTTATAAGCACATTTTAAGTAAAATTTTTAAAAAAAATGTCTCTGAAAGTTTAAGGCGTAGACTTAAGATTTTTTACATGGAGCATAGGTTGCAAATAGAGCGATTCAGGTTCTCTTGGACCTCATGTTTAAATTTGGATTTGTTTTTATTCCGGGGTTGTATTTGTTTTTAATCCGAGGTTGTATTTGTTTTTAATCCGGGGTCTTTTTATAGTATCGCAAGCATAGTTGAATATCAGCAATGAACTTACCGATTTACGGCAAACATTAAACGAAATAGTTTTTCAACATACGCTCGAGTGATTGTCTCCATCAATAAATTTATCATTTTTAGCTCGCCGGGACGAAGTCCAAGGAGAGCTATTGCCATGACCCCGGCGTCGTCGTCGGCGTCGTCGTCGTCTGTAGACACCCAGGTTAAACTTTTGCGTTTAAGTTTAAGATATCTATGCAACCACTCATTCGATGTGAATGAAACTTTGCATGTGTGTTCACCATCATTAATGGAACACACATAGACTAGAACCATAATTCTGGATTGCATTTTGGCACAATTATGGCCCTTTTTGGACTTAGACATCCAGGGGCGAGCTTTGTTATTTTCTGACAACTCTTGTTTATATTGCTGCATGTATTGAAAAAACATTCCAATAGTTAATACGCTAATGTGTAAGGTGATTTCAATGAAATATGTACAGTGTACAGAATTGTTGTCATAGCCGTATGTAATAGTGTGAGGAGGGTCGGAAAGGCATGTAGACGGGGTGTAGGATGATGTTAACATATCATCCATCTCCGGTATGCAAGGAACAATTATTCAGCGAATCTTTCTGTTAAAATTTTAGTAAGAACTCGTAGCCACTGAGGTCCCAGTTCTTCAGGTTGTTACACCATCAAAGAGAAAGTCTGATGATCTACTGTAAATGACTTACCACCGAACATACAATAGACAATTTAAAGTGACAATGACCCAACATAGGGTCTCTCGACTCTCGTCAATCCTATCTCTATACAAGTTGTGTTAAGACGGCTGGGCCACAGTCCTCGCAACTTGTACCAATGGTTGTCCTGTTTCAAGACTTAAATTCTGTATGACAAATATTGAACTCCATGTCAGTGCTACACCATATAATGACATTGATTCCGGTTTGACAATTTTTCAATTAGATTATTTTTTTACAAACTAGTTGATATCATTTAGAATTTGATGTGTTTTTATAGTCATGAGTACTTAAAGAAATCGTCTCTGGTAACACGAGCTTTGCTATCCGCTCCGTTAGTAGTCAAAGTAGTGTTAGTTTATCTTGACTATATTAGAATTTATATAAATATGCAATTTTCCAAAGACAAAATAACATCAATTAACAAGAGAACTGATAGCATTTGACAATATATTTCAGGTGATGCAGCCGTTCGAGAGACATTTGAAGAAACAGGAATTGAAACAAGTACGTAGATAAAACTATATGATAGAAATCGTATAAGAGATCCTCTGTGGTCGAGTAACGCCTAACCACTCACCGCTGAGGACATGGGATGGGGGTGAAGCTTCGTCCACAAACACTTAAACAGCTTACTATTTTATTGCCTTAATTGGTAGGTCGTACATTGCATGTGAAGAACGTTGGTTTTACTCAGATTCACACCTATGTGGGGCCTATCTTTAACTAAAACTGGTTATCATATATATATATATATATATATATATAAATATATGTGTGTGTGTGTGTGTGTGTGTGTGTGTGTGTGTGTGTGTGTGTATGGTGAGGTGGTGGTGGTGTGTCTGTGTGTGGTGGTGGTGTGTGTGTGTGGTGGTGGTGGTGTGTGTGTGTGTGTGTGTGTGACAACACTATAGTGCAATAGAAGTGTATTTGAAAATAACTGAACTAAAACAGTAATATGTATATAAGCAGAAAGTTATTTTATAGCGTTTGAACAATATAAAGTGCTTGTACAGAATTTGAACAAGTGGGTAGTTAAAATATATTAGGACAATGAATATTAGACATATATATATAGTACTGCGTTAGAAAAAGTAAGTAAATAGATGTATTAATAGTTGTGAGATTGTACCTGAAATGTGGTGATAAATCAAGTTTGTGTATTGGTTCTTAAATCAAAGTTATAATCGAAACATTGTAAACAATGAATTGTGCCTAAAATAGCATTCTACATGTTGATATAAGGTCCCTCGGAAATATAGAACGCGTGCAAGAACTAACATATCCCAATGTTTGACTCTTTGATTATAATAATGGTAGTTCCTATCGTATGATTCTCTCTCGGTATCAAATAGTCAATATGCGTAAATCCTTGCAGTGTAAGATCTTTCTAAGGTGTTGTTGTTGTTTTTTGGCTACATTATCTTTGGACTTGCTTTTTTTTGTCTCTTATTATCTTATACTCATTTTATCACTTTTCTACAATTGTGATAAATGTGTGATCGAACTTTTGTTTGTTTTTCAGGTGAAATTAAAGTAAAACAACATTACTTCGTGACTTAGTTCCATTACAATTATTGCACTTTTACTTGTTTTAGGGCCAAATCGATCATTTATAGTACGTTTTTGTCATGTTTAGTTAAAACCTTTTTTTTTGTACTCTTTTTATTCTCAAATACATAACAGCATGTTTCACAAATTCTATTATCAGCGTGTATAGCATTAACACTGGTAATAGTTATATAAATTAAACATGTTTATATATTTAGTGACAAAAGAGAAACTTTATAATATATACATCTACTTGATTAATTGTGATATGGGCATTTATGCATTAGGAATTTTACCTACATAATTCTATTCATTGCTTTTATCATATGACATTGCATATTACTTCTATTCGTTTGCAATGACTGAAAGCCCCATTGAGCTGGTGCTATATTTATCATTTTGTAATATACATACGTTATTGTATTGTTATGCTGGTGCCAATGTTACCATTTTCTTGCTTACTGTCTTACTTATAGTGTTACATTTCGGATGAAGTTCTATTCCATTTACTGGATTTAAATAATAAAAGGAAATATACCAAAAAAGAGAAATAAATGCATTTGTATCCCCCAAATAACAAGAGATAATAAACGTAAGTTAGATTTAGTTGAATCTTAAACCAAAGTCATGGAAACTTTTACCATTTGTTATAACAAGTACAGTGACATATGTTGTATAACAGTACATAGTATTACGTTAAGTGCAACTCTGTCAACGTATTTGTTTATGAATACTTCACTTGTTTCATACAACGCGTTTTAAAAAGCGATAAATGCACTTACGAAAATATTAAGGTTTACGTAGATTTATTTGTGTGTACTTACTTGCACATTGTTGTACAGAATGATTGCCCCTCGTCATGCAGAAAAGAAATAAAGTGTCGGTGGTGGTGTGTGTGTGTCCATGTTCTGGGTGGTATATGAATGATTATTGATGGAGTATATGAATTATCTAGATGTCTTTTTCGTTCATCACTTGAGTTGATGCAAAAATAATAAGAACACCCTGGCGCAAATTCACCAATATAAGTTTAACTGAGAATCGATGTATTTACTGGTGATTTATGTCGGAAGGTTTTGCGTTTGATATAAAAATCAAAAGTTACAAAATATATAAAAGAATAATTAAAATATATTTATGGAATAAGTCAAATGTACTTTAAAAATCAATGTCTTAATCGTGAGTATGTAAATAATGTATACATGTGCTTGTCTTGAATGTATGGATAGTGTTTAAGTATGCATATATTTGATTGTCTGGTAGATATTGGATTGTGTGCAGTGTGCATATATTTGATTGTCTTGAATATATTTGATAGTGTTTTAGTATGCATATATTTGATTATCTGGTAGATATTGGATTGTATGAAGTGTGGATATATTTGATTGTCTTGTACATATGGGGATGTGCAAAGTATGCATATACTTGATTGTCTGGTAGATATATGGGAATTGGTTAAGATATTTGGATGTGTTAATTATGGATATGTTATGTTCTTGTAGATGGTATACGTGTTAATTATGGATATGTAATGGTCTTGTAGGAAGTATATGAGTCAATTATGGATATGTTATAGTCTTCTTCTAGGTAAAATACGTGTAAATTATGGATATGTTATGTTCTTGTGATTTATGGTTATGAGCTTATCTTTTGGAAAGAAATCACGAAGAGTTATTGTCATATGCATGAACATGGTGTCGGCGTCGTATTTCCGTTGAAGTTTTATGGTTAACTCATTTTTTTCTTTGAATCTCACAAAACTGCTTCTGCTATTATGATTTCGGCATTTTATTAAACAATATATTTATATAGTTTCTAGAGTTTAGTCCCTGAAACGTTAGGTTAAAGTGTTTTTGATAGCTCAAGGTTTAAAATTAGGAGTATTTGTATGTTTAGCGCATCTGAACCGAATGCTCAAGTGATCTATTCTATTCACATCTGAACCAAAGGCTCAAGTGATCTATTCTATTCACATCTGAACCAAAGGCTCAAGTGATCTATTCTATTCGCATCTGAACCAAAGATTCAACTGATCTGTTCTATTTGCGTTTCGTCCGTCGTCCGTCAAAAATGTCTTTGTGTTACAGATTTTACCAGCTTTGGTGCGAAACATTCTTTTTTTTTTGTATTTTTTTTATTTTGTATTCCAATACATTACAATATATTACAATATTACAATTTCAATTTACAGAACATGTAGCATTTACACAAGTGTTATTCTTTAAATGGCAATTGTAAATAAGTAGTTTTTTTGTTACAGACATCTCCCCATAAGGGATGCCATCCCTTATAGAGAAATATCTGTAACAAAAAACTACCCATGGTATGTTTTAAATATATATCATTTAAAAAGTTTAATCCATTCATCACATAGCTATGGTGTTATGTGTTACGATTATAACCGTAAGTTTATCATTTTTAGTCGATTATCTATGTTTAAATTTAATGTCTCATATAAACAATAGTATTTGAACTTGTTAAGTAACAAACACAGTATTGGGTTTTTTTTAGGGGAAAAAAATACATTTTTAACAAAGAGTTTCATAATCAATTGTGTACCAAGTTTTTCACATAAAACAGCAAAGCAATAGCTTTAGTAACACACACACACACACACACACACACACACACACACACACACCATATCAGTATTTACACATATATACACATATATCTTTTTACAGTTACCATTTGTCATTCATAAAAAGGCATTATATTCATTATTATCTGAAACTGTAAAGAAACATTTAATAATAACAATAAATTACATAAAGATCTCTCAAGTATGTTCAAATTTAAATAACAGATACTATATTAGTTTGCAGTTTGCAACATTACATCTTTATATGTCTGTTTCGTCTGAACAAAGAATAACTCACTCCATCGATTATTTGGTAGAGTTGTAATTTACCTGTATTACATGTGAACTTGCTCGGTGTTAGTTAAACACGTAAAACCTTGATTTTTGTATAAAAAGAATGTTTTACCATATATTGTAGAAACTACTAAAACACAGGTCGAAAGGTCAAGGCCAAGGTCATAATGATCCATACTATTTTAGTCTTATTTTTCAGCAACATTTTTCAAAGAAATTATATCTACATGTGAAATGGCACAATAGGACACTTAAGCATGATTTTTTTATAAACTTACTTTGTCCCTTGGAATATTACCGATACTTGAAAGTCAAGAAACAAAATTCATAAAGATGGAAATGGACTGGTTGGTGTCAAATATCTAGAACAACTATAAATGTAGGTCAGTAGGCCAGACTGTGATCAAGGGCTTCAATACACATGTGTAAGCGTGTGAATTAGTTTACAATGTATAATTATAGGCCTGAATGTTACATACTTAATTGAATGAAACGACGTGCATGAATGCTTTAATGTAGTATTCAACATTTCTTTAGACATTCACGTATGATTGAAATACAACATGTTAATAGGGTACGACCTACTCTTAAATGAATCAATGTATTGTTAGAAGAAATATGTACAACGAAATCGTACAATATACAAAATTACTTGTTATTGGAATACCACAAAATGTCCCTTTATTAACAAGAAACACTTAAAAAATATGGACTAATAAACACTAGTAGTTGTTGGATGAAATCCAACTGCCCACGTGGTTCTAACGGCAGGGGGTCTATCTCGCAGTCTAGAGGTTTCGGTCGATCTTGACCAAGCCATATCAACTACATGTATATTGGTAGTTTTAAGAAGTCCGATACCTTAAACTATTTTAAGAAACAAGTACATATATACTATTTAAGAATATATGTACCTTTAAGCATTTTAAGAAACAGATGCTTATACCCAAGTCTAGCTTTCTTATCAGTCGTTTTCAATTGCTTTCAAATGTATGTTTACCATTACTGTTTAAACTACATTAACAGTTTCAAATGTACGTTTACCATTACTGTTTAAACTACCCTAACAGTTTCAAATATACGTTTACCATTACGGATTAAACTACACTAACAGTTTCAAATGTACGTTTACCATTACTGTTTAAACTACACTACCAGTTTCAAATTTACGTTTTCCATAACTGTTTGAACTACACTTAAAGTTTCAAATGTACGTTTACCATAACTGTTTAAACTACACTAACAGTTTCAAATGAACGTTTACCATTACTGTTTAAACTACACTGCCAGTTTAAAATGTACGTTTACCATAACAGTTTAAACTACACTACCAGTTTCAAATATACGTTTACCATTACGGTTTAAACTACACTAACAGTTTCAAATGAACGTTTACCATTACTGTTTAAACTACACTACCAGTTTCAAATGTACGTTTACCATAATTGTTTAAACTACACTAACAGTTTCAAATGTACGTTTACCATTACTGTTTAAACTACACTAACAGTTTCAAATGAACGTTTACCATTACTGTTTGAACTACACTAACAGTTTCAAATGTACATTTACCATTACTGTTTTAACTACACTAGCAGTTTCAAATGTCCGTTTACCATTACTGTTTAAACTACACTTACAGTTTCAAATGTACGTACCATTACTGTTTAAACTTCACTAACAGTTTCAAATGAACGTTTACCATTTCTGTTTAAACTACACTAAAAGTTTTCAATGTGCATTAACCATTTCTGTTAAAACTACACTAACAGTTTCAAATGAACGTTTACCATTACTGTTTAAACTACACTAGCAGTTTCAAATGTCCGTTTACCATTACTGTTTAAACTTCACTAACATTTTCAAATGTACGTTTACCATTACTCTTTAAACTACACTAACAGTTTCAAATGAACGTTTACCATTACTGTTTTAGATACACTAAAAGTTTCCAATGTACATTAACCATTTCTGTTTAAACTACACTAGCAGTTTCAAATGTACGTTTACCATTACTGTTTAAACTGCACTAACAGTTTCAAATGAACGTTTACCATTACTGTTTAAGATACACTAACAGTTTCAAATTAACGTTTACTATTACTGTTTAAATTACTCTAACAGTTTCAAATGAACGTTAACCATTTCTGTTTATACAACACTAACAGTTTCAAATGTATGTTTATCATTACGGTTTAAACTACACTAACAGTTTCAAATGTACGTTTACCATTTCTGTTTAAACTACACTAACAGTTTCCAATGTACGTTTAACATTACGGTTTAAACTCTACTAATATTTTTGCTAATGACAATCAGTATTTAAGAATAAACTAGTTGCCGTACTGGTCAACCAGTGTTATATCAATAAACAGTGGTATGTGTCTTAAAACTAATTTTTATTCTATATTGCCTGTTGCACAGTAAATGGGCCAAATAGGTTAGCATCTAAGTTAAAAAAAAAGTTTAAGATATTCATTTGTTTTTGTTTTTTTTCTAATACATTTATGTTTTAAGTATGTAAAACAAACGAAGAAGAGATAAGTTTCAACTTAATTTTAAAAAAATCTTAAATTTCTGTAGGCAGGTAGACAAGGGGACGGACGTTACAGCTTCATGAGTTATGTTGATGTGTGTGCTTATTTTTAATGTCTATGTCTTTAAAATGGATACATGTATTCATCTTGTGTATCTGTAGTAACATATAAGCAACATTTTAAAAAAATATACTTTTAAGTATTTTTTTTTACATTTTGTAGAATCTATACGGGCAAAACAAATATAATCACACTTTTATCTTTTCTTTAAAAGATGGTTTTACTTGTTTAATCTGTATAAAATTAACATTAAAATAAAGAAGTAACACAAATATAACATACTATGAACATTTATTACAGTCTCTTTTATGTCAATTTTAATAAATAACATATGTACAATATAAGGTCTCAGGGGACGGACGTTACAATATAATGGGACGGACGTTACATTAAATTTGAACATCACTTAAAGACAGATACCATTGTTTGAGTTCATACAATTCTCATATAGTAAAAGTAATGTGTAAAAGAAATGTAGCAACTTATAATAAAAAAAAATGCAATTTCAAATTAGTATTTTTATAATATATTTCAATTAAAATATACTAATTCGTGATTTTGTCATGCATTCATTGAAATTATTCCGTTTGAATTATTTGTTATACTTATTACACAATATTTGATTAAAATGGGACTTGTTTTCAGCATCCAATACCCTTTTTGTCCAAGTTTTAGTAATTTTTATAGGCACTTTAAATTGTCTATAGCACAAGGGGACGGACGTTACATTTAAAAGAGATGATATTAAAACTACATTTTAAGGAAACCACTACTTAATTCTAAAACTTTTAAACTTATATATAATTTAAGGTAACATATATACAAAAGCAAAACTCAAAATAAGCATAAATTAACTCCCAGTTTTCACTGAACATTAGTTTTCCCTGCACATTATGAGTGTCATGGGGAGTTTGGGGAGACACTATTAATCTCAGACACAGTGATATTTATAAGGCTTATATTTTCACTTAAGCTTAAATTCCTTCAGTAGCTGGTTTTGTTTTTCATTGATTTGAAACACACATTTTTGCTCTTGGACCAGTAACAACAACATCAACAAACATACAATATCAGACAGTTTTTGCCAGGATTCATCAGTTGCTTCTGGGTATTAGTGATTGTTTCCACATTTTCAAGGTACTCCACACGAATATCGTTATGTTCAACTTCACATACTTTTGCAAAGAAGCAAACTTTGCTTATCTTTGAAACAAATTTAATTGCAACCAAGTCATTTAGCTTAGGACTAATTTTAGCATCTCCAGGGTCTTCATGGGAGAATTGGGGAGCTGTCTCATTCTCAGGCAAATTCTCAGGTAATTCAGGCTCAGGGACAGGAACACAAGTGGGTTGAGGATTCTCATTGTTGCGTTTGTCGTCAACAGGTGTTAAGATACATGTATTCCATTGGTTCACATATGAACTATTTTCACATTCACCATTAATTCTGCACCCGACACAGTAGCAACTGAGACTTCTAATTTCCAACTGATGGTTAACACCAGTGCTTTTAACACTGTGTAGCTTCGGGCATCCTGGTACAGTTTTTGCGGATGTGGTACTGGTGCGGTCTATCATTGGTATATATTTAAAGTTCCTCGAACTCTCTGCATATCTATTGGCTCTGGACTTGGACGACGTTCCTCCAACGGTTCTCAAGTTTTCCTCACAGAACTGTGTAAGTTCACTGGCATTTGACACAATACGGTTGTCGTCTTGAATAAAAGCATTGGAAACTTTCCTTCTAATTATGCCACCAAGTTCATTGCATGGCCCCTTTCCATGACTGGTCTCAAAGTAGTTTCGGGTCAATTTTGCATTGATTTTAGATTCTGCTCGACTTATATCTGAAAAACTGTGCCTACACTTGTATTGAGCTGCACAGCCTTCTGTCCACTGATGAATGGTGTGAACTTCAGTACCATTGTCTCTGAGATGCTGTACTGCTACCTTCTCAAATTCTGAAACTGCAAAAGAATCATGCTTAAGGTCGTCCGTTATGGTTGTAAATCTTTCCTTTTGGAGTTCACCGTGTTTCATATTATACAGCATCATGGGATGGATTGTAATTTGTTTTTGATTCCAGTGAAATCACTGAATTTCACGACCATATCTACATGTGTAATTTTCACTAAAATCCATAGCCATTACCAGCTCTCCTTCTTTGATGGTGCTTACATTTTCGCGAAATTGTTCATATTGTCAGGATGCACGGAACAAATGCTCGGCGTGGGGAGCCAGAGCAGATTCGAGTTTGTTGAAGAATTCATTGAATGTACCCACATTTGAAATAAGCACAACTCTGCTCACAAATCTGTCAGCATCCAAGGGAACTTTCTTTTTCTGCCACTCCTTCCATGTTCCTCTCTATTTCCTTCTGTCTGTAATATATCAAATACTTTTCTCTCAGCCGATTGGTACCACAGTTGTCACACTGTCTTTGTATACATTTGTGAGGATGATGTAGCCCAACCTTACCACACAGAGTACTGTCAACAATGTTCGTGGTTGAATTTTATTCAATGTTTGTAGTTTCAATATGACATTTTCACAGTATGTACAGCAGCACACAATTCTATTTGCCAGTTTTGACTTCCGCACTTGCTGTGGCCGCAATGGGTCGAACTTCCGTTGACCAATTTATTCACCAGGATTTTTAGCTTTGAATTTCTCATAAGCTTCGTTGTGTCATTTCCATTATTTGGTTTTTGGATTGGAAGTTTGTGTCCATTTTTGTCTTTAAGGAGCAGAACATCCCGTTTATTGGACATCTCTCTGCTTGCATCTTTAATATAGAAGTTACTTATATTATCTATTTCCGCCTCGGGTAACTTATCATTTCTCGGTTTTCTTTCTTTATTTGTATTCTTTGCCCAACTCGACAATATTTTTCTGGACACATTTAGCATTGAAGCTACAGCTGAATTATTACGTGCTTTACCAAGAATTTAAGATGCAACAATGCTTGTTGATTTTTGTTTCTCTTTTCGGTTTCCTAATTTCTGCTTCAGGGATTCAATGATAGAGAATTGTGTGCTTAGTTTTTTCGATTCACTTTTTGGTTTATCACAGCCTGTACAAAGGGACTCTGACTTAACAACTGGCGAGACCGTGGTGTCGTATTTTCAACAAGTTTTTCAATGAATCGCGCCTTTTTAGCTGGAGTTCCAGGCAAAGTTTCTTTAACATGTTTCAATGCTCGAGCCTCACTACTTCTGTGCTTGTATATTTTATCACTGTCAACTATCGGGGAATTTGAAACCAATTCCTCACTCTGAGTTTGTTAGCCTCTTTTTCAATCTTTTTCTTGCTGCGCAGTAGTTCCATGTCTTCCCTATGTTGTTCGTTCCTTTGTCTTTGGTTTTGGGGGTTCGGGGTTGTAGGGGTTGTAGGCATGATGGTCTCATTTTTTCGGTGTTGTCTTTCCCTGAATTTACGAACCCGGTCTGCTGTTGCTGATTTAATTTTATCTAAGACAGCTTTGAACTTTCTAGGTTGATTTTCAGCAGCGTCCTTAAATTTTTGTCTCTCTGCTTTCTTCCTAGCTACATCTTTTTTCTTAGCTTCTGCATGCTTTTCCTGCAATTATGTTAAAGTAAGATATTACAAAATGAGCTAGTGTTTACAATACCCATACTTTGAACAGCATAGATCCGATACTGTTTTTCAATATTTTATTAATTTCATATACTTATGTCTGTCTGTCTCATCTATACACACAATATATGGTATGTATTTACAGACAGATTAATTTACTTATTTAAATAATAAGACAAAATATTTTTTTGTTTTTAATTTATTTTAACATCTTAGACAAATCATGCTCGAAGTCTTCCAGGGTAGAACCAGTACTAAGCATATGCAGATAAAGTGCAGTAATAACAAAAGCAAGCATGATTATAAAATATTAAAATAACCCTTAACCAGCAAACATGATTATAAAATATTAAAATAACCCTTAACTAGGTAAAAACAAAATGTTTTTTTTGCAACCTGTGTAGATAATGACCCAGATCAGCCATCCATGCAATCTGAGCAGGGTCTACACTGTTTGGTACTCAGTCAATAAATTATAAAAAAAAACACCCCTATACATCAGGAATAAAGAATGGTCCATTTATAAAACATGCGATGAATAAAGGGATAATATTAAAATAAAATAATCTTATAATTACCTTATTAAGCTTCAATTTTTCTCTTTGGCGGCGCTTCTTGTCTCTTTCTTTCTCGCGTTTAGCTTCTACATCCATTATTGCACGATAAGAAATGAATGATAAGACTTTGATTTCATGCCCTTTTAAAGTAAATTTATATGAAGCCAAGTTGAGCAGTACTTTTTGACATGCCATTTTGTTAATTATACTGTGTATTCTACCTGCCATTTTACCCCCACTTAACACCATTACCCATTCTTGTTCCCAGGACAGATATGAATTTCTCACCTTTTTAAGATAGTGCCAAACCGAATATAATGTCTACATGTATATTGTACAAGGTATATGCTACTGTCAATCTACCTGACATCCTACTGTGCTCCTCCTAATTTCCCCAAGGACTACATTCACACCATGTGGTAATATACACTGGAAACATACTGCCCCTCTGTCTGCATACTGCACACAGTGCCTCCATAGATCACCCCATGTTTAATAACCCCTGGGTTAATGACAGGATGTATGTAATATTACATCATTTTATGGCCTATTACTAATTTCAACATTTTCAGTTAAATAAGAGGGTTTGTATCAATTGTACATTGCTACTAAAAAAATCATGTAACGTCCGTCCCCTTTTTGTAACGCCCGTCCCCTGTTTTTTTAAGTGAATTTAAACATTCAATTTAAATGGAAATTATCTTAATTTTTGTTTCCTAAATAAACATGTGTATAAGAAATTTAAAAAAGTACTCTTCAATGAGATTTTACATATAAAATTTTATTAAATACCACAATTCATGTGAACTTGCATTATAAATTTATTTAAAAAGTCTATAATATGGTCAATATATATATATATATATTATATATTATTCATGTCTAAGCTGCACACTGCTAACATAAAATACTTTAAGAAGTGAAAAAATGTGAAAAGACGATAAAAACCTATATTTATAAGACGGACGTTACGGGGACGGACGTTACATGTAAATTTTACATTTTAGTGTATATTTTCCTTGAATATGCTCGGACCAATTTTTATTTAACGTTTTTTGGATAGTACATGGATATGTATGTCAGCAGGTGAATGTATTATTCTGTTTATCTTTTTGGAAGAATATATGGCGGGGGGACGGGCGTTACAGTTTTTTTGTCACAAATTGAAAAGTTCTGATATAAGGTATTTTTTTCACAAATCACTATTTTAACAGTAAAAATAAAATTGCCTTTGAATTACATAGAATAGCAAAGCATAGGTAGGAAAATAATCATTCGTTTAGTACATATTCATATATTTATGAATAAATAAGGAAACAAAGGTTTTAATTTAATTTTTTTCCATTACGAAGTAGTGGTATCGTTCAAAAGGCTACATAAGAAAAACGACTTAGTTGATCATGAAAAGCCATACATCAAAATAAAAGTAATTAAATTATCTGTTGCTAAATTCTAATTAAATGGGTAAATGAACAATTAAATGAATTTTATGTGTATTTTAATAATAGGTAAATTTTAGATGCTAACACATTACGCCCTAAAACAGTTGTTTTGAGCCATTAAAAGCACTCTTCAAAAAAAATTCATGGATTTTTGCATGAAAAAAAAAAGTACATTTAGGTAATTATGATATGTTATAGAAATAATGGTTTAATTTAGAATTTAACACATATATATATTTTTATTCATTTACCTATTTTTTCCCATTTACTGTGCAACAGGCAATATAAGTTATTGATTAGTTCCTTGTAATAACATCTCTAGTAGCAACTTTCATGATAGTATGGAACTTATGTAATAATACCATCTCTAGTAGCAACTTTCATGATAATATGGAACTTTTGTAATAATACCATCTCTAGTAGCAACTTTCATGATAATATGGAACTTTTGTAATAATACCATCTCTAGTAGCAACTTTCATGATAATATGGAACTTTTGTTATAATACCATCTCTAGTAGCAACTTTCATGATAATATGGAACTTATGTAATAATACCATCTCTAGTAGCAACTTTCATGATAATATGGAACTTTTGTTATAATACCATCTCTAGTAGCATATTACTGAGGTTTTGTTATAATATGGTGCCTAGCATCTACCGTCGTGATATTACTGAGGTTTTGTTATAATATGTTTTCTAGCAGCTACCGTCGTGATATTACTCAGGTTTTGTTATAATATGGTGCATAGCATCTACCATCGTGATATTACTGAGGTTTTGTTATAATATGGTGCCTAGCATCTACCGACGTGATATTACTGAGTATTTGTTATAATATGGTGCCTAGCAGCTACCGTCGTGATACTACTGAGGTTTTGTTTATGGTACCTAGCATCTACCGTCGTGATACTACTGAAGTTTTGTTATAATATGGTGCCTAGAAGCTACCGTCGTGATACTACTGAGGTTTTGTAATTATATGGTGCCCAGCATCTACCGTCATGATATTACTGTGGTTTTGTTATAATATGTTGTCTAGCATCTACTGTCGTGATATTACTGAGGTTTTGTTATAATATGGTGCCTAGCATCTACCATCGTGATATTACTGAAGTTTTGTTATAATATGTTGTCTAGCAGCTACCGTCGTGATATTACTGAGGTTTTGTTATAATATGGTGCCTAGCATCTACCGTCGTGATATTACTGAGGTTTTGTTATAATATGGTATTTAGCAGCTACCGTCGTGATATAACTGAGGTTTTGTTATACAATGGTGTCTAGCAGCTACCGTCGTGATATTACTGATGTTTTGTAATTATATGGTGCCTAGCAGCTACCGTCGTGATATTACTGATGTTTTGTTATAATATGGTGACTAGCATCTACCGTCGTGATATTACTGAGGTTTTGTTATAATTTGGTATTTAGCAGCTACCGTCATGATATAACTGAGGTTTTGTTATACAATGGTGTCTAGCAGCAACCGTCGTTATATTATTAAGATTTTGTTATAACATATTATCTAGCAGTTACCGTCATGATATAACTGAGATGTTCTTATAACATGGTATTTAGCAGCTACCGTCACGGTTTCTGAGATGTTCTTATATTTTGGTGTCTAGCAGCTACCGTCGTGATATTACTGAAGTTTTGTTATAACATAATATCTAGCAGCTACCGTCGTGATACGACATGTTTTGTTATAACATGGTATCTAACAGCTACCGTCGAGATACGACATGTTTTGTTATAACATGGTATCTAGCAGCTACCGTCTTGATATGACAGGTTTTGTTATAACATGGTATCTAGCAGCTACCGTCGTGATATGACAGGTTTTTTTCATAACATGGTATCTAGCAGCTACCGTCGTGTTATGACACGTTTTGTTGTAACATGGTATCTAGCAGCTACCGTCGTGATACGACAGCTTTTGTTATAACATGGTATCTAGCAGCTACCGTCGAGATACGACAGGTTTTGTAATAACATGGTATCTAGCAGCTGCCGTCGTGTTATGACAGGTTTTGTTATAACATGGTATCTAGCAGCTATCGTCGAGATACGACAGGTTTTGTTATAACATCGTATCTAGCAGCTACCATCGTGATATGACAGGTTTTGTTATAACATGGTATCTAGCAGCTACCGTCGTGATACGACAGCTTTTGTTATAACATGGTATCTAGCAGCTACCGTCGAGATACGACAGGTTTTGTTATAACATGGTATCTAGCAGCTACCGTCGTGTTATGACAGGTTTTGTTATAACATAGTATCTAGCAGCTACCGTCGTGATATGACAGGTTTTGTTATAACATGGTACCTTGCAGCTACCGGCGTGATATGACAGGTTTTGTTATAACATGGTACCTAGCAGCTACCGTCGTGATATGACAGGTTTTGTTATAACATGGTATCTAGCAGCTACCGTTGTAATATGACAGGTTTTGTTATAACATGGTATCTAGCAGCTACCGTCGCGATATGACAGGTTTTGTTACAACATGGAATCTAGCAGCTACCGTCGAGATACGACAAGTTTTGTTATAACATGGTATCTAGCAGCTACCGTCGTGATATGACAGGTTTTATTTTAACATGGTATCTTACAGCTACCTTCATGATATTACTGAGGTTTTGTTGTAACATGGTATCTGGCAGCTACCGTCGTGTTATGGCAGGTTTTTCTTATAACATGGTATCTAGCAGCTTCCGTCGTGATATGGCAGGTTTTGTTATAACATGGTTTCTAGCAGCTACCGTCGTGATATGATAGGTTTTGTTATAACATGGTATCTAGCAGCTACCGTCGTGTTATGACAGGTTTTGTTATAACATGGTCTCTAGCAGCTACCGTCGTGATATGACAGGTTTTGTTATAACATGGTATCTAGCAGCTACCGTCGTGTTATGACAGGTTTTGTTGTAACATGGTATCTAGCAGCTACCGTCGTGATATGACTGGCTTTGTTACAACATGGTATCTAGCAGCTACCGTCGTGTTATGGCAGGTTTTCTTATAACATGGTATCTAGCAGCTTCCGTCGTGATATGGCAGGTTTTGTTATAACATGGTTTCTAGCAGCTACCGTCGTGATATGATAGGTTTTGTTATAACATGGTATCTAGCAGCTACCGTCGTGTTATGACAGGTTTTGTTATAACATGGTATCTAGCAGCTACCGTCGTGATAAGACAGGTTTTGTTATAACATGGTTTGTAGCAGCTACCGTCGTGATATAACAGGTTTGGTTACAACATGGTTTCTAGCAGCCACCGTCGTGATACGACAGGTTATGTTATAACATGGTATCTAGCAGCTACCGTCGTGATACGACAGGTTATGTTATAACATGGTATCTAGCAGCTACCGTCGAGATACGACAGGTTTTGTTATAACATGGTTTCTAGCAGCTACCGTCGTGATACGACCGGTTTTGTTATAACATGGTATCTAGCAGCTACCGTCGAGATATGACAGGTTTTGTTATAACATGGTATCTAGCAGCTACCGTCGTGATATGATAGGTTTTGTTACAACATGGTTTCTAGCAGCTACCGTCGCGATACGACAGGTTTTGTTATAACATGGTATCAAGCAGCTAGTGTCGTGATATGACAGGTTTTGTTACAACATGGTTTCTAGCAGCTACCGTCGTGATACGACAGGTTTTGTTATAACATGGTATCTAGCAGCTACCGTTGAGATACGACAGGTTTTGTTATAACATGGTATCTAACAGCTACCGTCATGATATGGCAGGTTTTGTTATAACATGGTATCTAGCAGCTACCGTGGTGATATGACAGGTTTTGTTATAACATGGTATCTAGCAGCTACCGTCGTGATATGGCAGGTTTTGTTATAACATGGTATCTAGCAGCTCACGTCGTGATATGGCAGGTTTTGTTATAACATGGTATCTAGCAGCTACCGTCAAAATACGACAGGTTTTGTTATAACATGGCAGCTACCGTCGTGATACAAGTTTTGTTATAACATGGTATCTAGCAGCTACCGTCGTAATATGACAAGTTTTGTTATAACATGGTATCTAGCAGTTACCGTCTTGAAAATACTGAGCTTTTTGTCCAAAGAGACCTAATTTAAAGAATACTTTATTTGACTTTGCACTCTCCGTATTTGACTTGCGATCGGTTCAAGTGCTTTTAAACTGTTTTATGTCTTCTTTTGTTTTATAATTATTGGTTAAACGGCTATATACCATTGTATACTTTCAGTCTTTACAATTCCTGTCTGACCTTGAAAATGTAATATACAGAAGTGACTAGTATTATTAACAGTCGAAGATAAGTTTGAAATGATGATCAATTGATAACAGTTAACCTTTTATGAAGGATTTCTTTCATTCAACATTACAAAGATCATGGGAAACATGATGGGTATGTAATAATTACACTTTGTAACCGTCATCCAAACAAATCGACATACTTTAATAGGCATTATAAGTAATTGTGTCTTTATCGGGTATCTCCCATCATGAAATATAATCTTTCTTATTTGGAGAAAGTAAAACCATGTCAAAGGCTAATGTGGTAGATATAATCAATATAGATGTTATCGGTTTCAATGGTTGAAGATATTTTCTCGTTTCTCGTTTCTTCAAAACTCGTACTATGCCCACTTACTTTAAACACGTCTTATGTGAAACATCGAGATTGTGGTCACATTGATGCTGAAAAAGAGTATTACTAAGCAAACATATTCTTAATTGTGGGAGATGCATTAATTAACATTAACAGATAGCACACAAAGCTTTCACAGCGACGTCCAATTTAAAAACGACATTTTACATGGTGTGGGGCCTGACGTACTACATTTTGTGTTAATTTCTTCGGCTGATAGCATTTGGCTGACAAAGGCATGTTTCGTGAGGGATACGGTACAGATAATGACAAATCATTCATATCTTATAACTCTTTAAAAAAATGATAAAAACACTCTCCATGTTGTATTTTCCTTACCCAAACACTGGTGAAAGGTTATGTTTTGACAGACCGTGTGAACCCCGTTTAAATGTATCAAATGTGAAAAGTTAACACTGTGAGCCGTCGTCTGTTAAATCAATGGAACAAGGGAGCAGATTGTCCCCGTCATTTTGGAATCAGGTTTCAGTTATTTGATTACAATTAGTCTTATTATAATGATTGTGGGAATTTTCATAATGAATCAAAGCTATATTATTGCCCTGCTATCGCGGTGGTTTATCTGAATTAGAGGGTTTGGGGTAAATAAACTATTTCTGATAATGGTAGAAGGGCATATTTTAACTTTTTTATTGAATGAAACAGGCTTTGTGGTTTGAAGTTTTACTTAAGTTTATTTGAAACTCTGGAAACTTTCTATAATTTATATAAAACGTGGAATGCGAGTGTTAAAGGTCGTGTTTATAAAAGGTATACATACTTATTAGAAAGTAAATTACATTCAATAGAATGTGACCGAGCATGTTTGTCACGTTGTTTGACTAAAACATTTAATTTTAATGGAGACCAGTACAAAAAGGATATCTGCCCTGATTAGCATATGCTTGTGCCACATCTATGCACTAAGGAAATATTTGTGCATTTTAAACAAACCTTTTATGGTTTCCACCTACCGTAATGGCAGAAACAATATCTGATAAAAACAACCCTTTTGAAGAAAGAACGCAACCAAGAGTTTTAAACATATTGTGATATATATAATGTGATGAAAATATTTAAATAGTTAAGATGATGTTTTGTAAGTGACGTCCAGTTTCCACTTGTATTTTAAATTTAATGGCGGGCACTTATCTTTTCCTTGTAACTTATGGCGTTTTTAAGCTTTGGTTTGGTTTCAAGTGTTTGACAGAATCAAAAGTAGTCGCACAAGGTTTGTGAATGTAAACATAAATTGTTGGTTCTTGTAAATACATCTATGTCTTGTAGACAACATGACCAAATGCATATTTACACCATTGCCATGAATAAAACTGTGTTTTAGATTCAAGATGCACTGAGATAGACAAGCCTACTAAATAAGTGTTGTTCTATGTTTGAAACAGGTAAGTCGAGATAAATAGGATACAGCAGTTTACAACACTGCACATAATCCAAATATGTCAAAACCTCATATATGTTAGATGCAAAATACAAATTCTGTCCATTGGAAATGCTTATTTCAATTGAGTTCCTTCATACGAGCTGTTGTAATGGTAAACAGGTCGACCTAACACGTAACAGGAGGGTTTGTGTACGTCGATATCCCATTGTCTGCCCTGACTTTGATCTCTTGACTGCGGCCAAGGTACACATAAGGTTATATTTCTATACGGATTCAGACCATCCATTAATTACTGAGCATGTCTATGTCAGAGAGACCCAGCTGAACTGTCCACCGACCGTTGTCACTGATTAGACTGGATGAATACAAAATCAGAGTACACAAGATCTGTCGGTCAGAATAATGTCCCAGTATGTTTGTATTGAAAGGTCATGAAAAAAACGTATTGAACTTTCAAAGGGAACTGCGTTTAGTCACGTGTGAGGTTTTATAAGAGAAAGGCGCTATTTCTGGAGATTCTTGATGTTTCAACATTAAGCTGTTCTTTCACAACAATCGGGTATTTAATTTACTATATGCGTGAGGTATTTATTTAAATCGGTTAGCGTCGACAAAGTTATTTTCTGAGTACAGAACAAACTGACAATGATGCTTTCTTATGTTAAAGCTACCCAATAGGCATGATAGCGGTTATATCACCATAGCTTCACAATAGGCATGATGGTGTAAGGGGTCACCATAACTTCACATTAGGCATGATGGTGTTAGGGGTCACCATAACTTCACATTAGGCATGATGGTGTAAGGGGTCACCATAGCTTCCCAATAGGCATGATGGTGTTAGGGGTCAACATAACTTCACATTAGGCTGATGGTGTAAGGGGTCACCATAGCTTCCCAATAGGCATGATGGTGTTAGGGGTCACCATAGCTTCCCAATAGGCATGATAATGGTTATGTCACCTTGCTTCACAATAGGCATGATGGTGTTAGGGGTCACCATAACTTCACATTAGGCATGATGGTGTTAGGGGTCACCATAGCTTCCAAATAGGCATGATGGTGTTAGGGTTCACCATAGCTACCCAATAGGCATGATAGTGGTTATGTCACCATAGCTTCCCAATAGGCATGGTGGTGTTAGGGGTCACCATAGCTTCCCAATAGGCATGATAATGGTTATGTCACCTTGCTTCCCAATATCCATGATAGTGGTTATGTCAGCATAGCTTCCCAATAGGCATGATGGTGTTAGGGGTCACCATAGCTTCCCAATAGGCATGATGGTGTTAGGGTTCACCATAGCTTCCCAATAGGCATGATAGTGGTTATGTCACCATAGCTTCCCAATAGGCATGATGGTGTTAGGGGTCACCATAGCTTCCCAATAGGCATGATAATGGTTATGTCACCTTGCTTCCCAATATGCATGATAGTGGTTATGTCACCGTAGCTTCCCAATAGGCATGATAGTGGTTATGTCAGCAAAGCTTCCCAATAGGCATGATAGTGGTTATGTCACCGTAGCTTCCCAATAGGCATGATAGTGGTTATGTCAGCAAAGCTTCCCAATAGGCATGATAGGGCATGATAGTGGTTATGTCACAATAGCTTGCCAATAGGCATGATAGTGGTCATGTCACAATAGCTTCCCAATAGGCATGATAGTGGTGACGTCACCATATTGTCTTTTCTACTATAATTTATGTTTGTAACATAACATGTCGAGCATATTTTTCCTTTAATGTATTACATATATTACTTTATATGTAATTACAGTTTAACCTCCGTAAACCAGTCAACCTCGGGATTGGCTTCTCGGGATTGACCAAACTCGGCTTTAGTGAGAACTCCGTCAGCTTTATATAAGTCTACCTTGTGTTTACTTAACCTCATTTGGTGTTAAATTTTATATCTTCATCCAACAGAGTCAGGATAGTTTTTATAAACAAATAGGAGGAAGAGACGCCGCTCTATAACAATGCTACTTGTGACAAGTTTAATTCATAAAACTCTGAATTTGCAATCAATATTGTGTATAATGTTTGTTTTAACAAGAGTAAAGTATAACCATTTTATGTGAATTATGGAATGTATCAAAGCTACTGAAAACGCTTCTTCCCTATCCACATATATTGGTCTCTAAAGAACGGACGGTTTGTATCTACCTTGGACGTCACACGAAACAATTAATTAGACATTGTTCTGCATAGATATAGAGAGAAACCTGTACTCATAAACACAGATTGTTAAAGCTTCTTGTATCCATAGATTGTCATCTGATGGTCCAAATATGCAGGAAAATACATGTAGTTGACACGATTGCTTTTTCAACAATTTCGATAGTTTGATGACACCCTTCAGTTTTTTACAATTATGTCCATGTGTTGCAGTGTATCACCGCGCACATTCAAACTGTTATATCCTGGTTCTATAGCACCCAGTGTCAGTCATACTAGACACAACTCGCGACAATGCTCCAATCCTCCCATCTGTAGAAAAAAAAACAAGATCAATTTAATCATTTTCAAAAAAATGTATGCCCAGCCAATTTATACAGATCGTAAGATTTTATCTATTGCCATGTAAGGGAGTAACATAGCTGCTGTACTATAGTGTGGACGGTTTATAGAGTAATCTGATAAATAGAATGTCCGGTTTACGGAGATTTCACGGCCTTGTCATAAATATTTTCGGTAAAAGTTTATATTGTACAATTTGTTGATTAACCCTTTTTGCGGTAACATCAATTTTACAATAGAATGTGTTTACATCTTAATTAGTTACAAATAGTTTTAGATGGTGTTATATATATATATATTAACTAATATTAACGCGTGTTTGTATTCCAGAAAATGCGTTCGAGAAAAAACAACAGTTTTGGTTTAGATGCTTTGATTAGGTGCTAAACAGTTCATATAATGCGTTTTCTAACGTACTAGGCACCTTTAACATTATCGTTTCATTAACATTTAAAAAGAATGTAATTTTATTTAATTGAATGAAACGGAAACAAATTAATTCATTTTGAAAATGTCACAAAATTTTAGAAAAGGATATACTAGTGCGTTAGCGTCGGTTTTACTGGTTTAATGCCGACGTTGACGTATTTGTGGATTTTTATAAAGCAATTACCAAGGTCGGACGTATTCACAAATATCGATCACATGTAGTACGTTTAAGTAGCCAATGATAACAAGATTTGTAGTGTGTGTATACAAAGTCATTAACGAATCGTCTAAATATTAATGTAATTAATGCATATATTCAATAATGATTGACACCATAAATGCTATTAATAAATAAGGAAGAGCTATATTTATAACGTGATATGTAGTCATTAGTATAATATAATTGAATACGTACAGTATATAGGTAATTGAAGTCAATCTTCATGAATAGATACTATTTCCTCATTGCAGCTAAGGGGTTTCCCTCCCTCACGTAATGGAAACAGATACATCTGCAATCTGTCATAATTATACGACATATGTTAATTATGTGATGTACCAGTCTTTGATTGTTCAAATGTGATCTTGATGTAGCTCAACGGAGTAGAATGCTTTAAGGATCGCCCTATGCCAGGCGTCCGTCCATTCGTCCAGCAATCATCCATCGTTATTAGTTTTTAGCTCGACTATTCGGAAAATAAAGAGAACTGTTCTACTCACCCAGTTGTCGGCGGTGGCGTCGGCGTCACACCTTGGTTAAAGTTTTGCATGAAAGTCCCTATATCTGTAACCTTTGCATTTACTGACTTGAAACTTTAAACAAGCCCTCCTAGTCATCAACCCTAATACAATAACTAAGTTAGATAACTCTTGCATGAATATATTGCAAATTATTGCTCCTGTTTGACCTATAAAATCTGGTTAAAGTTTCGCGTTTTAGTACCATCAAGTCCATATCTCACCAATCACTCAATGTATTTGTTTGAAATTTTACACAAGTCTTCCTAGTCATCAACCCTATTACAATAACGAAATTAGATAACTCTTGCGTGAAAATAATACAAATTATTGCCCCTGTTTGACTTAGAAAATCCGATTTAAGTTTTGCATGCAAGTACCATCAAGTCCATATCTCAGTAACCATTGCATGTATTAAATTGAATCTTTACACAAACCCTCCCAGTCATCAACCCTACTACAATAACTAAGTTGGATAACTCTTGCTTGAAAACAATGCAAATTATGGCCCTTGTTTGATTTAGAAAATCTGGTCAAAGTTTTGCGTGCGGGTACCATTAAGTTCATATTTCAGTAACCATTGCATGTATTGACTTGAAACTTTACACAAGCCTTCCTAGTCATCAACCCTACTACAATAACTAAGTTACATAACTCTTACGTGAATATAATGCAAATTATTGCCCTTGTTTGACTTAGAAATTCTGGTAAAAGTTATGCTAGCAAGTACCATCAAGTCCATAATTTATCTCACCAGCTACTCAATGTATTTGATTTAAACTTTACATATGGCTTTGTAGTCATGAAACCAACTACATTAATCAAATCGGATAACTCTTGCCAGATGTTTTTGCAAGCTGAGGCATTTGTTTTATTTAGAAATGTTATAACTCAGCAGTCACTGCATGTATTAGATTGACACTTCATATAAGATGTTGCAGTTATAAGACCTACTCAATTTTGTCAATTTTGTAAGTTAGATAACTCTTATTTGCTTGGATTTGTCATCAGTCTCAATCAATTTTGTACTTTTGTGACAAATATTCGAATAGTCGAGCGCGCTGTCCCTCCAGCAGCTCTTGTTATTATTTAAATGACTTTTTGGATTCAATAATGGAGCTCGGTAGTCTTGAAGGAAGTATAGTAGGATTTTTTAAAAAAATATATATAATTGGCCGAACATCTTTTTTCAACTAGAACGTATTTATATTCTCACTGAGAAATTACTGCTACAATGGTGTTTATTTACATCAGCCAAAAGTATATATTGAAAAGAGATTTTCTAAATTGGCTTTAGCGCTTTGAAACGTATGTTTTACCGTTTCTACAGTATAAAAAACATTTTTAAAGAAGATTTTATAACATCGAATTCCTTTTCAGAAAAATCCAAGATTTTTAAGAGAACACATGTTTGTGGTTTATTAATGTTTTATTTATGGACTTTTATTGAATATGCAAAGGAGTGACCAGTTGCATATGACATAAACTGACCATTTCCATACCTGTATATACATATCCACAATAACCAATGAACGGAATGTCAGATTTCACATTTTTGGCCACACTGTTGATTAATACATGTAGAATTGATTAATGAAAATGCACACATGATTAACTTGAATATACTGTTCGTAGCACGGCATGTGGGAAAAATAAGTTGAAATAAAGTGCTGTTTGGCGGCTGTTTGATCTTTATCTTCCTTTCCTTCAATACTTTTTGTACAACTATTTCATTAAACATTATTTTACACCAAACGTGGTATTGACATTTTAAGTGATGATATTTCATATAATTATAGAATTATCGCAGAACAATTTCATGTTAAGAAATTCAGAATTCTTATGAAAAAAGTCGAGCACATGAACAAATTATATATATCCCAACTGAATGCACTATGAATGTTATATTATATTATGACTCTATTTTTACTATGCTATCTTTACTATGCTAATTTATGAAATGTATATATAATTTAAAAAAGGAATAGCAATTAATAATAAGGCGATAGTTACAGATGTGAGTGGTGATGCATGTTGCATGGTGTTAGGGTTGTGAGTGGTGATGCATAGTGCTAGGGTTGTGAGTGGTGATGCATGTTGCATGGTGTTAGGGTTGTGAGTGGTGATGCATGTTGCATGGTGTTAGGGTTGTGAGTGGTGATGCATGTTGCATGGTGTTAGGGTTGTGAGTGGTGATGCATGGTGCTAGGGCTGTGAGTGGTGATGCATGGTGCTAGGGTTGTGAGTGGTGATGCATGGTGTTCGGGTTGTGAGTGGTGATGCATGGTGTTAGGGTTGTGAGTGGTGATACATGGTGCTAGGTTTGTGAGTGGTGATGCATGGTGTAAGGGTTGTGAGTGGTGATGCATGGTGCTAGGTTTGTGAGTGGTGATGCATGGTGTTAGGGTTGTGAGTGGTGATGCATGGTGCTAGGGCTGTGAGTGGTGATGCATGGTGCTAGGGTTGTGAGTGGTGATGCATGGTGTTAGGGTTGTGAGTGGTGATGCATGGTGTTAGGGTTGTGAGTGGTGATGCATGTTGTCTTACTGTTTCATGACCAGACTCATTAAAATCGAGTCTGTTAATTGTCTTTGATGACTTCAGAGGGATCCTTTATCAACTAGTATTGAGTCTATCTTAAACTTCTAAAGCTTTAAGAAATCAGTGTTGATTAATGACCACGTGTTGACGTCACTTAATTTAATTAATATTCTGCTTGAGGTGACCACATATTGACGTTAATTGCTAGTTTGTCAACGTTGGTGATGTAAGAACATAGAATTTATTAAATGAGTAATGACGATAGTGTGGCCATTAAATAACTTTAATTAAATTAATGCCTATGCTTTGAATACAAATAATGTATATCAATTATACGAACTGTTTAATATCAATCAACCAAAAAAACGTTGCTTTTGTGGGGTTTTTTGGAGTTTTTTTATGGGTTTTTTTTTCAGTTTTATTTTACATGGTTTTATATAAATTGACCGAGACTATAATAATATCATGTCCAAATAATAAATTGATATGCGCAGCGTTCTGCCGGCAGTTCTATTATCCTCCTGTCTACGTAATGTATTTTCTATTTTTTCATAAATTAAACATTAAGTGGTTGCAGTAATTGCGTCTCAAATACACTTCTCCAGCAGTTGATCATGTGCTACTTTTGTGGGACTATTAATAACACATTCTCGTTTTTTGTTTAAACTTGTATTTAAAACAAGCCACCAGGAAGTCCTTTATATCATTATTTATAATGGAAGTCATTGTACTTTATGATGAATGTTTTTACTCATAAATGCATGATCGTTCACCATGTGATAATTGCCTGCATACATTATTTAGCAGAAGATTTTTAGCCAATGAAGTAAATCGTAGCAAATATCGGGATGAGTCTTTATTTAATTCATCATATTTTACTACACGTTTTGTATTATATTTCTCTGGTAATTAGGCATGTATCTATCCATCTTAAACGGTAAGAAAGGTTATAAATTTGAAGTAATGATTAAATAGTTTCTCACATTATAGTTATGATTTATGTGAATTAATTTATCAAGGAAATGTCCTTAGATAGAACTGCTTTTAAAAGTTTATCGTTGTTTTTGTTTATTTCTTTTTTACTTAAGTTTACCATATATTTTGACGTTAATGGTTTATAAATGAATATTGGGTTTTATGCTAATCGATGATGTCTGCACAAGTGAGAGATTTTATACACTCTTCAGTACATTTTTAATGGGGTTTAATACATTTCAGGTTATACATGACATCGGTTTTATAAGTGGAGGAAGACATCAGATTGAATCTGAGTACCACCGTCCTTTCGCAAGTAACTGGAAAACTTTCTCACATAAAATTTTTGAAGCGAGTGGGGAGACGAACCTACGACCTGAGTTGTGAGAGGTAAGTGATCTTGAGACAGCGACTTAGACCACTCGGCTATGAAGGACCCTGTCATCAGGTCAGATGACTGGTCAAATGATCGTTTCTTACATATTAATATTTCAAAAGTTGTTTGTGTAAATGTTAAAATTAAAAGACGAAAATATTAACAACGCAACATAGTTAAGTATTTTAGATAAAGCTATTAAAACCGAACATACAAATAAGTTAATATATAAACTTCAAAACAATGAAAGTGCAGAGACTACCATCAAATCACCAATGAAATGACAGGAGTTATTTCCTCAAACTGACTTTACCTGGAAAACAATATATTAAAAGACAATAGAAACTACAATTGACGCAAAATTAAGGAATTTTCAATACAATTTTTTACATCAAATACTTCCAACAAATAAACTACTGATGAAACAAAAATTAACAAATTTAAATCTTTGTGATTTTTGTAGTATGAACATCGAAAACATAAAACACTTGTTTTGGGAATGTATGCTAATTCTAAGTTTTTGGGTTGAGTTAAAGTCATTCTTAAATGAACAACATAAATATATTCGTATAGATAACAGAACAGTTTGTTTCGGATATTGATTCATAACACCTTCATTTAAAGCTAATGATTGTATAATACTATGTGCAAAATATTACATTTTTCTTTGTAAATGCAGGAAAGCTAATCCGAGCCTTAGGCAAATACTACTTAAAAATTCGAATTGAAAAATAAAAACAAATAGCGTTCACCCATGACAAATAACAACATCATGATTTAAAATGGGGACATTCCTTCATCTAAAATGGGGACATTTTTTAGACTAAAATGTATTATTTCTCTTTAAACCAAAACCAAGAGCATATTAATATAAATATAGAAAAACTACTACAGACATCACCAACTGTCATGGAATAACAATGAATCTAAAACCCTATTTTGTATATTCTTTATTTTAATATCTTTAGAATATTTTTGAAGTAAAGATAATATATGATTTGTTTAAAAAAAACTACCTGCTGGTAAGATATGAGAGTGTCGTATTAAATTGTGCGTGCGTGCGTGTTTTACGTATGCACGCAAGTGTGTGTGTGTGTGTGTGTGTGTGTGTGTGTGTGTGTGTGTGTGTTAAAAAAAATAAGAAAAGCGGTATGAAAATCATGTTACATTGCAGTTGTTATAGTATAAACACAGTACTATTTTACGACTTACTGTATTTGAAATTTGTTGTACTATGTAAAAATAAAGCATATTAAATCACACAAAAAAGTTTAATCTTAGTACTGTAGCTGTTAAAAGTCGCTTTTTTACTTTGACACACTTTTGGTGTTGCCCCTTATGCCGGTGCTAGGGAGCATCAACGGTGCTGCTTATTCCATTGCCCCTTATGCCGGTGATAGGTAGCATCAATGGCGTTGCATATTCAATTGCCCCTGATGCCGGTGATAGAGAAATAATCGGTATCTTTTAATTTACGAGGAAACGTTTTGTAAACTCGTTCAATAGTTTTCCTGCATTCAAACTATTATTTTAATACTACAAAATTTCATATGAATGTTTGATTAAACAAGCTAGACCAAATACAGCGGAAAAAACTTCATCATCCTTTGCATACAGACTTGTTTAATTTGAAAGACAGTAGTCGTACAACTACGACTTCTAATTTATTGCATACCGGAAAACATGAATATCTTGTAGTAAGTACATACCTCCAAAAATAATTCATCGTGGACAAGTTGTAGGTGATTTCCTTGTGTACCTTTTGTCATTATAACAAGACAGAGTGTGTATAATGAATTGTTTAATGCTAGAGGGGAGACTGGGAACGATTACAGCTGTGATGAATGTATGTACGTTTGAATGAAATAACAAATGATTGACTTAAATGTTACCACGCTTCGAATGAATGAAAACTGACATTTTGAAGTATTGGTATGGAATCACTCAACTATTTATTTCTCAATAACTACAGGTATGACAGGGTTACCCAGCGTTCTGTTATAGTCTATTATAGCAGCAGCACTTAATAAAGACTGTCTGAAAATAATAACCTGGAAGCACGATCGCAGCCAAAATAAAAATGTATTCGGTTTCATCGCGTCGATTCTGAGTTGAATTATGCAACACCCAGCCACACAAATTTTCTCCCATAACGATGTTTGATTGAGCCATGCCATCACACACCACCACACACCATCACACACAGTGTCATTCTATCGATATGTCACATAGAGCATTGCATATTTCGTTTCCAACCAAAGTTTGATATATGCTGTATAAGCGGCATTGACATTCTTGCCTGGCTTTACTTAATAATTTTGATGGAAATTCTTTATTTTAATAGCAAATATGTATCGTACCTTTTCAACATTTGTTTTATTTCTCAGCCTTCTGCTATACTAACTATTAACAAATAGTTTCTTTACCAAAATGTCGTGGTTACTTTGTCCAGGTTATCAAATACGCAGCACCTTCTGTGTCCGTGGCTTTCCAATGTACATAGCGGATGTGCCTTTAATTTATTGCACTTATAATGTATACACGTATATGGTGAGCGTATATGCAGTTACAGACTAGAGAGTTTTGGCCGTTGTTCGGCCGAAATTCGGTCATGCTTTTAAAGATGCATACTATATTTTCCCCAATTAAAAATAACAATTTCCCAATTGATAGCAAAAATGAAAAGTAAAAAAGTTAATAATAGTTGATAATCAAAAAATTAACCAGTAAAGCAGGTAAGGCAAGATCTCTTAAAGGGATTATATTGGCATATAACCGTCAATTCCCTGTCCTTAATACACACGCCCAGCATGAAGATACACTTATGACTTAGAAATATACGCGTCTTAAGTGTTTAATTGCATAACCTCTTCATTACTAACATCGGGTTTCTGAATCCACATTTTTGTTTTTGTTTACATTTGCCATTTTCAACGAACCGCTTTCGGGTTTCCGAACAATCATCGGATAACATCGTGAAGACTCGTTCCCGATCTCGTTTTCGAGGCTTTGTTCGGGAAGATTACGGAGTTCAATGTAAAAATTGCGCAATACTTTATTGCGGGACGTATTAAAGTTTTGACCAATATTCAATTACTGTTTATTTGATAACTTTTAAGTAAATAAAGGTTATACGTCAATACATAAGCATTATTTTGTGCACACTGCATACAGAGAAAGTCTGGATTAACAGCGTGTTTTTGTTACTCGCCAATATAATCCCTTTAATCGATAAAATAACTTTCAATCATCGACTTTCAAATCACGTGATATGTCTTTAGAATGAGTTAATAATCACGTGACAGGTCTTCAGAATGTGATACCAATCAAAGTGATGCACTCATTACATTACTTTACAATCAGTCTCCAAAAATTTACACGTGTCCGAACAAAAAGTGAAAGTTTTGTCAATAATTAAATTGTAGTATTATTAGAGGTATTTTTCAAGTAAATCGGCAAATGCATTATTTCAACATCCTATTTCAATAAACATAGGATATATTGATTCAAAACACCAGTTAAAACTGTTAACTTACATATGTAAAACCATTTCCGACTTTATTTAATCTTGCAAAAATATCAGCATGTTGAACCTGTTTAAAACACGGCGCTTTTTCGAATTGCGGTTCCGTTAATGTTTGTTGTAATAAACGGATATCTTTTGGACCGTGGAAAGAATAATTTTAAAAGATATCCATACAAGTTTACCTACAAATACATATATTATTGAACGAAAATGAGAAATTAATTTCAAAATATATTTACATGTATATATCTAAATCAATATTGACTGTTTGCATCAGTCAAATATGAAAACAGTTTTTCATTGTTGTCATTGTTATCAATAATGCAACAAAATAAGCATACTGCTGCAAGAAACAGATTTAAATATATATTGTTGTTATATTGTTTACAGCGCTATTTCTCAAGTAATACAAAATACAGACGAAGAAAAACACTGCAACGGTTGTTGACCCGTTGTATCATTTCTATGTTCAGTTGATATTGACAATCAAAGTAGTTTGAATTTGTACACACGACTTTTATTTGAGCGTTTTAGAACAGTTGCGTCTTAAGGTAATTTTCAGTAATAAATAAAAGTAAAATATATTTCTTTTATTTGTCTAATTTTGTAAAAGGAAGTAAAAACTATAGCGACCCCGAAATTCATATTTGACTTAAAGCTCCAGGCGTTCAGATATGAAATATGATCGAGAAGTATGCGTTTAATTTGACACATTGCGATGTAGATGGTATGTCGTTTTGTAACAAAAATATGTTGTAACTTTGGAAGGATTTGACAGCTTTATAGTAATTTTATTTGTCTCTAATCATTATAAAGACTTGATTAGTGTCACTTTCACATATATTTACCAATCACTTACCAACTATAAACACATCATGAGGCGGAAATCAAATTAGATAAGGATGAATTGAAGTTGAATATATTTATTTGTTTTAAACTTAAATCTATTTTACATCGAATGTGAAACAAGTTCTTACAATGTTTCACAACTCCTTCCTGGATAGAACCAGTCCTAAGCATATTTGGATTTAGTGTCCGCATTCGTTTTTTGTCCAGCACGCTTGCAGTGAGCGGAACAGTTCTTACAATAGCGGTTCGGTGCATGTGTGTACGTCCGTTCGTGCGTGTGTCCGTCTGTGCGTTCGATCTTATCTTGGTTATAACTTTCTCATTCATAAATGGTTTTAAAATAACATGACACAAATTTTCACCATATTCAGACGATCTGTCGCACGAAAGGTCCAGGTTATCGTGTTCGAAGGTCAAGGACACACTAAAAGGTTAATGGTAAAATATCGGTACACAATTTCGTTTCCGCTCAAAATCCTCTAAGCAAATTGGCATGATTTTGAAATAACACTAGTGTTAATCATTATCAGACAATGTGATGTGTTGAGCGCAAGATTCAGGTCCCAAGCTTAAAGGTCAATGCCAGACACACGAAGAGGTTATAGGTCTTTAATAAGTACCCCGTTTCATGTCTGCTCTATTTCACCTAAACCACGTGACAAGATATTGAAATAACGTGGCAAAAATATTCATCATAATCAGATGATGTGTCTTGTACAATACCCAGGTCTTTACCTGAAATGCGTGTCCGCTCCATAGTTTGTAACGTGCCTTAACTGTTTATCACAATCAGATGATGTGTCTTGTATAATACCCAGGTCTGTACCTGAAATGCGTGTCCGCTCCATAGTTTGTAATGTGCAATAACTGTTCATCACAATTAGATGACGTGCCTTGTACAATACCCAGTTCTGTACCTGAAGTGCGTATCCGCTCCATAGTTTGTAATGTGCCATAACTGCTCATCACAATCGGATGACGAGTCTTGTACAATACCCAGTTCTGTACCTGAAGTGCGTATCCGCTCCATAGTTTGTAATGTGCCATAACTGCTCATCACAATCGGATGACGAGTCTTGTACAATACCCAGTTCTATACCTGAAATGTGTGTCCGCTCCATAGTTTGTAATGTGCCATAACTGTTCATCACAATCGGATGACGTGTTTTGTACAATACCAAGGTCTGTACCTGAAATGCGTGCCCGCTCCATAGTTTGAAATGTGCCATTACTGTTCATCATAATCTGATGACGTGTCTTGTACAATACCCAGGTCTGTACCTGGAATGTGTGTCCGCTCCATAGTTTGTAATGTGCCATAACTGTTCATCACAATCGGATGACGTGTTTTGTACAATACCCAGGTCTGAACCTGAAATGCGTATCCGCTCCATATTTTATAATGTGCCATAACTGCTCATCACAATCAGGTAACGTGTCTTGTACAATACCCATGTCTGAACCTGAAATGCGTGTCCGCTCCATAACTGTTCATCACAATCAGATGACGTGTCTTGTACAAAACCCAGGTCTGAACCTGAAATGTGTGTCCGCTCCATAGTTTGTAATGTGCCATAACTGTTCATCACAATTAGATGACGTGTCTTGTACAATACCCAGGTCTGTACCTGAAATGCGTGTCCGCTCCATAGTTTGTAATGTGCCATAACTGCTCATCACAATCAGATGACGTGTCTTGTACAATACCCAGGTCTGAACCTGAAATGCGTGTCCGCTCCATAGTTTATAATGTGCCATAACTGCTCATCACAATCAGATGACGTGTCTTGTACAATACCCAGGTCTGTACCTGAAATGTGTGTCCGCTCCATAGTTTGTAATGTACCATAACTGTTCATCACAATCAGGTGACGTGTCTTGTACAATACCCATGTCTGTACCTGAAATGCGTGTCCGCTCCATAGTTTGTAATGTGCCATAACTGCTCATCACAATCAGGTGACGTGTTTTGTACAATACCCAGGTCTGTAACTGAACTTCGTGTCCGCTCCATAGTTTGTAATGTGCCATAACTGCTCATCACAATCAGATGACGTGTCTTGTACAATACCCAGGTCTGTACCTGAAATGCGTGTCCGCTCCATAGTTTGTAATGTGCCATAACTGCTCATCACAATCAGATGACGTGTCTTGTACAATACCCAGGTCTGAACCTGAAATGCGTGTCTGCTCCATAGTTTGTAATGTGCCATAACTGTTCATCACAATCAGATGACGTGTCTTGTACAATACCCAGGTCTGTACCTGAAATGCGTGTCCGCTCCATAGTTTGTAATGTACCATAACTGTTCATCACAATTAGATGACGTGTCTTGTACAATACCCATGTCTGTACCTGAAATGCGTGTCCGCTCCATAGTTTGTAATGTGCCATAACTGTTTATCACAATCAGGTGACGTGTCTTGTACAATACCCAGGTCTGTAACTGAACTTCGTGTCCGCTCCATAGTTTGTAATGTGCCATAACTGCTCATCACAATCAGATGACGTGTCTTGTACAATATCCAGGTCTGTACCTGAAATGCGTGTCCGCTCCATAGTTTGTAATGTGCCATAACTGCTCATCACAATCAGATGACGTGTCTTGTACAATACCCAGGTCTGAACCTGAAATGCGTGTCCGCTCCATAGTTTGTAATGTGCCATAACTGTTCATCACAATCAGATGACGTGTCTTGTACAATACCCAGGTCTGTACCTGAAATGCGTGTCCGCTCCATAGTTTGTAATGTGCCATAACTGTTCATCACAATTAGATGACGTGTCTTGTACAATACCCAGGTCTATACCTGAAATGCGTGTCCGCTCCATAGTTTGTAATGTGCCGTAACTGTTCATCACAATGACAACGTTTTATCACATGTCTGTATAAGTAGGGTCGGCTTTGAACACCTAGTTGAAGTTATATGTTTCAATGTCATTTTCATATTGTATCGCGAATTAACGTCATCAGCAATGAGTTAATGTGGTCCTGGGGCAGCGCCGAAGAAACCTGCCTACATTCAGACTGGCTATATTAAAGTTCTAGATTTAGGTCATGTGTTTATAAATAAAACTATAGTTATAACAATAGAGAAAGCACATGTGCATATAGGTCACATGTGTTTGTAAGTATTACTGTTATATTACATGCACTACTACTACAACTAATGGACAATTCATATGCATATATAACTCGCGTGTATGCACATGTCATTGGTTCTTGGGTGATATTAGATTAGACAGAAAGTTTAAAATCTGGATTGCATTTACACCGGTATCTAATAATTAGGCCTATTATGTATTATAAAATAGACATACCTATATGTATTTTACAGGTTTGCCTCATGCCTATGTGTATTTTTCAGGTTTGCTTCATGCCTATATGTATTTTGAAGAGTTTGCCTCATGCCCATATGTATTTTGCAGAGTTTGCCTCATGCCTATGTGTATTTTGCAGGTTTGCCTCTTGCCTATGTGTATTTCGCAGAGTTTGCCTTATGCCTATGTGTATTTTGCAGGTTTGCCTCTTGCCTATGTGTATTTTGCAGAGTTTGTCTCATGCCTATGTGTATTTTGCAGAGTTTGCCTCATACCTTTATGTATTTTGCAGGGTTTGCATCATGCCTTTATTTTTTTATTTTTGCAAAGTATGTCTCATGCCTATATGTATTTTGCAGAGTTTGCCTCTATAATTGCGGTACGACAGCAACATGAACACCCCAGTGCATTTGGCAGGTCAGATCTCTACTTTGTATGCCGTCTTCAACCTCTCAGTTTTGACATCATACCATGTGACCACGAGATATTGAATTGTAGATGGATGCCAGTGGATGAACTCCAAGACAACATTAAAACCTCATCAATTACACATAGGATTGTGGATTTGATGTTATACGGATGTGATCACGGTTTTGATACTGTAGACTTGACAGGAGAAGAAATGAAATCAGTTTACAAGGGTCAAATATTTCAAATATTCCACAGACCTTGTATACGTCACTGATGACGTGTATTTCGTGTACGTGAAGTATCAGTATTATAACTGTTGAACGACAATATACCTCGTGCATTAATACATCTATAATAAAATGATAAAACCAATACATCAATGAATTATTGTTTATCTTCAGTTACGTTTTCCACGGTTATCACGACACTATCAAGGATATGGTGCATTTTATGATTAAACAAAATACGCAGATTTGCAAAATGTTTTATTTATTGTTTGAAATGTAGGTAGTAAACCGTGATGTTCAATGTTCTCATCACATAAAATCAAAAATGAATAAATCATCAAAAACAAAGTTTGTGTTAAGAAGAAGTGTGAAATACGACAACAATATCAAACAAGTATAACTCTTCAGCTGTAAAAACAGCTTAGTATCCATAACAGGAATAACAGCAATGTTTATCAGTTTAACTTATTTTAACTCGTCCTTTTGAAAAAGAACTTGTGACCACTGGCGTCGTTGTCGTCATCCAGTTTAAGTAACACATCATATCATGTTATACTAACAACGTATCAAACTAAATTATCTTATTTCCATATATTTGACTATAAATCCTTAAGGTTAAAGGTTTTTGTTGAGCTCGGGTTGGATTTTCTTAGCATGATCTGTTTTCTTTATCAATAATTGGATAATAGGTAATAATCCTGTTAACTGATCACCATCTTGTTAAAAAAATTTTACATCACTGAACTTGACCTACCTAATGAACTTGGTTAATACTTGCTTTATCCGGTTAAAGCTTTATGTTAAGCTTTGTTTTTTCTCTGCTTCTAAACACACTGCTCGTAGTACTGTGACTAAACTTCATAAAAGCATTTATATTATGTTGTTCAAATATTTTATTTAGCTGAGTTACCCAACTTTAAAAACTAAAGCCTAAAGAACTTTAGGTTAAAGTTTTTTGTTTAGCTTTGCTTTAATTTTTTTAAAACTTTTGTTTTTCAGTTAAAGTATTGATTCCTTACACTGATCACCGGCAGGCATCGTTTGACCTTGACCTACTTGACCTACTGCTGGAACATACACCCATCGGGTAAAATCCAATAAAGTCACATTTTAGAACCAGAGATGTCTTATTGTAACATAAGCAATATACAGCAAGAAATCACAGTCTTTATTACCCAATTTGAAAAACCAACTAAGATAAGAATTTAACCTATGATTTATATTACTGTCACGACAAAGGGGCGCAGTTCTGTAATGAAATGTAAAGCGAGTGAGCGGAATACGATGAATGTGAGTAAGAAAGTAAAGTCAAATCCTTTATTTATATATTTATATGTTATTGACTCACAACAACAACCTCAAGTGTTACCGTTATTTTCTCAGTGTTGCCATCATTGACTCAGTGTTGCCATTATTGACTCAGTGTTGCCATTATTGGCCCAGTGTTGCCATCATTGATTCAGTGTTGCCATTATTGGCCCAGTGTTGCAATCATTGACTCAGTGTTGCCATTATTGGCCCAGTGTTGCTGTTATTGACTCAGTATTGCCATCATTGACTGTGTTGCAGTTATTGGCTCGGTGTTGCCACTATTAGCCCAGTGTTGCCATTTTTGGCCCAGTGTTGCCGTTTTTTTGGCTCAGTGTTGCCGTTATTGGCTCAGTGTTGCCATTATTGGCAAGGTGTTGCCATTATTTCTCAAGTGTTGCCATTACTGGCTCAATGCTGCCATTATTATTGAATACTGATTAATCCTCTACTACTACGCGGTGGGGGATAAATGAAGTGGGGTGTTCCTTTACCCATCCTGTATATACTCTATAAATCAAAGTGATATTTTCTTTTTTTGTTTTCAGTATTTCCGAACGATCCGTCTATCCGATAATAGTGTTAAATGCAATTTCTATTTTTCATTAACATTCTCTGTTCTTCAACAACGGCTTTGACACAAACAAGTGCGACTATGTAGCCAAAACTGTAAAATGTTATTGGGCAAGAAAGTAACATGATTATGAACCGTCTTATAAAAGTGTTCAATTTCTTTTCCCAAAATGATTTTAATCCGAGAGGTGTTCGTGAATAAGTACCAGCCGAACACTTGTACCAATATGCCTTACATATATGTAATAAAAAACTAATTTCTTCGCATACTTCAGTATACTATTTAAAGAGATTTCAATTAAAGCACCGACGACCATCTGTTTATATTTATAATATATGTTATTGTATTTCTGATATTTCAACACACGCCATATACGTAAAGTGTCTTTGTTAATAACGGGACACCCAGACTGTTAGAAGAAATGACAATCAGCATTTTAAACTATGTTATTCAAACTTACAAGGTTATCTGTGGTTCATCTCTCACCGGTACTGTTAGTTTTCCCTGTTTATCCTGCTTTGTTATATTTAAGTTTAAATTCCAATCTATGAATGGAGAGCATGTTTGAAGGTTTTAATATTGCGGATAATGATCAGTTTCACGACAAATAAACTTGATTGATATTTACGTACGGAATTGAACGATGACATGTGTCGTATAAGTGTGCGTTTGATTATTTTGTATTTTGATTGGTTTTTCTCTTCATGTCAATAAATCGCCGATTTAACGTGATTATCCTATTTTGTAGGATTATCGCTTTTACAATGCTATGTAAACGATTTAAGGATCGATAATTGGACGAATTATCTTATCACTGACACACGAATTCTATCATATTAAGAAACTGTTAAACATTTTAAGAATTAAAGAAATATGAGCTCAGTTATTGGGTAATATTTCAAGTTGAAATGAACATAGCGTGGGCGATATCATTGAACTTTTCAATTTAAAAATTGCTTTTTTGTGTTTGATACACACAATTTAACATAATTTGCTCTCATTTTTTCAGGAATGATATCGAGTGTGATTTTTTACAGTATCGATTAAACCTTTAGCTGCTAGACTTGTTAATTTTATCGAGAAATGATATTTTGACATAACAAAAAAAGTTAATTGTGTTCGTTGTCCGTCCGTCCGTCTGTTCACTTTTATATTGCCTCCACTTCAAGAGGCCTCACCAATATCGCCGATGTTTTTTAAGTTTAGTAGTAAGTCAGCACATTTATATAAAACATCATATATAATATTATGAATATTCTGTTCTATACTTTATATTGTATTTTGTCTCTGTAGTGTAAAATTCTTTTTTTTTTTTTTACCAATTACTGCATCGCAGCCCGCAATTAAGTCTCTCATTGGCCAGTATCAGGTTATACTAAAACATCGACAAATAAAACGGAAACTACCGACCTGTGTATTAACGAATTTCTCTTAAACCCCAGACAGTAATACATTAAACTAACACAGTAGTAATACATCAAACTTACAAATTAATTATACATCAAACTTACACAGTAGTTATATATCAAACTTACACAGTAGTAATACATCAAACTTACACAATAATTATAATACATCAAACTTACACAATAATAATATATCAAACTTGCACAATTATTATAATACATTAAACTGCACAGTAGTAATACATTAAACTTTCAAAGTAGTAATACATCAAACTTACACAATAATTATAATACATCAAACTTACACAATAATAATATATCAAACTTGCACAATTATTATAATACATTAAACTGCACAGTAGTAATACATTAAACTTTCAAAGTAGTAATACATCAAACTTACACAATAATAATAATAATACATCAAACTTGCACAGTAGTAATACATCAAACTTGCACAGTAGGATTACATCAAACTTACACAATAATAATACAACAAACTGACACAAAAATAATACATCAAACTTACACAATAATAATATTACATCAAACTTGCACATTAGTAATACATCAAACTTGCACAGTAGCATTACATCAAACTTACACAATAATAATACAACAAACTGACACAAAAATAATACATCAAACTTACACAATAATAATACATCAAACTTACACAATAATAATACACCAAACTTACACAATAATAATACACCAAACTTGCACAGTAGTAATACATCAAACTTACACAATAATAATAATAATACATCAAACTTAAACAATAATAATACATCAAATTTGCACAGTAGTAATACATCAAACTTACACAATAATAATAATAATACATCAAACTTAAACAATAATAATACATCAAATTTGCACAGTTGTAATACACCAAACTTACACAGTAGTAATACATCAAACTTACACAGTATTACATCAAACTTACACAATATTAATACATCAAACTTAAACAATAATAATACATCAAACTTGCACAGTAGTAAAACACCAAACTTACACAGTAGTAATACATCAAACTTACACAGTAGTTATACATCAAATTTACACAGTAGCAATACATCAAACTTACACAATAGCAATACATCAAACTGACACAATAACAATACATCAAACTTACAAAAAAATAATACATCAAACTTGCACAGTAGTAATACATCAAACTTACACAGAAGTAGTACATCAAACTTACACGGTAGTAGTACATCAAACTAACACAGTAGTTATACACCAAACTTGCACAGTAGTAATACATCTAACTTACAAAGTAGTAATACATCAAACTTACACAGTATTAATACAGCATTTGTCACAGTAGTGGCATCATTTGACATTAAGTGCACTGAAGCAGTCGTCATAGTATTGGCACCATTTGACATATTGTACACTCCAGCATTTGTCACATTGGTGGCAACGTGCACTTCAGCATTTGTCTCAGCAGTGACACCATTTAATATTATGTGCACTCCAGCTGCGTCACAGTAGTGGCACCATATGACATTTTGTGTACTTCAGCATTTGCAATTTTTCATTGGATCTTTGTCATATTTGAACAGTAGTTATATTCCCATAAAGTTTCGAGGTAATGGATCTTTTATTCCTGAAACTCTTTGGTTAATTTGTGTAGACTTTAATACCTGCATTGATATTTTTATATTCACCAACCTTTCACAGTAGTTCTATATCCACAATATCTAACTTTTAACGGGCCAACTTTGATGTTTGATTTCTATCAACATGACTTCATTTGGCACGGTCAGCAGATGACTGCGGACCATTGTGGGCCATTTGGCACGGTCAACAGATGACTGCGGACCATTGTGGGCCATTTGGCACGGTCAACAGATGATTGCTGACCATTGTGGGTCATTTAGCACGGTTAACAGATGATTGCGGACCATTGTCGGCCTTTTGCCTTTATTGGATATATGACATTATGAAATATTTGGAATATTCCAAATACTGTGTCATAAATAATAATGACGATAAATTGGATTATTCATTTAAATAACTGGCATCAGGTCGAATCTGTTATCGAACTCGCAACCCCTAGCGTGATAGGTCAACACACTATGTATCATAACACAACTAGTTAAACATATCTTCATACAAGCCAGTGTATTTTACTCAAACTCAACTTATAAAAAACTTGTGTCCAAATGAAACATTGGTACCTTATATGGAATATTGTGGAAATGAAGTTGTGTACTCTCTCTTGAAGAAACTAGGCCTGCTCTTAGTTTTTCTCAACAGACAAATTTACGGCTATTTTATACTCATCCGAAATGGGTGTCGCTTTAATAGCATGTCACATAAACGATCCTTCAAACAATATGCAACAATTTCTAAACCTTTAAGCGTGTATCCCATCAGGTGGTTGAAAGAGGTCTGCATTTTATGAATGAAACTGGAGGTCCATTAAAACAAAACATGGTGTATGTTAGTAATTACAACTTTATTTATGAGGTCCCATTGATGGATTTAGACAATAAAAACTAATGTCTAAACATCCGTCTTTTGTATTTTGCCCTTTGTGCGTCGGTCCCGATCGTCTATTTAACGGTGTATCATTATTCATTCAATCGGCGTTCGGAATCAACTGTTGTAATGCAAGACAAACGTCTCGAGTTTTGTATTTGATGATAATACCAATTGGATGAAATTTGATACGGAATAATTGATTCATGTTATATGATGACTCAGTATTGACCTGTTTTATAAGGAAATATTACCAAGGAGTAACAATATACATAATTTGTGATAAAAAGTATCAATGACTTCCTCGGCGTCTACCAGCCCAAAGGATAACAAATCTGCTCCATTGATAATCGCCAAAAGATGTCGCATGTATTCACCTTTGCTCATTCCTATTGTATCACACCCGCGATTGATAAGTTCTGATGTTAATTAGTAAGGGCAATTAAACACAATGATGGGTAGGCGATTACATTATTCTCCTTAGCAATTAGTATCAAACATAATCATCGCTGCATTCTTCAGTCCATTTAAACCGATTGACCCCAGTTAACTGTATTGACAAACAAGTGTAAATAGATGACTTATGGGCTTTGGACATTCCGTGGACAGGTGGCCGACAGCCCACGTGTATGTGGAGCCCTTTTTTTTACCCATATTTGACACCACAAATATGAAGTGAAAAATAATCCGCATGGCTCTTACAGTTGGTTACATCAAATATAAATGATGGGAATTTGTGATATAATTATGTACTCGGGTATATATTAAGAATATAAAATAAATAAATGCATTACATTTAAATTGACGATACCCTCTTTTAAGAAATAAAATTTATTTGTTTAGAGTAAAAATATGTTTACCTAACAGGAGAGGTATTATTCATAGCATGCTATCAAACGATACCAGAATGCTACAAAACGCTTTTAGAATGCTACCAAACGATACCAGAATGCTACAAACGATACCAGAATGCTACAAAATTATACCAGAATGCTACCAAACGAACCCAGAGTGCTACATAACGAACCAAGAGTGCTACCAAACAGTAACAGAATGCGACAAACGATACTATATTATATGCTTTTAAACGATTTCAGCATGCTACCAAACGATACCAGAATGCTACATGTACAACCGATACCAGAAGGCTACAAAACGATATCAGAATGCTACCAAACTATACCAGAATGCTATAAAACGCTTCTAGAACGCCATCTTAGCGCTTTCAAACACAACCAGAACACAATAACACATCTAGAACACTATCAGAACGCCATAACACTTCTAGAACACTACCAGAACGCTATTAAACACTATCAGAATGCCATCATAACACTATTGAACACTACCAGAACGCTACCAAACACTACCTAGAACGCTATCAAACACTACAAGAACGCTACCGAACACTACCAGAACGCCATCATAACGCTATCGAACACCATCATAACGCTATCAAACACTACCGGAACGCTACCAAACACTACAAGAACGCTATCAAACACTACCAGAACGCCATCATAATGCTACCAAACACTACTAGAACGCCATCATAACGCTACCAAACACTACGAGAACGCCATTATAACACTATCAAACACTATCAGAACTCCATAATAACGCTATTGAACACTACCAGAACGCTACCAAACACTACAAGAACGCTATCAAACACTACAAGAACGCTACCAAACACTACCAGAACGCCATCATAACGCTATCAAACACTACCAGAACGCCATCATAACGCTACGCTACCAAACACTACCAGAACACTACTTAACATTACCAGAACGTTACCAAAAACTACTAGAACGCTACCAAACTCTACCAGAACGCTATCAAACACTACAACAATGCTATCAAACAATACCAGAACGCTATCAAACTCTACCAGAACGCTAGCAAACTCTACCAGAACGCTACCAAACAATACCAGAACGCTACCAAACTCTACCAAAACACTACCAAACTCTACCAGAATGCTACCAAACATTATCAGAACGCCAAGGGAATACTATAAAACGACACACCCTTTACAAAATCATTCATAAAGGAATGGAGTCACTTCATCATGTCTATAAATGAGCTTTAATTAAGATAACGACACGATCTATTAATACATCAATATTTAGTGTAAATCAAGTTGAATACAATAACCATATACGAGCAGTCTCTAATTTACTTGGTACAAGTATTTTGATCAGTACAAACATCAGAACGTATGCAAATAATGTTACCTGATAAATCTTTGATGGTCTGATAAAGCTCATGATTTCATTTGTGATTTCTGTTCGTCAGTTCGACCAGCCATCCTAACGTCCATAGTTTTGTATCCATTTTGTTACTTCATGGACCTATTTTCAATTATCGAATAACTTCATTGAAGTGTTCAGTATGACATGATGACGTGTTGCACACAACACCGGCGTGACCATCTCAAAGGTCAAGGTAACGTACACGATTTGGGTATATGGTAACTGCAATGTTAGCCGTGTTTGTCTTGTACTCGTACCTGCCAAATGCATTGATTGGGTTTCAGATAACTTCACAGACATGTCCGGCATAGCATCATGATGCGTATTGCGCAATATCTGGATTATCTGTCTGAAAGGTCAGTAACACTTATACACAACGGGAAAAAATGCTCAAAGATTCAGTTAAACTGTAAAGACGCGGGAACACAACGCACGTGTGACTTTTACTTTTTCATCAACTGATTCTGATACAATTTATTTGCCGGTACATGGTGCTTGATAATTGATGGTAAAACAAGACACGTTGGTTTAATATATTTAACTTAAAATGAACGCAATGAATGGTTTGATTTAGATTAACATATTTCAAGACTGTCATAGACAACCTCGAGGTTTCTAGCATTTGCATATGCATTTATATATAATTATATATTATACAAAATACACATGAATTTTGAATTTATAAATAAACTAGTTCTGATAGCATCAGTGCCCAATTCCTAACATGTATCCGTACCTTTACTTACAAAATGTTCAATACAATCCTTACTACAAATTTATTTTAAAAAATCCCAAATTGGCACAAATGTATAAAAAAAAGTATCAAAGAATGATACAGACATTTACCGATCTGTCTCAATATATGTATTTCTCTTTAAATGCATGTTGGTGCATCTGGGAGCTTATTTCCGTAGCAATATGCTGTTTAAGTCTAGACAGTCTGGTTTTAGAATAAATCATTATCATTAGACAGCATTTGATTTTGCAAACCATTCCAGTTTGCATCAAAAGCTGAAGTTATATAGTTTGGACAGATAATCAATACCTGTGCATAAACTTGACAATTAACTATTAAACATATGATTGGTTGTTTTTGTTGTTCTCTTTGGGGCTATTTAGCATTTTGATGTAAAATGTGTACATATGTTTGACTGCCTCGTTGAAAATGACTTGGTCAAACGAGGTATCTCATTAAATAAAGATTTAAATTTGAAGTAAAGAGTAGCGAGTGCGTACATTATTACATAACACCATACGATGATTTATTACTAATGTGCAGAGTACAGAGTGCATTCCTTTACGTGTTACATACATTGTGTGAGATCTCACCCTCGTAAACTCATAGTTGATAAAACAACAGAAGTCTTGTTACAGGGACCTCTGCAACTTCGCACGTTTCTCCAGACCCATAAATATGTTCTGAGATGCAATAAAGGCAATGTTCTGTTTACTTAATGTAATATGTGCCTGCATTATCAACTGTAAGATGCATTAATATAAGTGATACAAGCGAAAACAGACGTTAGGCCTTTCACTAGTAAGCAATAAAGATGATATTAAGACGAACCCAAGCCTCCCGATCACACAGGTTTCTTGCTACTTTATACCTGGGTCAGCATTACGTTAACAAGGGTCGTTCAACAAGTTTTTAAAATCTAAAATAAAACAATTTTGTAAACTCAGTGGGAAGTTACATCTCCCCTGTGTATTACTAGCCCTTCATGTTTGCGGATGTCATCCAGCAGGGCAGCGGGCATGTCATAACCCCTGCTACTTGAAAATCATTGTCTGGTTAAATTTCTTTCTGTGTGTGAATGTTATATAACTGTAATAATACCGTTCATTATATCGCTTATAAATGTCCGCAGTTACGAATGAGCATTAACCGATCACGTGTCAACCCATAGAAACTAGTAATGTTCAAATCAAGCGCTCGTGTATGCTGTCAAGAGTATGTACATATTCAGCCAATCGTACGCCGCGCTTGATCGAGGCGTGCCCATTCCAAATGTTTGTATATAACAGAAAAAGTCATAATAATAAAACACTTAACTGTTGGTTATAATTGAAGATATAATAACATTTTTCTGATATCGATCAGACTAAGTGCATCTCATTCCTCAGATACAAAACATTTGCAACTGTGCGCAAGTGTACACTTCATTGGCGCCGCGGTCATGTTTTGCAGTCACGTCGTTTCACATGCGTGCGCAACATGATGGCAACGTCACTTTTCAAACAGAACTATCAAACTGACGTTTAACTGCGTATACTCCGCTTTAAAATATCAAAATAGTAAATAGCATTATATATTTTCTGAAATAGTTCAAATTGTTATGTTATACAAGTAATTAAAATCGCACGTGATTTTAATGAAAAGAATTAGATCTTGTGAAGTTTAATGCCCCTCGACAACGTTAAACTAGACTATTGATAATGTTTTAATTATCACCCTATGAGGGCTCAAAATTATGCTTTAAGTCCTTAAATATTTCCTCCCAATGATTAAGGTGAGCATTATAATTCTTTTAGAATGGCTATGTACAATTTTAAACGTTCATGTATATGTTTGATTATTATGTAATAAGTACGTAGATGAGACAAAAATAAAGATAATACTTATACTATAAACACATGACACCTATGTAGAAATACTGGTGCAAACACCACCAAATTAAATTTCTCGTGCTGTGACGTTGGAATCATCTATGACGTAATATATAAAATATGTAACGTAAATTATATCATATGACGTCTTAAAAGCAATCGTGGTAAAAAGATAGTCGTTAATAAAATTATGTATTCAATAAGTTTGGTATGCAAGAATGTTTATTTTCGTTTAGAAAGAGTCGAGCTTCGCAAAAACAGTTATCCCATGTAAGATTCTTATAATATCAATGTGAGAATTTAATCACAACCATTGGGGGAGATAAAGATAATTAACATCGGTAAAATACAGGTTCTTTATCCAGTTTGCACAATAGAAAAGTTTCTACATTATAAGTAAACTAGTTGATACATGTTCAGAAAAAGGAATCTGTATGAATAGTTTTACATGGTGCGGAAAATTTAATAAAAACAAAAGTTATGGTAACATTTTTGATGACCCTCGTTTGTATTTTATTTTTCCAAAGAGTAAACGTTACGGATGAGATCAGCTATGTAACTTTCTGTTGAACCCTATATGTGTTCAGTGATAAAAATATAAAGATAATCTTACACGAGTGCTCATTTTTTAATATTTGCTAGAGTTGCTTCCTTTATTGAACTTATATAAAATGCTGTCAAAAACAATCTACCTTGCTTTAGATTTATGCTTGATTCTACTGTCAAAAACGTAATAATTACTAATGTTGTTTTTATTATTTCTGACACCATCAAGTAACAGGTAGTAAATAGAAGGCGTAACGTTTCTCGTTCAGATTATCAACTCTAACTAATGGACGTAACGGATACTTTACATGTCCAGATAAATGCGAGACAGGGTAGTGTGGTGTTAGTCGAGTACATTAATAATATACGAGTAAATATAAGAAATGAACTTTAGTTGTTAAATGTTTCTGAGATATGATCTTACATGTAACTAGCTAAGCTTTGCACGTGTTACATGTAACTAGCTAAGCTTTGCACGTGTAACATGTAACTAGTTAAGCTATGCACGTGTTACATTTAACTAGCTAAGCTTTGCACGTGTAACATGTAACTAGATGAGCTTTACACGTGTTACATGTAACTAGCTAAGCTTTGCACGTGTTACATGTAACTAACTGAGCTTTGAACTTGTTACATGTAAGAAGCCAAGCTTTGCACGTGTTACATGTAACTTGTTAAGCTTTGCAAGTGTTACATGTAACTAGCTGAGCTTTGCACGTGTTACATGTAACTATCTGAGCTTTTCACGTGTTACATGTAACTAGCTGAGCTTTGCACGTGTTACATGTAACTAGCTAAGCTTTGCACGTGTTACATGTAACTAGCTGAGCTTTGCACTAGTACATGTAAGTAGCTAAGCTTTGCACTAGTACATGTAAGTTCATATCTCTTGAACTTTCAAGTCCTTAGTTCAATATCCCGGCAAGAATATCAGTTTGCTGTGCCTAGCATTGTCAATTTCGTGAATTTAATAATAGCTCACAGAAAGTATTGATTTAGATTTACAAAAATCTTATAATTTGCAGAACGAGGGGAAATGGTTTACATAGATGATATAAAAACACTTTGTATCATATTAGTTTCCTTTTGTCAGCGGTAGTATGACGTCACATGTTCAAGATAATCTCATTCCTGGGAATTAATTGGCGCCATTTCAGTGTTCGAGCAAATCGGAAAGTAACTCGGTATTTCCCGTACAAGAACCGAGCCATACGGACAGCACCGGGCAAGAAATCGGTATAGACAATACCAAATGCAAAATCATCGGTTTATTACACTAATGCACCAGAATACAGAAAAAATCTTTAAAAATACCCTGACTAATGTGTATTTAATTATAAAACAATAATACGGTACTATTTGTAATGTGACGATGGGGGAGGAGAATTATACAACAATAATAAGGTACTACTTGTGATGTGACAATGGGGGAGGATTATATAATAATACAACAACAAAACGGTACTATTTGTAATGTGACGATGGGGGAGGAGAATTATACAACAACAATACGGTACTATTTGTGATGTGACAATGGGGGAGGATTATATAATAATACAACAACAATACGGTACTATTTGTGATGTGACGATGGGGGAGGATTATATAATAATACAACAACAATACGGTACTATTTGTGATGTGACGATTGGGGAGGATTATATAATAGTACAACAACAATACGGTACTATTTGTGATGTGACGATGGGGGAGGATTATATAATTGTACAACAACAATACGGTACTATTTGTGATGTGACGATGGGGGAGGAGTATATAATTGTACAACAACAATACGGTACTATTTGTGACGTGACGATGGGGGAGGAGTATATAATTGTACAACAACAATACGGTACTATTTGTGACGTGACGATGGGGGAGGAGTATATAATTGTACAACAACAATACGGTACTATTTGTGACGTGACGATGGGGGAGGAGTATATAATTGTACAACAACAATACGGTACTATTTGTGACGTGACGATGGGGGAGGAGTATATAATTGTACAACAACAATACGGTACTATTTGTGACGTGACGATGGGGGAGGAGTATATAATTGTACAACAATAATACGGTACTATTTGTGACGTGACGATGGGGGAGGAGTATATAATTGTACAACAACAATACGGTACTATTTGTGACGTGACGATGGGGGAGGAGTATATAATTATACAACAACCATACGGTACTATTTGTGACGTGACGATGGGGGAGGATTATATAATAATACAACAACAATACGGTACTATTTGTGACGTGACGATGGGGGAGGGGTATATAATTATACAACAACAATACGGTACTATTTGTGACGTGACGATGGGGGAGGGGTATATAATTATACAACAACAATACGGTACTATTTGTGACGTGACGATGGGGGAGGGGTATATAATTATACAACAATAATACGGTACTATTTGTGACGTGACGATGGGGGAGGATTATATAATAATACAACAACAATACGGTACTATTTGTGACGTGACGATGGGGGAGGAGTATATAATTGTACAACAACAATACGGTACTATTTGTGACGTGACGATGGGGGAGGAGTATATAATTGTACAACAACAATACGGTACTATTTGTGACGTGACGATGGGGGAGGAGTATATAATTATACAACAACCATACGGTACTATTTCTGATGTGACGATGGGGGAGGATTATATAATAATACAACAACAATACGGTACTATTTGTGACGTGACGATGGGGGAGGGGTATATAATAATACAACAACAATACGGTACTATTTGTGACGTGACGATGGGGGAGGGGTATATAATTATACAACAACAATACGGTACTATTTGTGACGTGACGATGGGGGAGGGGTATATAATTATACAACAATAATACGGTACTACTTGTGACGTGACGATGGGGGAGGAGTATATAATTATACAACAATAATACGGTACTATTTGTGATGTGACGATGGGGGAGGGGTATATTATTGTACAACAATAATACGGTACTATTTGTGATGTGACGATGGGGGAGGAGTATATTATTATACAACAAGCATACGGTACTATTTGTGACGTGACGATGGGGGAGGAGTATATAATTGTACAACAACAATACGGTACTATTTGTGACGTGACGATGGGGGAGGAGTATATAATTGTACAACAATAATACGGTACTATTTGTGATGTGACGATGGGGGAGGAGTATATAATTATACAACAATAATACGGTACTATTTGTGATGTGACGATGGGGGAGGAGTATATAATTATACAACAACAATACGGTACTATTTGTGATGTGACGATGGGGGAGGGATATATAATTATACAACAACAATACGGTACTATTTGTGACATGGCGATTGGGGAGGAGTATATAATTATACAACAACCATACAGTACTACTTGTGATGTGACGATGGGGGAGAAGCAAGGTTGGGTGCATCGTTAACCAGATTTAAGCCTCCCGTTGGCATCACTTGCCGCTGCCTGCTCCGAGCCGATCACCGCTGTTGTCACACGTCTTCCTGCTCCGAGCTGATCACTGCTGTTGTCACACGTCTTCCTGCTCCGAGCCGATCACCGCTGTTGTAACACGTCTTCCTGCTCTGAGCCGATCACCGCTATCGTCACACGTCTTCCTGCTCCGAGCCGATCACCGCTGTTGTCACACGTCTTCCTGCTCTGAGCCGATCACCGCTGTTGTCACACGTCTTCCTGCTCCGAGCCGATCACCGCTGTTGTCACACGTCTTCCTACTCCGAGCCGATCACCGCTGTTGTCACACGTCTTCCTGCTCTGAGCCGATCACCGCTGTTGTCACACGTCTTCCTGCTCCGAGCTGATCACCGCTGTTGTCACACGTCTTCCTGCTCTGAGCCGATCACCGCTGTTGTCACACGTCTTCCTGCTCTGAGCCGATCACCGCTGTTGTCACACGTCTTCCTGCTCCGAGCCGATCACCGCTGTTGTCACACGTCTTCCTGCTCTGAGCCGATCACCGCTGTTGTAACACGTCTTCCTGCTCTGAGCCGATCACCGCTGTTGTCACACGTCTTCCTGCTCCGAGCCGATCACCGCTGTTGTAACACGTCTTCCTGCTCCGAGCCGATCACCGCTGTTGTCACACGTCTTCCTGCTTCGAGCCGATCACCGCTGTTGTCACACGTCTTCCTGCTCCGAGCCGATCACCGCTGTTGTAACACGTCTTCCTGCTCTGAGCCGATCACCGCTGTTGTAACACGTCTTCCTGCTCTGAGCCGATCACCGCTGTTGTCACACGTCTTCCTGCTCCGAGCTGATCACCGCTGTTGTCACACGTCTTCCTGCTCCGAGCCGATCACCGCTGTTGTCACACGTCTTCCTGCTCCGAGCCGATCACCGCTGTTGTAACACGTCTTCCTGCTCCGAGCCGATCACCGCTGTTGTTACACGTCTTCCTGCTCTGAGCCGATCACCGCTGTTGTAACACGTCTTCCTGCTCTGAGCCGATCACCGCTGTTGTCACACGTCTTCCTGCTCCGAGCTGATCACCGCTGTTGTCACACGTCTTCCTGCTCCGAGCCGATCACCGCTGTTGTCACACGTCTTCCTGCTCCGAGCCGATCACCGCTGTTGTAACACGTCTTCCTGCTCCGAGCCGATCACCGCTGTTGTAACACGTCTTCCTGCTCTGAGCCGATCACCGCTGTTGTAACACGTCTTCCTGCTCTGAGCCGATCACCGCTGTTGTCACACGTCTTCCTGCTCCGAGCCGATCACCGCTGTTGTAACACGTCTTCCTGCTCTGAGCCGATCACCGCTGTTGCCACACGTCTTCCTGCTCCGAGCCGATCACCGCTGTTGTCACACGTCTTCCTGCTCCGAGCCGATCACCGCTGTTGTAACACGTCTTCCTGCTTTGAGCCGATCACCGCTGTTGTCACACGTCTTCCTGCTCCGAGCTGATCACCGCTGTTGTCACACGTCTTTCTGCTCCGAGCTGATCACCGCTGTTGTCACACGTCTTCCTGCTCTGAGCTGATCACCGCTGTTGTCACACGTCTTCCTGCTCCGAGCTGATCACCGCTGTTGTCACACGTCTTCCTGCTCCGAGCTGATCACCGCTGTAGTCACATGTCTTCCTGCTCCGAGCTGATCACCGCTGTTGTCACACGTCTTCCTGCTCCGAGCTGATCACCGCTGTTGTCACACGTCTTCCTGCTCCGAGCTGATCACCGCTGTTGTCACACGTCTTCTCCATGTATTTATTGTACTTATTATACCTAGTATAAATTGTTCTGACGAGGGCTGTCAATCAAACAAGTCGATAATCCAATCAGCGATCGATAATATTTCAAGTGTTTCCATTTAACTTAGACAAGCTAACGGTCTCTAAAAATCACTACATAGTATGACATGAATTTTTTAGACAAACAACGCCAGATGGCCAGTGGGCTCTCGTATCAGGTCAGTTGTGTACATGCTACTGACTTTGTACTTTGAATGACTCGTCTCTTATAGGGTGTTTGCTTTAAATATCAAACAGATACATTGTCAATGTTAGTTTTAAATACCTTAATTAAGATAATGTGATTCATTTTAGACTATATTTTTAATAAAATCATACTCCTCTTAATTATTAAAACTGTTTTACTGATTGGAGCATTCTAAGTAAATATGACAAATTCGTTCATCTGATTTTTTCACATTTTCAAGAGCAAATTTACTTGCCAAACTAAACCATTATAATAGGCTATGATTTTTCACATCGACCATCATAATTAATTTGTACCCTTTATCTAGTAAGAGTGGAAAATATCGACACAGTATGCAATGTGGTTTTAAGGCATAAGCTCAAAATATTATTTTGTCATACACTAAAGAACTTTACGAGTATTTTCTAATGTTCAAACCCTTTTTCGTTTTACAGACACGCACGTATGCACAAAACACACACACGCACTCATGTAATGGAATATATTTTATGTGAACTTGATTAATAGTTTTGCACAAGAGATGAGATTAGCTCCGACGAGGAACTGTCGGTCTAGACCATAATCTTTGATTCGATCAATATTTGTATTTCCAATGATGCAATGTTATTAGAATGTATCACTAACACAAATATTTAATAGTAGTTTAGACACTAATATATTTCCTAAATTATTTAAACGAGCAAAGATTGTCCCAATTCACAAAAAGGGACTGAAAAAATGATAAATCAAATTATAAGCCTATTATCAATTCTTTCGATTATATCATTAATTCACGTTAGTATGTGTCTTACAAAATACATGGAAGAAAAAATACTGTCCTATTTGTGTCAATCTGGTTTTAGAACACACCATTCTTGTCAAACGGCTCTCACAAAAATATTGGATGACTGACTTAGAGCTATAGACAAAATTGAAATTGTTGGTACATTATATATTGATTTGTCCAAGGCTTTCGACTTAGTTGACCATGACGTTTTTGTTCAAAAATTGAAAATGTAAACGTTTAGCAGAATAACGATAAAATGGTTTTCCTAATATTTAGAAAGTAGAACTCATTATATTCAAGTTTCTGGTATAACTTCAGAATTCCGCAAAGTAAAAGCTGGTGTACCCTTAGGGCTCCGTCTTAGGCCCCCTTTTATTTTTAATATTCATAAATGATTTGCCATTATCTGTGCAAAATACTGTCGTTGATATGTTTACAGACGATACTACTCTATCAGTTTCAAACAATTCTCTTCCAAATGTTGTTAAATGCTTAACAGCAGATCTCAATAATGTTGATGCATGGTGTGTAGCTAATCGGATGTCTATCAATGCAGCGAAATCTAAAGTTATATATATTTCTTCCAAAAGCAAAATAAACCGCATATGTAATGACTCTCACCTAATTCATTACAAAGATGAAGCTATTGATATAAGTATACATGAAAAATTGCTTGGAGTTATGATTGATAATACGCTGTCTTGGCATACTAAAGTCGACAATGTTATAAAGAAATGTAATTCTTCTATCACTCATCAAAGTATTTCTTTCTGTATCAATGCGTAAGTTGTTTTTTAATGCTTACATTTAACCACATTTAGATTACTGTTGTGTAATGTGAGGAAATTGTAATATTTCACTTGTAGATAAAATTGTTAGGTTTCAAAAGAGAGCTGCTAGACTTATTCTCGATAAAAATTACGATACTCCTTCTACTGAATTATTCACAGAGCTTAAATGGGTGACGTTTCCTGAAATGGTTAAATTAAAGTACTTATATATAAGTCATTTAATGACCAGGCTCCTGCATATCTCAAAGATTTATTTACTCCAACAGCTAATGTTCATACACGCACACTACGGCCATCCTCTAATCTACAGTTGTATTCTCCTAAGCCTAATTCTGAAATGTTTCGAAATTCGTTTGCTTATTCAGACTCTTCCTTGTGGAACTCTATTCCATCTTATATAAAAAAAAATGCAAATTCTATAAATCAGTTCAAAGCTTTATATTTACGATGGAGTTAACATTCTTAGCAATTCTAATGAATCGGGTAGCTCTCTTCAAAAACGATATATATATATAGGGAGAATCATACGTCTAACAAAACATCTTTCAGGAGCACCGGATCCGCGAGATGGTAGAAATAATGAATACAGTATTTAGCACTACAGATGCTGGTACAATAAACCGAGTGAGTGAAACAATTTGTACAGTTTCGTACCCTCTGAAATACGCTGATTTGTGGTCTATATAAAAGCACAAATGCTGTTTGGTAATTCAAAACTGGTGAGAAATGTAGGTTGAAAACAAACATTCTAAGTCCCTCATCTCATGTCCATGCCGTACTCAAACGTAATACACATATCCCGTCAACTAATATGGTATTTTAGATGTCATTTTGACAAAGATCCGAACATGTAATAAATGTAACCCATGTAAATGATAAGGCCTCTGTTGTTGAAAAAAGAAATGCTTTTCAACAGATGATAATAAGAATGAATCAAAATTAATCGTATGTTATCACAAGGACATATATAGGTTAGGATAAGCAGATAACACGAATTCCACGTTGGTTGCTACAAAGGTTTGAACTATTAAGACAAAGCCTGTCTGTCTGGCTGTGTGTTTTTTTTATGTGAAGAAGTATTTAAGAAAGACTCTGTGCATATATTATCAAACATGATCGGCGTGTCGTCTTGGCCATGTCGTTTTGGCGTATTGTCTTCGCGTGTTGCTTTGGCGTGCGATTTGGCGTGATGTCTTGACGTGTTGTTTTGGCGTGTTGTTTTTATTCCTTAAAAATAATTTGAAAATAATTTCACACAATATCTAACATCTACATATCCCCTTTGTTAAACTGTGACGACCTAAACCCATAAAACATTCAAATTACGTAACATGAGTAAAGCACGGCAGCTTAAATGATTTATTTTTTTGTTTCTGTTACAAGATTATCACATACGGTGGATAAAAAATAATTAATAAGGCACGTGGTAGTCTCGAGAAAAATATATCTAAAACACAAACTATACGATACGCGATGTATCTGCCAGAGTTGTTAAGCTAACAGCGACCATCTTTGAGTCGTGAAAGTTGGAAAACTGTATACTCAGAAAAAAAAGATAATATTCCGCGCCATCGTAGTTTATAACATGCTTATGCCATTGATAAAATGATTTGACTGAATGCACCAGCGGCACAGATAGTCCGACTCTGTAAAGTGTCAAGTCCTGAACGTTGCATATCTGACATTTGCCATTCCAACTGTCGTTGTTTCTAAACATGTTAATACATCTTATGTTATTTAGACACACGCCAATCCTTTTGCCACGTGCGTACTCGGTGCGCTTTCCTGTTTTGACAACTATATATAAAAGAATATAACTGGCGTGTGTTAACCTTTTCGTCATTTGTGTATGTTTTCATATGCAGTATGCTAGTTCACTTCCCTTTATATTAGTAACGTCCGTCACATTTTACACTACATAAATGTTTGTGAGAAGCTTTCCCATTCATCACCGTTTATCGTGATTTATATATACATCATTTCACGAATGCTCACAGTTACATAATTACTGTCGTCATTTGACATACAGTATCATTGTACATAGAGCTATTTCACAATGTTTTTTTCTTCTACAAGTATCATGTTGCGATTATCAGATAGATTAATTAAAATCGTACTATCTATGCTTTATCTCCAATTGGTCTGTGCAATAGTTTTTTAATTCACAAATAGTAACGTGATACAATGAGGTTGCTATAAAACCTAGAATCCCACCCGTGAACATTTTTCATTGGCTCCATGAATAAGTGTGTGGGTGGTTTTTTTTTCTTAAGGAAGATAAATTACATAAAGTTGATTTAATACATATAAGGCAAATTTCGAAGATGAAGAATTGATGATATTCGTTCTTATATACTGAACGGAACAGGCAACCCGCCACCTGACTTTGTATGTACCTAACATTTTATGTATTATCTGAAAAAGTATCAATGCAACTTCATTGATTTGAATAAGAAAGAGTATTTAGACAATGTAAAATCCCTACATGACTGCTTTTTTATATCTTTAATAACGCTACTCAATTTTTTGACGAAGATATTGAAAATACAAAAGTGGCGGGTTAGTTGTCCCGTTCAGTATATGTAAAATATCAAACTAACGTATAGTGTATGTGCCGCTGCAGTGGGCAAGTATTACAAGAAATCACGAACACGCGCTTTGTCTTGTTTAATTACGTTTTTATTGAAATACCTTAAATCAAAGGCAGAGGACCCCCCCCCCCCCCCCCCCCCCCCACACACACACACACACACACACTTAAAACATCCGATTACCATAAGAATGTTATAAAAAGTGGATAAAAATAAAGATCTCTGATTTAAATCAATAAACCAGATTATGGAGCTAAATATTACACGGGACAAACGAGGTTGTAAACACCGATAATGATAGGCCATTCACCCCGACCAGTGCATGTACGTTGTGTTATACTATGAGCATGTAAACTGGTTTGCCAGTTACTTGGAGAAAGACGCTGATTCTACTCAGATTCATTCTGGGGTCTTACTCTATCAATAACACTGGGTTATTTATCATATAAATAACAGGTTATGTGCGAAAATGGCGTTCAAAAAAGCCCAAATTCGGAAGAACACAGCGTTTACAGATGTTTGATAGTTCGTTTAATTTATGTAATAGTCCTGCGTAGGCTAACATGGCGTCAGAAAAGGTACGCTATCAATCGCAACAAAAGCTCGGAATGTGCCTTAACATTGTTTTGATGCGCTTTGTATTGTAAGAATTTTGTAAGAATCTAGTTAATGACCGCTTTACGACACTTTGCGACATATCTACTAGCTACGACATGCCGGAAATCTTCTTTTTAGCGTTGTTGTTTCGAATGAAACGTTTAAAAATAAACGTTTAATTCTTTCATTTGTCTCACCGTGACGCAAAGAGTGCGTGCCGAGTTAACACTGGTTAGGTGAGGCAGGTATAAATGAATAAAAACGTCATAATTTCATCTAAAAAGAAATCGCTTACATGGCTAGAGGAAGAATTGCTTACGCAGCTATGCTTGGACAAACGAATATATTCCCGCGTTAACGTGTAATGGAAGCTGTTCATGTCACAGTGGTATGACATGCATGCAGAACATTCCTCAGATCCGTTTCAGTCATGCATTCTGGAGGAAAAAAGTAATGTAATTATTGGTAACCTTGAACGCTTGCTTAGATGCTTGCTCGTACAGTTTAGATGCCGTTATTTATATTGCCGTTTATATGCAATAAAGGAAATGTAAAAACGTCTTTGAAATTGCCCATGGTTCATTATGAAAGTAGAAGTAGTAGTAGTAGCTGGAGTAGTGGGAGTAGTAGTAGTAGTAGTAGTAGTAGTAGTAGTAACAGTAGCAGTAGTAGTAGTAGTAGTAGTAGTAGTAGTAGTAGTAGAAGTAGCAGTCGTAGTAGCGGTAGCAGCAGCAACAGTAGCAGAAGTAGTAGTAGTAGTAGTAGTAGTAGTAGTAGTAGCAGCAGCAGCAGCAGTTGCAGTAGCAACAGTAGTAGTCGTAGTAGTAGTAGAAGTAGTTAGTAGTAGTAGTTGCAGTAGAAGTAGTTGTAGTAGTAGTAGTACTAGTAGCAGTAGTAGTAGTAGAAGTATTAAGGAAAAGTAGTAGTAGCAGTAGCAGTAGTAGTAGTAGTAGTAGTAGTAGTAGAAGTAGTTAGTAGTTAGTAGTAGTAGCAGTAGCAGTAGCAGTAGCAGTAGTAGTAGCAGTAGCAGTAGCAGTAGCAGCAGCAGCAGCAGCAGTAGCAGTAGCAGCAGCAGTAGTAGTAGTAGTAGTAGTAGCAGTGGTAGTGGAAGTAGTTAGTAGTTGTTGCAGCAGCAACAGAAGTAGTAGTTGCAGTAGTAGTTATTGTTGTTATAGTTGTAGTGGTAGTCCACGGTAGCCACAGTTAATTTTGTTATTTCTTCTTTTAGCGTGGCGTTATTAGTAATATAGTGACATTTATTGACATCAATAAATAAACGAAAGTCATAACAGGAAAAGGCGTGCGTCTTCACGTGTTCGATGGTATAGTAACATTTAAAAACGACGATTTTGCAATTTCATTGAAAGGGCATAGCGTCTGCACTTAAAAACTTCCAAATCGGAAATGTTAAAAGTTTTTTTAAACAAACCAGATATATAGTGTTACAATATTATCAATATTATCTATAGTCGCGTTTATCTAGATCAACTATCAATACTTTTTATAACGTGCTGATACGTCCACCTATTACTTGGTTTACAACACCTTTATTGCAGACATGTCTTTCTCTATGATATAAAAAAACACAATACAGTAAGTTTAAACTTCATTATTTTACTTCGATTGTGAAACAAGTTCTTAAAACTTAGGCGAATCACGCTCGAAGTCTTCCTGGTAAGAATCAGTATTAAGAATATGCGGAAAAGTGTCTTGCTAAAGGACACCACACATAACCATGGCGGAGGATCGGACCCAAGACATTCCGATCATGGGTTCGGTGCTCCACAAACATAATACAGTTATAAAGGTCCTTTTTGGAGAATCATTTAACATTCAACATTGCTTATATAAAACTTGCCAATGATCATGCGGTATAATTTATGTAGTTTCTTTAGAAGTGATGTTTTCAGCAGGCAAGAGAAATTTGATTTTTTTCTAATTCACTTTGCTCAAACGAAAACAAATCTTTTATTTTATTTCATAGCAATCTGAGGGAATTAAAGAGAACACTACGTTGTATAGGAATTGTCACTTGCATTGCCGTTATAACATGTTTTACAATAAAGATGCGCAAACTGATTTGTCAAACACCCTGTCATAATAGGAGGATCTGCAACAGCTGATACCATGGAGGTTTAATTCGCATGAAACACCTCGTCTTGAAATGGCTATCTATCAATATACAAACTCAAATAAATTATAATATAATTATAATATCCAACATCTGACAGAAAGTGTATACCAACTTTCAAAAATAATTACTTTATAACACAATATCGACCTTATTTAGCTGTATATACAGTTTTAAATACGACAAAAATCCCATGATTTTTTTTTGTACTCTACTTTGACCACATTTGGGTAGGGGTTGGGGATATTACGAAAATATTGTAAACAAAGTAGTAACTATTCGGCAAATACAATAACCTTAGATGGAGAGGGCATACACATGTACCACTTATATACTGACTGTATCGCACGAGTTGGCTCGTGCTCTATACCCTTGACTGAACATTACACGTGTATGTATTCATTTGCTTTAATTTAAACCAATAATAAATACATTTATTTACCATTCGGTATCGACACATGATTAATATACTATGTTTGCCATTTCTCAAAATCAAAGTTTGGAAATCCTGTTGATGCTGTAGTTTCCGTACGAAATTTTTTCCCAGCCGGTGCCACCCGTGATTGGGTGGTCTTAAGCGCTGTTTTAAAATCACTTACCCCTCGCCACTGGGTGGATTTCTACCCAACCCAGTAAAAATATGTTATTAAAATTATTCAATGTAGTTTTAAAGGTACCATTAAAACAATTCAATATATTTCTTTGGAACGTCCTGTCCAATCAAAGTACGTTATTAAAACATTTAGTTTACTGATTGGGTAAAAAAACATTTTAATTTAGTTATGCTATGATGTTCCATCAAACTATTCATTGTAGTTTTGCTGGTCCCGTGAAGTAGTTGAATTTTCTTTTACAAAAACATATTTATTGATACTTGAAAACAATTCGATATAGTTTCGCATCTAGTATAGTTCATTAATGTGAAAACTGAGATTAAAATGATTCTTTAATTGCATTAAGTCAGTGCAATGCACATTTATATAATAAGTACTGCGTGTTTTATTAATTGTATGATAATAAATCATTGTTTTACAAAATAGACAATATACAACTAAATTGTAATGTCGCATGTTATCATTTTGATTTTTTTAGATAAAAACAATATTACACTGTTCAGCAATATTCATTTTTTTCTTCTGTTTTTTTATACGTAAATACGTAATAAATGGTTTCATTTCAAATTTTCTCCATACGTAGTAAATGTAGTTTGACTTTTACACTGATGACAAACAAACATCGAATCATTATGATAATGTTGGAAGTCATCACTCATGTACCGCCCACGACGAATATCTCAAAGTAAAATTAACACTTGAGACCATTCCCAACAAAATATTTTCTTCACAGGTGCGAGTGAACGTGTTAAGAATTCTCACCCAAAACCATGGAGAAAAAAATGTTTCAAACCACATTTCGTCGTTTGACAAATGAGAACAACAAGGACACCACTTGAAATATAAAATGGCGACTGACAAGGTGTTCTCGTCTTTTTAAACAAAAAAAGGTTGATGTAATTTTAAGAGTCCCAACCTGTCTCATCTACCGCTGTGAAATTTATTGATAAATACATCATTAGCGGGGGCCGCAACAGTGCATTATATAATGGATGACTTTGAATTCATTTGATATTAAAGTGACCATACAAAATTCAACAAAACTGATAAACGGCTAAGCAGTCTCTTTAATTAAGTAAACCAGTTTCTCTTGTCCCCGAAGTGTGGGCAGCGACAACACAACGGGACGAACGTCAACATGTTCACCAAAAACGGACAATCCGTGGTCATTAGAGACGATCAAAGTCGGGCTGCGGTATTTATCTTGCATTAGAAAGCGACCACCGGCATTTTAAACTTTTCACTAAGTGAAGCTTGTCGTGGCATTGAGTCATTAACTATAAAGAAACCGACTGTGTATCTATTTCAACATTGGCTAGATGAAACTTTACTTAGTACAGTAGAACGTCGTTGGCTCGAACACGGATTGCTGGAACACAATATATAGCTCGAACCACTTATCTGATTCTGGCCGATATATATGCATGTACATGTATGGTATTATGTTAAACAATATTTGGCTCGTACAATTCTTAACTCGAACTATATTTTCCAGTCTCGTCGGGTTCGAGTCATCGAAGTTCTACTGTATGTACCATTGCTATTCTATATTGAAAATAAATAAATTGTTTTTTTATATACGACGTTTTTATATATTGCAACAATTAACTACAAAGGTTATTTGAATTATATATTGACTGGTATATTATATATATGAGATATATTTCTTGTAAAATAAAATTCTATTCGTTCACTGAGTTGAATGGTCGTTTAAGTACAGTTCATCTCAGCCGTTGTTTTGTCCTCAAGTTATCATACACATAATGGACACGTGATCTTGACATGTTACATATACTTGTTTATGACAACTCACAAGACAGTGTTATTTTTAATGATGTATCAAATAATTGTACAAAAATAGTCGTACAGATAAAATGTACAGAGTGGTGTTACTGTGACATTAAATGGAGGCACCAACACATACTATATTGAAAGGAGAAAGCAATGACGAGTGGCGGTACTAACACATACTATATGGAAAGAATAAAGCAATGACGGTTTGAGGAACCAACACATACTATTTTGAAAGGAGAAAGCAATGACGGGTGGATGCACCAACACATACTATATGGAAAGAATAAAGCAATGACGGGTGGATGCACCAACACATACTATATTGAAAGGAGAAAGCAATGACGGGTTGAGGCACCAACACATACTTTATTGAAAGGATAAAGCAATGACGGGTGGAGGCAGCAACATATACTATATTGAAAGGATAAAGCAATGACGGGTGGAGGCAGCAACATATACTATATTGAAAGGATAAAGCAATGACGGGTGGAGGCACCAATACAAACTATATTGAAAAGAGAAAACAATGACGGATTGAGGTACCACAAAAACTATATTGAAAGGATAAAGCAATGACGGGTGGAGGCAGCAACACATACTACATTGAAAGGAGAAAGAAACGACGGGTGGAGGCACCAACACATACTTTATTGAAAGGATAAAGCAATGACGGGTGGAGGCAGCAACATATACTATATTGAAAGGATAAAGCAATGACGGGTGGAGGCAGCAACATATACTATATTGAAAGGATAAAGCAATGACGGGTGGAGGCACCAATACAAACTATATTGAAAAGAGAAAGCAATGACGGATTGAGGAACCACAAAAACTATATTGAAAGGATAAAGCAATGACGGGTGGAGGCAGCAACACATACTACATTGAAAGGAGAAAGAAATGACGGGTGGAGGCACCAACACATACTTTATTGAAAGGATAAAGCAATGACGGGTGGAGGCAGCAACATATACTATATTGAAAGGATAAAGCAATGACGGGTGGAGGCAGCAACATATACTATATTGAAAGGATAAAGCAATGACGGGTGGAGGCAGCAACATATACTATATTGAAAGGATAAAGCAATGACGGGTGGAGGCACCAATACAAACTATATTGAAAGGATAAAGCAATAACGGGTGGAGGCAGCAACATATACTATATTGAAAGGATAAAGCAATGACGGGTGGAGGCAGCAACATATACTATATTGAAAGGATAAAGCAATGACGGGTGGAGGCGGGTGGAGGCAGCAACATATACTATATTGAAAGGATAAAGCAATGACGGGTGGAGGCACCAATACAAACTATATTGAAAAGAGAAAGCAATGACGGATTGAGGAACCACAAAAACTATATTGAAAGGATAAAGCAATGACGGGTGGAGGCAGCAACACATACTACATTGAAAGGAGAAAGAAATGACGGGTGGAGGCACCAACACATACTTTATTGAAAGGATAAAGCAATGACGGGTGGAGGAAGCAACACATACTATATTGAAAGGAGAAAGAAATGACGGGTGGAGGCACCAACACATACTTTATTGAAAGGATAAAGCAATGACGGGTGGAGGCAGCAACATATACTATATTGAAAGGAGAAAGCAATGACGGATGAAGGCACCAACACAAACTATATTGAAAAGAGAAAGCAATGAAGGATTGAGGAACCACAAAAACTATATTGAAAGGATAAAGCAATGACGGGTGGAGGCAGCAACACATACTACATTGAAAGGAGAAAGAAATGACGGGTGGAGGCACCAACACATACTTTATTGCAAGGATAAAGCAATGACGGGTGGAGGCAGCAACATATACTATATTGAAAGGATAAAGCAATGACGGGTGGAGGCAGCAACATATACTATTTTGAAAGGATAAAGCAATGACGGATGAAGGCAGCAACACATGCTATATTGAAAGGATAAAGCAATGACGGGTGGAGGCACCAACACATACTACATTGAGAGGAGAAAGAAATGACGGGTGGAGGCACCAACACATACTATATTGAAAGGATAAAGCAATGACGGGTGGAGGCACCAACACATACTATATTGAAAGGATAAAGCAATGACGGGTGGAGGCACCAACACATACTATATTGAAAGGATAAAGCAATGACGAGTGGCGGTACCAACACATACTATATTGAAAATAGAGAAAGTAATGACGGGTGGAGGCACCAACACATACTATATTGAAAGGATAAAGCAATGACGGGTGGAGGCACCAACATATACTATATTGAAAGGATAAAGCAATGACGGGTCGAAGCACCAACACATACTATATTGAAAGGATAAAGCAATGACGGGTGGAGGCACCAACACATACTATATTGAAAGGATAAAGCAATGACGAGTGGCGGAACCAACACATACTATATTGAAAATAGAGAAAGTAATGACGGGTGGAGGCACCAACACATACTATATAGAAAGGAGAAAGCAATGACGGATGGAGGCACCAACATATACTATATTGAAAGGATAAAGCAATAACGGGTGGAGACACTTACACATACTATATTGAAAGGAGAAAACAATGACGGGTGGAGGCACCAACACATACTATATTGAAAGGAGATAGCAATGACGGGTGGAGGCACCAACATATACTATATTGAAAGGATAAAGCAATGACGGGTCGAGGCACCAACACATACTACATTGAAAGGAGAAAGCAACGACGGGTGGAGGCACCAACACATACTATATTGAAAAGGGAAAGCAATGACGGGTGGAGGCACAAACACATACTGTATTGAAAGGATAAAGCAATGACGGGTGTAGGCAGCAATACATGCTATATTGAAAGGAGAAAGCAATGACGGGTGGAGGCAGCAAAACATGCTATATTGAAAGGAGAAAGCAATGACGGGTGGAGGCACAAACACATGCTATATTGAAAGGTTAAAGCAATGACGGATGGAGGAACCAACACATACTATTTTGAAAGGAGAAAGCAATGACGGGTGGATGCACCAACACATACTATATGGAAAGAATAAAGCAATGGCGGGTGGAGGCACCAACACATACTATATTGAAAGGATAAAGCAATGACGGGTTGAGGCAGCAACACATACTATATCGAAAGGATAAAGCAATGACGAGTGGAGGCACCAACACATACTATATCGAAAAGATAAAAGCAATGACGGGTGGAGGCACCAACACGTACTATATTGAAAGGAGAAACCAATGATGGGTGGAGGCACAACACGTACTATATTGAAAGGATAAAGCAATGACGGGTGGAGGCACCAACACATGCTATATTTAAAGGGAAAGCAATGACGGGTGGAGGCACCAATACATGCTATATTGAAAGGATAAAGAAATGACGGGTGGAGGCACCAACACATACTATATTGAAAGGAGAAAGCAATGACGGGTGGAGGCACCAACATATACTATATTGAAAGGATAAAAGCAATGACGGGTGGAGGCACCAACACATACTTTATTGAAAGGAGAAAGCAATAAAGGGTGGAGGCACCAACATATACTATATTGAAAGGAGAAAGCAATGACGGGTGGAGGAACCAACACATACTATATTGAAAGGAGAAAGCAATGACGGGTGGAGGCACCAACACATACTATATTGAAAGGATAAAGCAATGACGGGTGGAGGCACCAACACATACTATATTGAAAGGAGAAAGCAATGACGGGTGGAGGCACCAACACATACTTTATTGAAAGGAGAAAGCAATGACGGGTGGAGGCACCAACACATACTATATTGAAAGGATAGAGCAATGACGGGTGAAATCAGAACCACTATTAGCAGCGATATTGACAGTTTGATACTAGCATGTTAAGGTATTGCATTAACGTTTTTGTCAATAATAATGATCATAATGATAAAATCATTAATGCAACACCTAACATCCATGTAATAATAGTTTGGTAATGTTGCTCTGAACTTCACCCGGCATTTCTTCATGTTTGATTACAGATGGTTCGATACAAACACAGAAAATATATAAGTTAGCGGCAGTTAGACAATATTTATGATTCCGTAGAACAGTCTGTTGTAGCGTGTATCATCAGATGTCCGAACATAAACAGTAAGAAAGTATGTTTCTAACAGGAAACACAGCTTTCATAGCAGACAGCATACTAACATATAAACACAATACGGGACACTCCGTGGCCGAGCGGTTCTAACGATCACTTACCTCTCACCGCTCAAGTCGTGGGCCCCAGCCCAGCTCGGTCTAAAACCCGTATGTGAAACGCTTGTCAGTTACTTGCAGAAAGTCTTCTTCGTCTGGTTAAACGTGTTATATGTAACGTGTTATGTGATGAAAAATGGAGTTAAACTCTAGTAATACTAATACTAATATAAACACAGTCAATCCATGCAATAACCATAACACGTACATTATTGCTAAGGGATAAAATGTAATGTAAACCGATGTTTGTAAAAAAAAAAATACACATGTCAAGTGGTTTTTATTTTTATATTTTCATTCACGTGTTAAGAGTAATATAAAATATAAAACTAAATTTTAACCATCTAAGTATTTAGTTTCGATTACTCACCATCAGTTAGTTAAGTCTTATGAATACGATATCAAACAATTACAAATTACTAAAATCATGAAATTATTTTTATATGTTCACTTTATTTTCTCTGTTGTTGTTTTTTTCATACACACTGAATAGAACAGATATTTTATTGACGTTTACATCATAGTATCTTATCCAATACGTGCAGTTATTTTAAGGGTCTCATTGTAAATATGTCTTCGGGCTTTATGGGCAATACAAGGCTATTACACACTATTATGTATGCCCAATGTTGCAGTAATTGAATACTTCTTTGAGATTTTCCACTCATTTCATTTAAGTTACCATAGGTTCTATAAAATAATTTATTGTGATATATCATTTACTTTTTTACATTGGATTTTGCTCAAACAATAATTTTAAAGTTGCATTCTGTATACTTTCCATTTAATAATTTGCAATACTTAATTTATTTTATATAATATGGTTGATAGTTATAAGATTAATATAATTTATCTACATTTTATTTGTAATAGAGTATATATATTTAATGTTACCTATATATGTGTGTTTTAAACTGAAAAAACATCAGTCAATCAAGTAATAAGAAATTGTATAACCAAAATATATTATTATATAACCGAAATGTAGTATATAAAGGTCACATCCACCAAAGGTCACATCCACCAAAGGTCACATCCACCAAAGGACACATCCATCAAAAGACACATCCACCAAAGGATACATCATCCAGTCACATTCACCAAAAGACACATCAACCAAAGTACACATCCACAAGACGCATCCACCAAAGGACATGTCTACCAGACACAGCTATCAAAGGACACATCCACCAAAAGGCACATCCACCAAAGGGCACATCTACCAGACACATCCATCAAAGAACACATTCACCAAATGACACTTTCATAAAAGGACAAATCCACTAAAGAACACAGCCGCCAAAGGACAAATCCACCAGACATATCAATCAAAGGACACATCCACCAAATGACACATTCACAAAAGGACAAATTAACCAAAGAACACACCCGCCAAAGGACAAATATACCAGACGCATCCATCAAAGGACACATCCACCAAAAGACACATCCACCAAAGGACACATCTACCATCACATCACTCAAAGGACACATCCACCAAATGACACATCCACAAAAGGACAAATCCACCAAAGGACACAGCCGCCAAAGGACACATCTACTAAAGGACACATCTACCAGACACATCTATCAAAGGACACATCCACCAAATGACACATTCACAAAAGGACAAATCCACCAAAGGACATAGCCACCAAAAGACATATCCACAAAATGACACATCATCCAGCCACATCCATCAAAAGACACATAAACCAAAGTACACATCCATCAAATGACACATTCACAAAAGGACAAATCTACCAAAGGACACATCGACCAAAGGACACATCATCCATTCACATCCACCAAAAGACACATCTATCAAAGGATACATCCACCAAAAGACACATCTATCAAAGGATACATCCACCAAAAGACACATTCACAAAAGGAAAAATCCACCAAAGGACACATCCACCAAAAGACATATCCACTAAAGGACACATCATCCAGTCACATCCACCAAAAGACACATCTACCAAAGAACACATCCATAAGATGCATCCACCAAAGGACATGTCTTCCAGACACAGCCATCAAAGGACATATCCAACAAAAGACACATTCACCAAATGACACATCTACCAGACACTTCCATCAAACGACACATTCACCAAATGACACATCTACCAAAAGACACATCTAACAAAGTACACATCCACAAGATGCATCCACCAAAGGACATGTCTACCAGACACAGCCATCAAAGGACACATCCACAAAAAGACACATCCAACAAATGACACATCTACCAGAAACATCCACAAAAAGACAAATCAACCAAAGGACACAGCCGCCAAAGGACACATCCACCAAAGGACACATCTACCAGACACATCTACCAAAGTACACATCCACAATATGCATCCACCAAAGGACATGTCTACCAGACACATCCATCAAAGGACTCATCCACCAAAAGACACATCCACCTAATGACACATCTACCAGACACGTCCACAAAAGGACAAATCCACAAAATGACACAGGCGCCAAAGGACACATCCACCAAAGGACACATCTACCAGACACATCTATCAAAGGACACGTCCACCAAATGACACATTCACAAAAGGACACAGTCACCAAAGGACATATCTACCAGATATATCTACTAAAAGACACATCCACCAAAGTACACATCCATCAAATGATACATCCACCAAAAGACACATCCACCAAAAGACACATCCACTTAAAACATCATCCAAAAGACACATCCACCAAAAGACACACCCATCAAAGGACACAGGCGCCAAAGAACACATCAACAAAAGACTCATCCGCCAAAGGACACATCTACCAAAGGACACATCCACAAAAGGACACATCCACCATAACGCTACTCTGAAGTACAAAATGGACTGCACGAGATAATTTTTAATGGGTTATGGCCTTTTTAATTTTTCTGAGCGTTTTTTTATCCGTCTGCGGACATATTTTGTGATCGACATTTCTCTGCAACCAATCACCGAAATTCAATGAAACTTCACAATGGTTACTGGTACCAAGCCTAGTTATGCATATTGTCGGCATGTTGCGCGAGAAAAATATTTCAATAAGTTATGGTTCTTTGAATTTTGTTGTCGCTGTTTCTCGGCAACCATTCGCTGGAATTCAATGACACTTCGTAAAAGTGATTGCTTACTCTAATTGGTTAACTGTGTCAAAGCGGGCAGCAGAAGGGTGCAATAACTGTGCCAGGGCGCCATCTTGGGGTATTCATCACCTTCAGTGATATTTCTAGTTTATTGTTGTTTCGGTTTATCTAACACCAATGTATGTGTTTGTATCACTATTTACATATTTCGTTACAGTGATAATGGGTTTTGTTCATTTTGAAAATGCATTTTAAAAGTTAAAGTCATATTTTATCCACTTTAGCACTTACGAATAACGAACAGGTCAATCTGCTTGCGAATATAACACCGTCTCGCCGACCGTCTACTTCCTATCATTCCCACTTTATGAATATGCATGCTATCTTAGATTACAGACAAAAGTCAATTACATGTTACGTTGATCTAATACAATGCAGATTGGCACGAATAGGCCGTTAATGGAAGAAGACCTTAGCTTTCACGTAGTTACTTAACAAATTACTTAGTATAATATGCTCATCATTTCTATTTGCTTGGTTCATACATTACATAGTTGGCTATAATCTTGCATGTTTTAAAGGAATACATGTTTTCCAGCATTGCATAATTTAGCTTTTTATACGCTAATCACAGATAGATGGGCAATAATATGAAACAGCACTTAAAGTCACTTCTTATAGTCACGTAATGTTTAACTGCCGTTATATAGTTTTACAGCTGGTGCTAATTATTGTGCATCTAACACAAAATAAAGTTTATTGTAGTGTCTCGTCCAACCTTTATAGACGGCTATGACCAAGCTTTATGAGTGCATGTAGCTAAACACATGGCATGATGCACGTATTTATACATGCTCTGTGTGTAGAAATAGGTATTATATACCGATATGTGTAGATGCCTTGATAAGAAAATACGCTATGGTCAAAGGAGACCTGCCATGCAAAACACAAATCCATTTTAACTGCGCAAATTCAAATAGTGCATTGACCAATCAAATTAAGGATATTTACGAACATACAATTGCAACGTTTTCATTGGTAAGCCTGTACTATCATACGAAAAAAACAGGACTATTGCTTTGTCTTTGCATCAATGCGTAATAGATAGTAAACGATTTTTACTTTAACTCATGTTTTTACATTAATATATGTGTTATTAATGACAAAATACCATCTTACAAGCTACCTCCGGCTTCATTCTGTTTTTATCCTAATGTATATCAGTTTTTTTATCTAGTTATGTAGTAAATTTTATTTTATTTTTGAAACTGAAATAATTACATGTGAGATCTGATAATTATTAATCCAAATGGCACACACTTTGCAACTGTAAATTATTATTCCAAATGGAAAAAAAACTTGACAAGAACCTATTACTTTCATTCCAATTCAAAAATATTGCAGTAGAAGGTTGTATTCTGCAACTATAAAGAAATAAAATGTGTATAAAACAAGGAATCACACCAAGAAGCCGTAAACATTTAACCAAATATTTATTGATTAAATTCTTCATCATGGTGTACCTGACGAGGATAAACAGTAGTCTTAAAACGTAGAGTAAACCAACAAATCATTAGCTTATCATTGCATTAAGATGAATCGGCGTTAATGAAAATGAGGTGATTTTATTGTAAAGTGTACGCAAAGTAACGCTGTTTAATTAATTCAAACTTAGTAATGGGTAATTAAATGTGAGGAATGGAGCACATGCAATTAATGGATGCTATAAGACTTACGTTCAGTAGTAAGGTTTGTTTAGTCATTTTAGCTCATGCAGTAATATTATCGTTCGTTTTAGGTACATTACCATCAGAAACCAAAGCATACTGATGATTTGGGGGTATTGTAACTACTTTTGTTTACTCCATATACTATTTACCCGTATACTAGGTAAAGTTTCCCCCAATTGAATTTTCCCGCTGACTTCCAGTACGATATTAAAATAACAATATTGCTTGTATTTTGCCATTGTACTGGATGTGTTCTTTGGATATTGTGTCTCCTGTAAGATAACGTTTGATGTGTGTGCGTGCGTGCGTGCGTGCGTGCGTGCGTGCGTGCGTGCGTGCGTGCGTGCGTGCGTGCGTGCGTGCGTGCGTGCGTGCGTGCGTGCGTGCGTGCGTGCGTGCGTGCGTGCGTGCGTGCGTGCGTGCGTGCGTGCGTGCGTGTGTGTGTGCTTGCGTGTGTGTGTGTGTGTGTGTGCGAATGCATTAGTGTTTATTCAAAGATAAATATGAAAACGAAATAATCTTCCACACATTTAATCTTGTATAGACATTTTTAAAGGAAACTTGTTTTCGGTTCGTTTCCCAATTTAGCCAAGAGATCAGGTATTTTGTATATTCAGAATTAAATTAGCACACTAAGAACTTCAGTTAATTAGATGAAGCCATGGGAGAGGTAATCTACGCGACGCTGATTGGTTGTTTTATGACACGGTAGCAGGTTTGGTACAGAGAGTACAACAAACGTTGTTTATCGATGATCCTTTGTCAGATTTGATTATACACTTTTCAGAACTCAGAAATATCACCCACCGCACAGATATCCGTAGGCGTATGAGTCGGGGGCAGGGGGGGGCGCCCCCTCCCATGTTCATGTGGGATGGGGCATATACTTTCTCATGCATATTCATACATTCTCTCCTGAATTTCCCCGTGGGCCACCCAATATCTATTAAACAACTGGCTGAAATCAGTTAATTAACCACAAAAACATACACATAATATTGTGAAAACATTTTTGTTCCATAAACTAGTATAGCACGACCTTGTCATTATCGTGGTTTGTTCCCAAATGGAATGCTGTTCAAAGCTGTGTTTTACAAAACTTTTGTCGTAAGTTTTTTTATAACACACCCGTGGTGGTTGTGTCTCCGAATACAACTACTTATTTTGGTATATATATCTGATCATTTATATTTAATTTAAAATGTATTCTATTGTATTGTTTCACATCTTACTTCCGTCTTTACTGGATTTGATGATCGGTTCTATTGTATTGTATTGGCGAATTTCATTTCCTTGATCCATTCATCTTAATGAACAAAAGTACATTACAGTTAATGTTCTCGTGTTTTCTTATAAACAATAAATACAATTAAACTGAGCAGATCAATCAGTTTGCCATGGGTCCTTCAGTTTGTATCCTGATTATTTTAATATAAGACATTATGATAATTACAGATAAAGGATAAAAAATAAAGGAAAATGTCAGACTTTTCGATATTACTTTACATATTGTAAATGTGATATTTTTGTTAAGGCTTAAGTTAATGAGTTATTTAAAACACTACATGACATTATCTATTTAATCCAATTGTAACGTGAGATAAGATGATTGATGATATAAAGACAAGAAATTTAGTTTCCTTAATTAATAAATATTCATTATCATATTCACATTATATATATTTACGTTCTCATATTTTTCTGTTCTCTTTAAAGGGATACACGACAATTTGGATACTTTATCACTTAACATTATATCTGAAAAATCTTCATGATTCACGTATAAATTTAAAGACATCTGTATAATAAAATTTGGAAAGGGAGATAACCTTGGTAGTGTATTAGCTCAGACGATAACGCGTCTATCAATCAAGAGGTCGTAAGTTAAAATCCCCGACCGGCAACAGTCTCCGTGATGATTGATAAACAATATGTGTCGCATTATCATTTATCTCTCACCACTGATTCAAATGAAAGTTTCAGTTACTTGCGGAAATGGAATATGCTACAGTACAGGTTAACTTTTCAGGATCCCAGGCAACAATGATTAGATTAACTGATCGTCTGTTAGCCATCGATGGCATAAAAATGACGCTAAATAGTCAATCAATCAAGCAATCCTATTTCACATATCTGCGGTCTTCTAAGATAAAATGTGCAGTCTATATTTTGATTCCATTAGTTTAAATCCCGTCTATTCCCGTCCATGGTATCCAACGAATTAGGCCTGTTCAACCCCAATGAAAAAGCAGTAATGTCTATGTCCCGCAATTCGTTAACCAAACTGCGACGTCAATCAACTTTTCCTGAAGCAACTAACATGCTCAAAGCTCATTGCTATGTAACGGCCCGTTCGACAGTCCAGGTACGAAAGAAAAGGAATCGCAGAAAAATATCAATTTTTATTTTGAATGATTTTTATTTATATTTCCAAACCTAGCATGGAGCAACTAGTTTTATGAAAACTGTTTATACTTTCTAAATATGTCTCAATAAATATCATTTGAACATTTATATATTTATATTGATATTCGCGTATATGTGCGAAGGTTTATTTGCATAAACACCAATCAAGGCTGATGTCAACATTGCCGTGTGTCCCTTTCAGTTTAATTCATAGATTTCCTTCAGTTGTTACAGTTGTTCACTGAGGCGTCTGCTGTAAATCTGTATCATCGTACCCTCAGTTGTTACAGTAGATCACTGAGACGTTTGCTGTAATTCTGTATCATAGATTTCCCTCAGTTGTTACAGTACATCACTGAGGCGTCTGCTGTTATTCTGTATCATCGATTTCCCTCAGATGTTACAGTAGATCACTGAGGCGTCTGCTGTAAATCTGTATCATAGAATTCCCTCAGTTGTTACAGTAGATCACTGAGTCGTCTGCTGTAATTCTGTATCATAGAATTCCCTCAGTTGTTACAGTAGATCACTGAGTCGTCTGCTGTAATTCTGTATCATCGAATTCCCTCAGTTGTTACAGTAGATCACTGAGGCGTCTGCTGTTATTCTGTATCATAGATTTCCCTCAGTTGTTACAGTAGATCACTGAGGCGTCTGTTGTAATTTTGTATCATAGATTGCCCTCAGTTGTTACAGTAGTTCACTGAGGCGTCTGCTGTAAATCTGTATCATAGATTTCCCTCAGTTGTTACAGTAGATCACTGAGACGTCTGGTGTAATTCTGTATCATAGATTTCCCTCAGTTGTTACAGTAGATCACTGAGGCGTCTGCTGTTATTCTGTATCATCAATTTCCCTCAATTGTTACAGTAGATCACTGAGGTGTTTGCTGTAAATCTGTATCATATATTTCCCTCAGCTGTTACCGTAGATCACTGAGGCATCTGCTGTTATTCTGTATCATAGATTTACCTCAGTTGTTACAGTAGATCACTGAGGCGTCTGCTGTAATTCTGTATCATAGATTTCCCTCAGTTGTTACAGTAGATCACTGAGACGTCTGCTGTAATTCTGTATCATAGATTTCCCTCAGTTGTTACAGTAGATCACTGAGGCGTCTGCTGTAAATCTGTATCATTATTTCCCTCAGTTGTCACCGTAGATCACGGAGGCGTCTGCTGTAATTCTGTATCATCGATCTCTCTCAGTTGTTACCGTAGATCACTGAGGCGTCCGCTGTAACTCTGTATCATCGATTATATATCTAAGTTTGTTTGTTTGTTTGAATACTTAGTGTCATTTTTATGCTATCAATGGCCAACAGACGATCGGTTAACCTAACCATTATTTCCTTGGATCCTTAAAAGTTTACCTAGTACTCGAGCATGTTGTCCATCTCCGCAAGTGACTGATAACTTCCCCCACTTGAATCAGCGGTGAATGACAATGAGATGCGGTGTCATATCATGAGTGACACTGTGGCCGAGAGAGGATTCGAATATCAGTTTAAGATAACAGTATATATCTGTATAACTTGTGTCTGTAACTGACAGATAACGTGTGATTTTATATATGCAGTATAGTTTTGTAGGTCGCACGTTTAACGTTAGTTAATAGTACTGAACTTACTTTATAACGGTATATATTTAATACTTGCAGATATGTCAATCAAGCGTATTCCAATATGGCTGATTGTAACTATGTGGATAAGTTTATTCAGGATCGGACAAGTACATGGCGGGGCTAACGGAACATGTAATTTGGAAATGTATGGAAATGACAGAGCCGCCTATTGGGCATGCGCCGCCCAGTTTGCTCACCAGTCTAACTGGTTCCCGTCCCCAATCGCTGGATTGTTCAGTTATGAGGTAAGCAGTAATTAATACTGTTTTTTCTTTATAAATATATACACGAGTTAAAACATATAAACTGCAATGTAATGACAATATGACGTTACCAGAAATATTCCAGCGTACATACTGGGGAAATTACTAAAAATCGAAAGAACGTTTTTGTATTTGTGGGAACCATTGTTTTCATTCAAATATTTTCATCAAGCAGAATTTTAGATACAATTTGATATCATATTCATGTTTGCGCATGTAACACTTCTCTTTGGTTTAAATTTCTAAATTATGACTTACAGCTTGGTAAAATAATGAAAATATACGACAATGCCATTCCGCAGAATAAATATGCATGTGTTCTCTTTTTCGATATATCCAGTCAAACTATAACATTATCACCATCACCACTTGCCTCTCGCCGCGGAAGTTCATGGGTTCATAGTTCACGGGGTCCTAGCTCAGTCAAGACTCTATGTATAACAGTTTGTTAAAAAGAGCGACGATTGATCTACTCAAAGTCATATATGTTAGTTTGTATCTGAGATTACCTCCAAAACTGGAGTCCATGCATAACCTATAAATAAATGTAAAGTTAAATAAAAATGACGAATCTTATAACAATTCATGCAGTTGAAATATATATAAAAAAAATATTACAGATATGGAACGGATACGACGGGTTTTGGCAGAATGGCGCTGTCTTGGAGACGATTGTCAACTTTGTTGCCAATACAAACAACACAAACACTCGATACATGAGTGCAATCAAGGGAGGTGAGCGTAATTTGTACAGTCTTCTTGAAGCATACGGCCCCTATCCATCGTTTGACGACATGGGATGGTACGGTTTAAGCTATGCCAGAATCTATGAAGTTCTTGGGGACGATCAGTTTCTTCAAGATGCTAAGGATATATTTGATTGGAGTTGGACGACCGGCTGGGATAGCAGCGGTAACTGTTCAGGAGGTTTTTGGTTCGACAACTTGTTCTCTTCCAAACAAACTATTACTAATGTCCAGATGTTGCAATTAGCAGCAAAACTGTACAGATTTACCGGCACGGAAGACTACCAAACAAAAATGGGCCAAATTTACAGATTCATACAGCATAATAATCTTATAAACATGAGCACATACCTGATAAGTGACGGAGCGACAGACAATTGTACGCAAGATGGCGTGTATGGCCCTACATATAACAGCGGCGTTATGATTGGTGGTCTTGTCGAAATGAACAAGGTTACTAATAATAGTAATTACCTCGACTTGGCCTACAAAATGGCGATTGCAGTGCTAGAACGTTATTGCGACTCGACAGGAATCCTTGTTGAATATTGCGAGCCTAACTGTAACGATGACGAAATAATGTTTAAAGGAATCTTTGTTCGCAACCTTAGATACTTTATGGATATTATTGATGATCCAATAATACGTGAATACTTCCAGAGTTGGTTAGAATTACAAGTTCAGGCAATAGCTGAAAGAAGCATTTGCGACCAAGTACCAATTTCACAATGTAACATAACATTTAAAGACGGACCATCGTATTTCAATAAATCTGGACCAGTGTTTTCTACTGATTGGCGAGGTCCCTTTAAGGTTGGAGCCCCCATGCAACAAACTTCAGCTATGGATTTATTTAATTCGGCAATATCCCCAGGTACTATATGCGAGGGGAAGTTCTGTGACTATGACCCGTATTATCCTCCCCCGGAACCCCTCACCTGCGGAAGTCACCCGTGCCCTACGGACGAGGATTGCTGCGAGTACAGCCCCTATAGCTCATACACATGCTGCGCTCTAGGTCAGAAATGTAACAAACAAACTGGGATATGCGAATAGGAAACGTCAGTTCTAATAGCTCATATATGCTGCGATTTTGTACAAAAATGTAATAAAAAAAATTAAATATGCTAAAAGGAAAAGTCAGAAATTATAGCACATATACATGGTGCGTTGCAAGACAAAAATGTTATAAAAAATAAACTGGTATGCGAATATAAAAAAGTAATTTCCTTTAGCTGATATACATGCTGCCCTGTTGGAAAAAAATGTAATGATAAAACTTGAAAATGTTAATAGGAAACGTAATATCTTATAGCATAAACACATGCCGCACTGTAATACATGCCGCACTGTTACAAATGCCGCACTGTAATACATGCCGCACTGTAAGACATGCCGCACTGTAATACATGCCGCATTGTAATACATGCCGCACTGTAATACATGCCGCACTGTTACAAATGCCGCACTGTAATACATGCCGCACTGTAAGACATGCCGCACTGTAATACATGCCGCATTGTTACACATGCCGCACTGTAATACATGCCGCACTGTAAGACATGCCGCACTGTTACACATGCCGCACTGTAATACATGCCGCACTGTAATACATGCCGCACTGTTACACATGCAGCACTGTAATACGTGCGGCACTGTAATACATGCCGCACTGTAAGACATGCCGCACTGTTACACATGCCGCACTGTAATACATGCCGCACTGTAATACATGCCGCACTGTTACACATGCAGCACTGTAATACGTGCGGCACTGTAAGACATGCCGCACTGTTACACATGCCGCACTGTTTCACATGCCGCATTGTAAACCATGCCGCACTGTAATACATGCCGCATTGTAAGACAGAATTGTAACGAAAACACTGGAATATACTCAAGGAAATGTCAATCCTTAACATTTTTATATCGATGACTTATAACAAATGGCGTTGCAAATATATAACTTTGCGTGATTTGGGTATTGCTTATTGTATATTCAGTTACCTGGGTTTTGGGGAAGACCTGCAATTGAATATCGTTATCTTTGTTGCAGTCGTATGGATACATTGAACGATTTAAGCCACAAACATGTCCATTTTTTTAAAAAAATATTTTCGATATTTTGTTCATCTTTTGGCATCATTATTCTTACAAAGAAAAATAGGGGGTATGGGTAATTTTAGGTGGAATCAATATTATTTCTTGATAAAGATTCATTTTTCGTTACTTCAAAAAAGTGTACAATTGTACGATAGTAGCCCTATTTAAACATAATATAATCATTTTCTGATGTTATCAGATATAAACATTTTTAAAATAAACCGAATTATGCACTTTTTAAGGTCATAAGTATTTCTTTAAAATTCATGGAAGCTATGCTTTTTTTTATTAATTCTGAAAGTTAAATCATTTTTTATCAAAATTTACAAAATATTAGATTTTAAGTAGGTTTCTTCAAATAAAACGGTACAAAAAGAGCACGGCAACATACCTTTATGTGATCAATTTCATCTTAGATATTAATATATACGGGTTTTAACTGAATTAAAAACGTCTAATTACTTTCATTCTAACCTGCCAAAATCCTAAAGCCTCAGGCTCGTATATTATCTACGGCTAATCTACACACGACAGGTGCTAAGTTTATAGCCACGTGATCATTGAACGCCAGTTAACTCTTTATATAAATCAACGTTTGTTTATTCAATTATAGTCATTTAATGAAATTTAATTACGGTTAAATAGCATAAGTGTTTCAACATTATCCTTGTATTCAATGTGTACATGTTCCATAGTAACAATTTACCATTTCTAATACATATAAAATCAATATATATTTACTTATACATATAAAATCAATATATATTTACTAATACATATAATATCAATATATATTTACTTATACATATAATATCAATATAAATTTACTTATACATGTAATACCAATATATATTCTACTTATACATATAATATCAATAAATAATTACTGATACATATAGTATCAATATATAATTACTCATAGATTTAATGTCAATATATAATTGCTTATATATATATATAATATCGAATTGAATATACATTACCTAATACATATACTATCAATATATAATTACCAATACATACAATATCAATATATAATTTCTACTACATATAATATCAAATTGAATATATATTTGCTAATATATATATATATATATATATATATAATGTCAATATATATTTACTAATATATATTATGTCAATATATATTTACTAATATATATAATGTCAATATATATTCACTAATACATAAAATGTCAATATATAATTACAAATACATATACTATTAATATATAATTACTAATATATATATATATAATGTTAATATATTATTACTAATATATTTACTATAAATATATTATTACAAATACATATAATGTCAATATAAAATTACTAATATATATAATGTCAATATATATTCACTAATACATATAATGTCAATATATAATTACAAATACACATAATGTCAATATATAATTACTAATACATATAAGTTCAATATATTATTACAAATACATATAATGTCAATATATAATTACTAATACATATAAGTTCAATATATATTCACTAATACATATAATGTCAATAGATATAGTATCGATATATAATTACTAATACATATCATATCAATGTGTAATTACTATTACATATAATAGCAATATAATTACTAGTCAGTAAGTAAAGTTTAGTCACGTACATATAGGCCTTCGGCCCATCATACAACTATACAATAGGCACATACACAAGAGTGACCAACAACATCCTTTCTTGAATTTTCATACACTGTACATTCCATGAAAAAATCAAATTCAGATTCAATTACTTAACTATTTCTCTGAGAACATATTGGACAAAATCTAAAATTTCTATCTAACCCAGTATGACGACCTTTTTCAATCATAAGATTATGCGTGGATGTTCTAAATTTTACCAACGTCTGTCTTAAAGTCTAATGATAAGTCTAAAAAAAATATTTTTCAGTATTTAACAATGATTTAAAGTTTCTATATATATCGGCTTTACTTATACCTTTCAAGGATTCAAACCACTTCTACAAGTAACAGTCGCGTATCCTTTGTTTAAACAATTCAATGAACGCACTTGCATTACCAACAACTTGAGCAATCCAAGCATATCCAAATCCTAGTGAATATAACAAATATCGTATATGACTAGCCCACGTTTTGCGTCCGAAGTCATTAAGACGTTTTAGCATGATATAACATTGATATGGATCCATATGTAATATTTTGAGCCAGTATTTGATACACTGTGGCATATTGTAGTGCAAATTGGTAGACGGCCACATTCGCCATAAACAAAACAACATATAATAACAATATATAACTACTAATCCATATAATACCAATATATAATTATATTATTCGATAATTGTAGTATAGCCCATGTATTTGTATTACAAGTATTTTATCAACACTGTTGTTTTGTGTGTGTACTTGTTTTGTGTGTGTACTTGTTTTTGTGTACTTGTTTTGTGTGTGTACTTGTTTTTCAAAATTCTGTTGAAAGTTATTCCGCAGATTATATACAAGTGATTGGTTTAAAATAACTATTAGTTGGTTGTCCACTTATTATTCTCGTTGTCGTAGGTGCGACGGGGTAGGGGCGCGGGGCTGGTGACAACCATTATTCGTTCAACATACTTATATGTATAAGTGAATATTTAGAGGTTATTGTGAGTCCAAAATACAATGATAAAACAAAATTTGCAGCATATGTCCGGGCTCAAATTCTTCACTAGTTCAAGACCTGCAAGTATAAAAAAGCAATCATACTTTGGCCAGTATTTATTTTTAAATTTAATTGATTTTTTTTAGACCTATCAATTTCCAGAGTAATAACATGTTAACTATTCGTCCACGAGGCAGTTCGAACCAACAATTCTAAAATGACACAGAATTGCCTAGACATCTGCTTTCAGCATCACCATTTCAGTGGTTATTTCTAAAATACTGACCATTTAACACATGGTAGGAAAACAACAATAATATCAATACAAATCCCTGAAAAGGTAGTAAAAGATAGCTAAAGTTTTTTTTCTACTTTTTTTATCCGGAGCCTTTAAGGGAGGTAATTGTGGTGTGAGTCCTGAAGCGGAGTTGAAGATTCAACATTAACTCAATGCAATTTCTATGAAGCTAAATGCATCCTCATATACCCATATCTGCACTACTTCTGAAATAAAGTTGTTGTACATGTAACAGATGGTATTAGTCTGTAAAAAGCGAGAATTCTTATTCATTCAAGATTAAGTTATATAAGAACTTGACTATGTCATAACAAGTCTCAAACATTTACAACTACATGGAAAAGCGAACAAGTGTCCAGCAATATTCCTACATGTAACAGCACCTGAATACATACAATCCATTGGCATACAGACACGTGACAACAGTATTACCTAATAAGAACAGCCAGAAGTAAAACCTCCACTGGGGAGCATTAACCTCGTTCTTTCTCCGTCGTCACATCGTAAAACGAGGCGGTGGAATTAAAAGTTAAAGGAAACGTTTTCAGGCTTTATTTCTTCATAGCCTCTCGGAAATGTTTAATTGATACTATGTTTTTATTTACATCAAATATTTACAAAGTTTTGCATGTATACTTTACAGCACAAACATTATTATAGATAAAACATACACATATATACACACACACATACTGTTAAAATCATATATATTTTTCGAAGTTTGTTTTTCGGAATTATGATTTTTTTAAGACTATTCACCTGTCGCTAGAAATATTCATTCATAGTAAACCTATGATAAAGATGTCTCTTAATTACAAAACTAAAGTGTTTATTTAAAGTTTGCTTTCAAATTAATAAATATGTACTCGAGCCTGAGAGCTTTTACTTGCTTTCGCCGTTACAAGATTGTCGAACTTGACCTTCATCATTGTCTTGGTATATGAGTATTCCAGGCAAAACTGAGATATGAATTTAGTCGTCAGTGAAAACAGATTAATCATGGGTTTCTGGATGACATTCCCACCAATACTAACAATTAACCGTTGTTTGTGTGAGATATGAGTCAACAATAAGGGTAATATAAACGGTAGCCTTAATTATCTTTGACAGTTACCGTTGTTAATAACAGTAGATCCCGCACGTCATAATCATATAGGTTAATGGGTAAAAAACAATATTATTAATTTTTATTATTAATGTTATATATTTCTAATTTTAATTAAATCTAACAGCTAATGATGTTACTCATAATACCAGATGAAGTATATCATAAATAGATGAACAAATGGATAAAAACAGTAAACGTAATGATGAAAAAAGAAATTAAACTGAAAACATTGTTGTCTTAACAGCGCTTTAATCGGTATGATAATTGCATCTGCATTATCAATGTTTTGCTGCCATTAGATGTCCCTGATGATAAATATAATCATGATTCATAATAATGATAATTGATATGTACATACATGGGTGATCCAAAGTTCGATGACACTGTTAATATGGACGAAACAGAGGAACATGTGTTCTTGATATGCCGCCGCACCTTTGTTTTACCTAAGGCGACTAGACGTGCACTGTTTTACTTTGATACCAAACAAAATCAATACTTTGTATAATCATAAGCACAAATGCAAGGGCTATATATATATATATATACATTTGTTAACCTTCACTTTATTTGAAGTTACTTATATGTTTGCATGCGTTACTGTCAGTAAGATTGGTACCTTGGCATATTCCATAAGTAAGACAAGACACGCCCGGCAAGAGACGTAACATCCAAAAAACAAGGAAACAAACACAATCTATACATATCAACGGCAGCATGGTAACTACTGCAATACCAACATACAGAATACGTGACGTCAGGGGTCATCGCATTGGAATGGTCAGACGCTTACCCACCACAAGGACTTTAAACCTGGTTTACGGACACACCCAAGGTTGCTGTCCACCCAGATGTTAGGGTGTAGTTAAATGTTAAAACGCTATGAACGGTAGCATGCCTAGATTAGTAACATGAACTCATTTATATATTATAGGACTCATTTCCACAGTGTTAAAAGTCTATAACACTGTTTCTTCTTCCAGAATATTTAGTAATTTTACTCTTTGTCTAACCTACGTTCAGTAATTTCAATGAACAATTACACCAACAACGCCTACCTCTGTAAATAAACAGGAAACAAAAATATACCAGACAGATGATAGTCTGTCGTTTTTAAGGTTTTTATGGATATATTTTATCTAGAAAATATTCTAGATATTTAACAGTGCTTTCCGAAACACACAAATCCTTTCAATGGAATCAACTTTTTAAGTACGTTTTTCATTAAAAAAAAAAGAAACAAACTTTTTGCATCAAGACACGCACTGATACAAAAGCATCAATGAATCTCTTAATATATCACTAAAAAGGATTTCTGACAGGTGTACAGAAGTTTAAGTTCACAAATTTCTTCGAAACAGACACACGACGCTACCTGGTTCAGTAGTTATCGCAACATTTCCACCAGGATTTTTTTTATATTTAGTTTAAAAGTCTAAAATAAAAATATTGTTTTAAAATATACGCAAATATGTTTCAATTACAATCAGGGTTTGCAGTAATAATATATTGCTCTGTTTGTCGTAAATGATGTGTATGCGTGCGTGCGTGCGTGCGTGCGTATGTGCGTGCCCGTGTAAGTGCGTGCGTGCGTGTGTGTCTATTCTATAGTTGTTTATCGTTACTTTTCCATACTTTGACTGTTGTATGAATGGCGTTGCTGTTTCCTTTCTTATCTTCAGCATTATCTCATAGTTATCTTTAGGCTAATTCTTGTTTTAATTAGTTATACGTGGTTATATAGTTGTATTAGTTATACATGGCTATATAGTTGTATTAGTTATACATGGTTATATAGTTTTATTAGTTATACATGGTTATATAGCTGTAGTAGTTATGCATGGTTATAAAGCTGTATTAGTTATACATGGCTATATAGCTGTAGCAGTTATACATGGTTATATAGCTGTATTAGTTATACATGGTTATATAGCTGTAGAAGTTATACATGGTTATATAGCTGTATTAGTTATACATGGTTATATAGCTGTAGAAGTTATACTTGGTTACATAGTTGTTTTAGTAATACTTGGTTATAAAGTTGTATTAGTTATACATGGTTACATAGTTGTATGATTAATACATGGTTACATAGCTGTATTAGTTATGCATGGTTACAAAGCTGTATTAGTTATACATGGTTATATAGTTGTATTAGTTATACATGGTTACATAGCTGTATAAGTTATACATGGTTACATAGTTGTATTATTTATACATGTTATACAGCTGTATTAGTTATACATGGTTACATAGCTGTATTAGTTATACATGGTTACATAGTTGTATTATTTATACTTGGTTACATAGTTATTTTAGTTATACTTGGTTACAAAGCTGTATTAGTTATACATGGTTATATAGCTGTAGTAGTTATACATGGTTATATAGCTGTATTAGTTATACATGGTTATATAGCTGTATTAGTTATACATGGTTATATAGCTGTATTAGTTATACATGGTTATATAGCTGTATTAGTTATACATGGTTATATAGCTGTATTAGTTATACATGGTTATATAGCTGTATTAGTTATACATGGCTATATAGCTGTATTAGTTATACATGGTTATATAGCTATATTAGTTACACATGGTTATATAGCTGTATTAGTTATACATGGTTATATAGTTGTATAAATTAAGTAACTTAGAAACATTTGTTTATAATAGGCAATGTATATTTTATTATTCATTATGTAGTTAAACACGTCGTAGTGTTTAATTTTATTGATCAGCGTTGCGTTCAGTACATTTAGCGTTCCACCTCCCTTAGTTACGGTAGCAATATTCTAGCGTCCAAGAAATTAGAGCTTCGTGAATCTGTTGGGTATTTTGTTTGTTAAAGTGCTTAAAATTGTCATATTTCTTTGTACATAATTATTTATGAGAACATTGGAACTTTTTTATGAGTTCTTCCAAGTTTGGATGACATTTGGTACAGTTTGATGAAGATAATTATAACAGTTTCAATATGCGTAGTGATACACTGCAGCAAATTGGCAAAATTGTCAAAAATGAAGGGATGTCATCAAACCATCGAAATTGTGATAAAGCAATCCGGTCAATCCCATGTAATCTATGGAAACAAAACACTTTTAGAACATTTAGCATTGTGTTCAGTTTTCAAAAAGTGTAAGTCTCTATAAATTAAACAGTACAAAATAAGTTGGTGTGTGAGACGTAGACGGCAAATATACATGTATGTACATCTGCTGCTGGAATCCCCTAATTTATTGTCTAATGCGGCGTGCTTGTTTGATGTTGAGCGAGTGTGCAGGAAAATAAATTAGATAGTAAACGTTTAACGGTAATGAAAGCAGCCCATGTTAAGGTTTGGATTCGACATAGGGCTACGGTAAAGCATACCCGAGTTCCCATTACATTATGTCATATATTGAATCGTGTAAGAGATGAATAACCACTTGTCAATGGCTACATTGTGATGATAAGTCATACAAAAATGTGGGGTGGGGTGGGGGTGCTGCACTTATCAAATCGTAGTTAAGATAGTTATATTTTGTTAAATAAGGTAAATGTATGTTTAAAAGTAGGCGTATATTATCAGGACACATCCGCCAAGACCATTAATAGATACAATCATCGTAAAAAGTACAATGGATACATACTGAAGAAGTGACAAAAGTGGTCATCGTATGTATTAGATTGGTCAGTTACGCAATCCGTCACTAGGGGGCTTAATTAGAAGTAACATTAAGATAATAAAACAACCATTACGTATCAAAAACATAGACTGCATGAAATATTTATACTACGAACATAGCCATAGTTACCGTCCTCGGTTATGTCAGTGGTACAATTTTACTACGGACTTAAAAATAGATGCCGCCCTTGGTTATGTCAGTGGCTCAATTATACTACGGACATAGCAAGAGTAACCGCTCTTGCTTATATCAGTTGCTCAATTATACTACGGATATAGCAAAAGTTACAGCCATTAGTTATGTTATTGGAAAAATTATACTACGGATAAAGCAATAGTTATCGCCCTTGGTTATGTGAGTGGCACAATTATACTATGGACATAACATTAGTTACCACCCTTAGTTATTTCAGTTGCAAAACTATACTACGGACATAACATTAGTTACCGCCCATGGTAATGTCAGTGGCACAGTTATACTATGGACATAGCAATAGTTACCGCCCTTAGATATGTCATTGGCACACTTAAACTACGGACATAACAATAGTTACCCTCCTTGGTTATGCCAGTGACACAATTATACTACGGACATAACAAGAGTTTGTTATGTCAGTGGCTCAACCCCTTTTCGGGACTTAACTAACTTAACTTTTTATAATCAACTTCGCTATTTCCCTGTCATCAACACGGCAACAATAAAGGTAAACATGTGGACAATATTCTTAAGATTCATTTTTCATTTTTATTGGAATTGAAAAAAAAATAGCTTTGAAAAACGATAATTTCACTATCTTAAAAATAAATTGAGATTTTTCATCTTTTATTACTATTTTCCCTCTTTAATAACTGACTCTTTATGAACACACAAAATAACCTAAACATTCAAATATAAGCATCTATCTTTAATCACTTATCATTTCTGTTTTTTCTCCCTCTTCTGTCGTCTAACATTTTATTTGAAATATAGTTTAGTTAAATATGTGTGTTGTGCTGTGAATATACGCGTGTAACCTTGCATTACTTGGTTTAAGTAATATTTGACTGAATAATATATATTTAAATAAAAAAACACATTTTTACGTTCATAAAACTGACAAATACGAATTTTAATTTGTCTACAAAAAATGTTTTGTATTAATTAATAAGCCCTATTTTACGCAAACAAATTTTCAGAAATGTTGAAAGAGTGTCTGGCTATAGCAGTCGCTTGCAAAACCGCAAACGTGTGTGCGTATTTCATGTTTCATTTTACGCTATTCATCTTTTCAAATATTGGATACGCTGTAAATTAAAGTGAAAGATCTCCTCAAAACGCACGACAAATGTTTCCAGTATTTTTAGAGGGTGACCTGACATGAATCTGTAATTTGATTGGATAAACTCCCGTATAACAATTAATTCACTGCAATATGACAATTATTTTTTAATTGATTAATTTGAAAGCATCCAAGTAAATTGTAAATTCAATTTCAATTTTGATATACACAATTAAGATAATATAATTTTATGCCACTCAGGTTTTTCATGTTGATACAAGCCGGATTTGTCACATTGCTTATTGATTTCACGTGCAGAAAGCAACTTGTATTCGAGATAATCTAATTATCACGATATACATGTGCTGTGATATTAATTATATGTTTAAATGATAAATACATGTTAACCCATTTTCCCACTAATCTTTAAACATCGAGTTAAAACATCAATAAAACGCATTTGATACCTCTTTATGTTCTAATTATCACAGACAATCATAATCAAGAAATATAAGTGGATATCTTTCATGTAGAAGCAAAGTCAATATTTGCATTTTAGCAACAAACGGCGCATGCATGGTTAAGTATGTTAACGTGAAGTTCCCTCTCAAATACCCATCACGTATACGTGTCTTCAACAGGTATTATATATCTACAGATGTCCTGCTAGTGAATAATGGCTAATGCGATCGTAAACAATACACGTGATTTGACCCGATTACACATAGGCAACCTTTCAGATCATTTGGAAGCTTTCCATGCGTCTGATTATAGTGGGTAACTACAAAAGCAATTGCTTCCTTGGTGGATGAGTTTTATTTGGTATTAAACACAGCATTGATGTAACCCTATGGTGCACCATAACTTAGCGGTTAACCAGTGCCAAGAGGAACGCTGTGATGCCGTCAGTATATGAGTTATGTTTTCTTTGATTCTTTGACTCAACAACGTACTAAATGTTTGGTAGTTGACCTATATAGAGTTGGCTATCTCACTTTTGTATTTAACGGTGCGACGCTCGAAGGGCCTGGGCAATGATAATGAAATAAATCCTTCTAAAACTTTAAATGAACAGAGGTGATGGTTGCATGTCATTATCTCCGGTCTCTGCCATGTTATCTAGAACATATGTATATGTATATATGTGTAAAGCATCACTCCATATATATATCCCCATCAGTGATATATATCCTTCTAAGCCTTTAATGGACGGATGATATGGATGTACGTCTCATCTCCGTCTTGTCTTACCTATCATTATTAGTCTCTTGTTGTTCTGGTTTCTGCATATTTATCTAGAATATGTGTATATGTGTATATGTGTGTATGCGTATATGTGTATATGCGTATATGTGTATATGCGTATATATGTATATGTGTATATGCGTATATGCGTATATGCGTATATGTGTATATCATCACCACATATATGGATATGTTTGAACTATTGTTGTGCCCGTGACCTTTGAAGGCCACAACTGCTGTTGGACGTTTTCGTATTTATTTATTTATCGGTATGTTTTCACAAACTAAGAAATGTGCACGTCCCAATAATAATTCTACATCAAAGGATGCACTATAGTCTTAACCATATAAATATATAGAAAAAATTAGCATTGTTTTATTTGACACTACGGTAGTGTTGTATATATAACAGACAATAGTTAGTCTTCTATAGTATAATTATGTTGATCCCAATTTGATTTAAAGTGGTTTTGTATTGTGATAGATCGTATTATGGAAATTTTTATATCCGTGATTATTTTTGATAAATGGGTGAAACTTATATATCCGTGACTATTTTTGATAAATGGATGAAACTTTTATATCCGTGACTATTTTTGATAAATGGGTGAAACTTTTTACTTCCATTGTGAAACAAACTCTTACAGCTTAGGAAAATCACGCTCGACGTCTTCCTGGTTAGGACCAGTACCAAGCATATGCGGAAAAATGTCTTGCTCAAGGACACCACACATAGCCGTGGGGGGTGGGGGGAGGATCGACCACGACCATCCGATCATGGGTCCAATGCTCTACCACTGGACCATGCGCTCCACAAATGAGTGATTGGTGCATGATATCATTGCACATAATCATTTTACTGTTAATATATTACAATTCAATCAGGTTGTAAAGGATTTGATTGCAGTTATTACTGCATTTTTAAACAGAATGATTTGTTTTAATTATAATGTAGCGGACTTTTTATAAAGACTGAATGTATCATTTAATGTATGCTATAATGTGAGCGGACCATTTCCTCGATTCCTCTCGGTTACGTCACTGACTGGCTTATTAGTACCAAATCCTGCTTTATCACATTTTGACCTACTTTCTCAGAATTGTATTTTCTATTTTGTCGCATTCAATACGAACATTGTGCAATCGCTTCTATCACAAAAGGTGTGATCATCATCATCATGTATGTCTTAAATTTTAGAGTAAATAATTTTCATTTTAGAATTCATAGCCATTATATCATTTGCTTGTATAAATTATAATTCTTGACATTTGACAAAAAATGCACGATTGGTATATTCTTTATTTTCGTAAGAAAGTTTGGTAATGTTTGCAATTAAAATTGTTATATTTGTTTCTGATGCATTCCCTCTTTAACGGATAAAGGTAAATACTAACAAACTTGGATTCCTGGATAAATTTCGGAAAATGATGTCATTTCACTTGTTTTGGGTTTTTTATTTGTTATTATTCCTTGAAAGTTGGAAATATGATAGATATCATATGGACAAATTATTCTCCAGCAGTTTGCATAGGTTGCAACAGAAATGAAATAGTTTTATTCGCAATCCACATTGTGTCCGGTCATAGGGGACATGATATATGTAACTTCGCGTAATTACAATATAAAATTATACAAGTAATGACAAACAACATCACAATAGTCCGCATCTGCGGCCGTTATCATTATTCATCGGATCCAAACTCCTTCATACTTGACACAATAATGCGTCATATATCTCAAGATATACTTATCTCTGTACCTCATCATAAAGGCTGTCTTTGTACCTGTTTGAGGTATTGCAAACATCATGATGATCAATGGCAGGCATGGAAATAGTAATGTAGCAGGATGAGGAGGTTGTCGTGGATATGCTCAACTACGTCAAAGTAATTATAGTAGGCAATACGCAGGAATGAGACATGTAGAAAACCTCTCGGTGCAGTACTGATGGCAGCGATATGACAGACCGGTGATTATTATATTTATTGAACAGTTTGTGTCGAAGCGAAAAAAGAAAGCGAGATTTGGAGCACCCGTTGACCGGGTTTAAGCTTCCTAATTGTGGTTTTGCTCTCAACAGTTCCAAGATGATGACCCCTGGTGTCATTTCTTTGTAAGTATTTACTGTACTTATTTCAATTATTTTGTAATTTGGTTATGGTCTTGTTGTCGTGGATGTTTCTTCTGAAATGATAAACTTCCTGTATTTTCTTATTATTCTCATTTATTTAATTTAGACTGCTATTTTACAAAGACCATGAAATGTCCATCCCCTGACATTTTTTTAAATTTCTATACGTGTCACAGGCTGGTGTTAGAGTGTCCCTTACTTAGAATATAAGTTATACGAAATCATCATCAGTACAGTATTATATATTTGCATAAGTAACACAATTTAAAGTCAAACAACTGAAATATATTCTATTGCCATATAAACGCATATAACATTGTTCATATACATCCTATACGGTTATAAGCAAAAGGGTCTGGCCACAAGTTAAATACGGCCAAGAGAAACGCAATAGTGGTATGTAGTAACAACAGGAACACTATAATGTTGTATAATAACAAGAGAAACACTATCATTGTGTATAGAAACAAGAAAAACACTATCATTGTGTATAGTAACAAGAGAAACACTTTAGTAGTGTATAGTAACAAGAGAAACACTATCATTGTGTATAGTAACAAGAGAAACACGTTAGTAGTGTATAGTAACAAGGGAAACAATAAAGTTGTATATACGACTAGTAACAAGAGAAATACTATATTTATAGTGATGTATAGTAACAAGAAAAAACACTTTAGTGGTGTATAGTAACAAGAGAAACATTAAAGTTGTATATACGACTAGTTACAAGAGAAACGCTATAATTATAGTGGTGTATAGTAACAAGAAAAAACACTTTAGTGGTGTATAGTAACAAGACAAATATTAAAGTAGTGTATAATAACAAGAAAACACTAAAATGATGGTGTTTAGTAACAAGCTAAACTCTAAACTAGTGTATAATAACAAGATAAGCACTAAAGCGGTGTATGATAACAAGAGAAACAATGAAGTGATGTAAAGTAACAAGAGAAACACTATACAGTGAAGTATATAACAAAACAAAAAAACAGTGATGTTTAATAACAAGAAAAAACATTATAGTGGTGTATAATAATAATAAGAGAAACACTAAAGTGGTGTATAATAACAAGAATAAATACGTAGTGGTGTATAATAAAAAGAGAAACACTATAGTGTATAGTAACAAGAAAATCACTATCGTGGTGTGAAGTATATTAATTAATATCACAATATGCACGCTGTGCTTCAGGTAAACGGAAATATTACTCTGCTATATTTCTCTAAACAATTTATTCGGCGAGTTATCGGTTCGTGGATTATTAATACCATGTCTATATAACGTGATAATGCTTATGTCTGATATGGATAATAAAAATATTTTAAAAATATTTTCGTTGTATTAAGGAGTTATTTTTGCATGCAAACGATTAGTAATTATTCATCAAATTAAAACTGAATATTCTTCTGCACTATGTTATCCACTTCAGGGATATCTTGGTAACGCGGGGGTTCGGGACAATATATTCTCGTCTATAGGACAGTGATATCTTGGTAACGCGGGGGTTCGGGACAATATATTCTCGTTTACAGGACAGGATATCTTGGTAACGCGGGGGTTCGGGACAATATATTCTCGTCTACAGGACAGTGATATCTTGGTAACGCGAGGTTTCGGGACAATATATTCTCGTCTACAGGACATTGATATCTTGGTAACGCGGGGGTTCGGGACAATATATTCTCGTCTACAGGACAGTGATATCTTGGTAACGCGGGGGTCCGGGACAATATATTCTCGTCTACAGGACAGGGATATCTTGGTAACGCGGGGGGTTCGGGACAATATATTCTCGTCTACAGGACAGGGATATCTTGGTAACGCGGGGGTTCGGGACAATATATTCTCGTCTACAGGACATTGATATCTTGGTAACGCAGGGGTTCGGGACAATATATTCTCGTCTACAGGACAGGGATATCTTGGTAACGCGGGGGGTTCGGGATAATATATTCTCGTCTACAGGACAGGGATATCTTGTTAACGCGGGGGTTCGGGACAATACATTCTCGTCTACAGGACAGGGATATCTTGGTAACGCGGGGGTTCGGGACAATATATTCTCGTCTACAGGACAGTGATATCTTGGTAACGCGGGGGTTCGGGACAATATATTCTCGTCTACAGGACAGGGATATCTTGGTAACGCGGGGGTCCGGGACAATATATTCTCGTCTACAGGACAGGGATATCTTGGTAACGCGGGGGTTCGGGACAATATATTCTCGTCTACAGGACATTGATATCTTGGTAACGCGGGGGTTCGGGACAATATATTCTCGTCTACAGGACAGTGATATCTTGGTAACGCGGGGGTTCGGGACAATATATTCTCGTCTACAGGACAGTGATATCTTGGTAACGCGGGGGTTCGGGACAATATATTCTCGTCTACAGGACAGGGATATCTTGGTAACGCGGGGGTCCGGGACAATATATTCTCGTCTACAGGACAGGGATATCTTGGTAACGCGGGGGTTCGGGACAATATATTCTCGTCTACAGGACAGGGATATCTTGGTAACGCGGGGGTCCGGGACAATATATTCTCGTCTACAGGACAGGGATATCTTGGTAACGCGGGGGTTCGGGACAATATATTCTCGTCTACAGGACAGGGATATCTTGGTAACGCGGGGGGTTCGGGACAATATATTCTCGTCTACAGGACAGGGATATCTTGGTAACGCGGGGGTCCGGGACAATATATTCTCGTCTACAGGACAGGGATATCTTGGTAACGCGGGGGTTCGGGACAATATATTCTCGTCTACATGACAGTGATATCTTGGTAACGCGGGGGTTCGGGATAATATATTTTCGTCTACAGGACAGGGATATCTTGGTAACGCGGGGGTTCGGGACAATATATTCTCGTCTACATGACAGTGATATTTTGGTAACGCGGGGGTTCGGGACAATATATTCTCGTCTACAGGACAGGGATATCTTGGTAACGCGGGGGGTCCGGGACAATATATTCTCGTCTACAGGACAGGGATATCTTGGTAACGCGGGGGTTCGGGACAATATATTCTCGTCTACAGGACAGGGATATCTTGGTAACGCGGGGGTCCGGGACAATATATTCTCGTCTACAGGACAGGGATATCTTGGTAACGCGGGGGTCCGGGACAATATATTGTCGTCTACAGGACAGGGATATCTTGGTAACGCGGGGGTTCGGGATAATATATTCTCGTCTACAGGACAGGGATATCTTGGTAACGCGGGGTTTATGGACAATATATTCTCGTCTACAGGACAGGATATCTTGGTAACGCGGGGTTTCGGGACAATATATTCTCGTCTACAGGACAGGATATCTTGGTAACACGGGGTTCGGGACAATATATTCTCGTCTACAGGACAGGGATATCTTGGTAACGCGGGGGTTCGGGATAATATATTCTCGTCTACAGGACAGGGATATCTTGGTAACGCAGGAGTCCGGGATAATATATTCCCGTCTACAGGACAGGGGTACCTTGGTAGCGCGGGGGTTCGGGATAATATATTCTCGTCTACAGGACAGGGATATCTTGGTAACGCGGGGGTTCGGGACAATATATTCTCGTCTATAGGACAGTGATATCTTGGTAACGCGGGGGTTCGGGACAATATATTCTCGTCTACAGGACAGGGATATCTTGGTAGCGCAGGGGTTCGGGACAATATATTCTCGTCTACAGGACAGGGATATCTTGGTAACGCAGGGGTTCGGGACACTATATTCTCGTCTACAGGACAGGATATCTTGGTAACGCAGGGGTTCGGGACAATATATTCTCGTCTACAGGACTAAGATATTTTGGTAACGCGGGGGTTCGGGATAATATATTCTCGTCTACAGGACAGTGATATCTTGGTAACGCAGGGGTTCGGGATAATATATTCTCGTCTACAGGACAGTGATATCTTGGTAACGCGGGGGTTCGGGACAATATGTTCTCGTCTACAGGAAAGGGATACCTTGGTAACGCGGGGGTTCGGGATAATATATTCTCGTCTACAGGACAGGGGTACCTTGGTAGCGCAGGGGTCCGGGATAATATATTCCCGTCTACAGGACAGGGGTACCTTGGTAGCGCGGGGGTTCGGGATAATATATTCTCGTCTACAGGACAGTGATATCTTGGTAACGCAGGGGTTCGGGACAATATATTCCCGTCTACAGGACAGGGGTACCTTGGTAGCGCGGGGGTTCGGGACAATATATTCTCGTCTACAGGACAGTGATATCTTGGTAACGCAGGGGTTCGGGACAATATGTTCTCGTCTACAGGACAGTGATATCTTGGTAACGCAGGGGTTCGGGACAATATGTTCTCGTCTACAGGACAGGGATATCTTGGTAACGCGGGGTCCGGGATAATATATTCTCGTCTACAGGACAGTGATATCTTGGTAACGCGGGTGTTCGGGACAATATATTCTCGTCTACAGGACAGGGATATCTTGGTAACGCGGGGGTTCGGGACAATATATTCTCGTCTACAGAACAGTGATATCTTGGTAACGCGGGGGTTCGGGATAATATATTCTCGTCTACAGGACAGGGATATCTTGGTAACGCGGGGGTTCGGGATAATATGTTCTCGTCTGCAGGACAGTGATATCTTGGTAACGCAGGGGTTCGGGACAATATGTTCTCGTCTACAGGACAGGGATATCTTGGTAACGCGGGGTCCGGGATAATATATTCTCGTCTACAGGACAGTGATATCTTGGTAACGCGGGGGTTCGGGACAATATATTCTCGTCTACAGGACAGTGATATCTTGGTAACGCAGGGGTTCGGGACAATATGTTCTCGTCTACAGGACAGGGATACCTTGGTAACGCGGGGGTTCGGGATAATATATTCTCGTCTACAGGACAGGGATACCTTGGTAACGCAGGGGTTCGTGATAATATGTTCTCGTCTACAGGATATGGATATCTTGGTAACGCAGGGGTTCGGTAACGCGGGGTTCGGGACAATATATTGTCGTCTACAGGACAGGGATATCTTGTTAACGCGGGGGTTCGAGACAATATATTCTCGTTTACAGGACAGGGATATCTTGGTAACGCGGGGGTTCGGGACAATATATTCTCGTCTACAGGAAATGGATATTTTGGTAACGCGGGGGTTCGGGATAATATATTCTCGTCTACAGGACAGGGATATTTTGGTAACGCGGGGGTTCGGGATAATATATTCTCGTCTACAGGACAGGGATATCTTGGTAACGCGGGGGTTCGGGATAATATATTCTCGTCTACAGGAAAGGGATATCTTGGTAACGCAGGGGTTCGGGACAATACATTCTCGTCTACAGGACAGTGATATCTTGGTAACGTGGGGGTTCGGGACAATATATTCTCGTCTACAGGACAGGGACATCCTGGTCATGTGAGCCATTTCTATCTCACATTGATAGACATTTGGAACACCTTGTATAATTCTATGGGGTCACGCGTGGGTGAGGTAATATTTTTTCACGTTCAGGACAAGGATATCCTGGTCACGTTGAAACGTAAGATAAACTTTTATTGTTTGCCGGATAAGGATACCTGCATGTTTATATTTCTTTCTTGCAGACCGGACAGTTATTTCCGCGTATTTTTACCGAGCACGGATTTTTCATTCTACACCGCCTCCTCAGGCTCATCCTGTTGTGACGTTGGAACAATTTATGACGTTATGTATTAAAAGTTAAAAGTTAAGTTTAATGTAATATTGTGTAGTATAATATAGATCTATCTAATTTGACGTCTTGGAGGTCATCGTGGTAATTTAAATTAAAGTATTATTCAATATATTTGGTATGCAAGAAAACAATCTTACATAGCTTTTCTTTCCTTTGAGATAACTGTTTTCGCGGGAGAACAGTTCTCCCATGGGACGAAATTTTCTATCAGAACCTCAAATCCATAGGCCTATAAGATTCTTATTTATCTCACCCTAGGGCCGAGATAAAATTCTCGCACTGTAACGTTAAAATCATATACTACGTAAAACGTGACGCAACTCATATAATTTGACGTCTTAAAAGCGATTATTGTAGATAAGAAATATAATGGTGAATGAAGTAAAATAATTATTCAATGTGTTTGGTATGCAAGAAAAAGGAACCATGGCCCTTTCGGTCCGGATACAATATTCCGTCAAGAGGGATAACTGTTTTTGGAAATCAGAACCTCAAACCATGTAAGATTCTTATAATCCCACCTTATGGTTAGGACAATTCAAAGGACGAGGAGATGTCGACCTCTTTGTACGTATATTCACGAGTCATAGTCGTTAATTACTTAAAGATTTAACAGACACACACCTTTTACACTCAGACACGTTCCCACTGTGTCCTCAAAACATGGGCAGACGCAGTAAGAACTTGTACAACGTAGATGGACATGGAGGATGTGGTCAAATTTTGAACATGTTAAAAAAAACGTAGTGAGGACTTTGTCCAACCAGACGCATCAAGAACTGAATATGGACGTAGTAACGACGGCATTGACGTAGTATTTACGTAACTAATACCTAGTAGAGACTTCACTGACGTAGTACAAGCCTGGCGCTGACGGAATGATTGTTTGTAGTTTTCACTGCGTTGTCACTGCGTTGTTACTGGATTGTCACTGCGTTGTCACTGGGTTGTCACTGCGTTGTCATTGCGTTGTCACTGGGTTGTCACTGGGTTGCCACTGGGTTGTAAGCGTGGTAAGAAATTAGTGGGGATGTGTTAAACACCGTGAGAACCTGCCAGGGTAGTATGAAGCTGCGTTTATCGAAATGTTTAGTACGCAGTGCGGTCTTCATAGTATCCATCTGAGTGTGAGGGGGGCGGGGCGTTGAGATAAGCTATATCAAAAATAACAGGATATAAATGTAAAATCACCTGTTTGTTTACGTGTGTTTATACATTATAGTGTTTAACCTCATTCGTCAACCAATGAAATCGGTTCAATTTTCAAAATTGTGTCGCTCTTATTTGTTAAAACAGCCTACAAAATAACTTGGTTCATTATTAATTATTAAGAAGTTCGTCGCGTGAATGACATTGCACAGAATTCGCCATTGTTTCAATTCTGAGCGTGTCATCTACAAACTACAAAGCCGCGCGGTCGCTCCCTTTGAGTTTCTAAATTGTTATTTTTTTAACTATTAGGTATGGTACGTTTTATACTGTTATATTTGAGTTTATAATGTACATGTCGCTTCTCGGGTTCGTGACCTAGACAATGGACATTGAGCGAAAACAGCTGTGTTTATAAGTTCAGAATCTCCAGCCATTTCAATTTATATTCCAGGGCAATCAGTCGGGTTTGCGTATTTTCATAAACAGTCGTAATTATTGCCACAAATGAATCGCATCAAGAGACTGTTAGTCGAACGCCTACCTAATTAATTGAATCATTACGTTTACATAATGTATTGTTGATGTCTTTATTTTTAACATATTTATTTTACTTCGATTGTGAAATAAGTTATTGCAACATTGATAAATCACGCTCGAAGTCTTCATGCGTAGAACCAGTATTAAGAATATGCGGAAAAAAGTGTCTTTCTCAAGGAGACCACACATTGCCGTGACAGATGACCGAGCCCAAAGGACAACGCGCTCTACTAGTATATATTTGGTCGTTGACACTGGCGTTGTAATATATGCCACTGCAGCTGTCCTTCCATACACCGTAGTGTTGACACTGTCGTTGTAATATATGCCACTGCAGCTGTCCTTCCAGACTCCGTAGTGTTGACACTGGCGTTGTAATATATGCCACTGCAGCTGTCCTTCCAGACTCCGTAGTGTTGACACTGTCGTTGTAATAATTTATATGCCACTGCAGCTGTCCTTCCAGACTCCGTAGTGTTGACACTGGCGTTGTAATATATGCCACTGCAGCTGTCCTTCCAGACTCCGTAGTGTTGACACTGTCGTTGTAATAATTTATATGCCACTGCAGCTGTCCTTCCAGACTCCGTAGTGTTGACACTGTCGTTGTAATAATTTATATGCCACTGCAGCTGTCCTTCCAGACTCCGTAGTGTTGACACTGGCGTTGTAATATATGCCACTGCAGCTGTCCTTCCAGACTCCGTAGTGTTGACACTGGCGTTGTAATATATGCCACTGCAGCTGTCCTTCCAGACTCCGTAGTGTTGACACTGGCGTTGTAATATATGCCACTGCAGCTGTCCTTCCATACACCGTAGTGTTGACACTGGCGTTGTAATATATGCCACTGCAGCTGTCAACTGTCCTTCCAGACTCCGTAGTGTTGACACTGCTTTTGTTATAATTTATATGCCACTGCAGCTGTCCTTCCAGACTCCGTAGTGTTGACACTGGCGTTGTAATATATGCCACTGCAGCTGTCCTTCCAGACTCCGTAGTGTTGACACTGGCGTTGTAATATATGCCACTGCAGCTGTCAACTGTCCTTCCAGACTCCGTAGTGTTGACACTGCCTTTGTAATAATTTATATGCCACTGCAGCTGTCCTTCCAGACTCCGTAGTGTGGACACTGGCGTTGTAATATATGCCACTGCAGCTGTCAACTGTCTTTCCAGACTCCGTAGTGTTGACACTGCCGTTGTTATAATTTATATGCCATTGCAGCTGTCCTTCCAGACTCCGTAGTGTGGACACTGGCGTTGTTATAATTTATATGCCATTGCAGCTGTCCTTCCAGACTCCGTAGTGTTGACACTGCCGTTGTTATAATTTATATGCCATTGCAGCTGTCCTTCCAGACTCCGTAGTGTGGACACTGCCGTTGTTATAATTCATATGCCATTGCAGCTGTCCTTCCAGACTCCGTAGTGTTGACACTGCCGTTGTTATAATTTATATGCCATTGCAGCTGTCCTTCCAGACTCCGTAGTGTTGACACTGGCGTTGTAATATATGCCACTGCAGCTGTCCTTCCAGACTCCGTAGTGTGGACACTGGCGTTGTAATATATGCCACTGCAGCTGTCAACTGTCCTTCCAGACTCCGTAGTGTTGACACTGTCGTTGTAATATGTGCCACTGCAACTGTCCTTCCAGACTCCGTGGTGTTGACACTGTCGTTGTAATATATGCCACTGCAGCTATCAACTGTCCTTCCAGACTCCGTAGTGTGGACACTGGCGTTGTAATAATGTATATGCCACTGCAGCTGTCCTTCCAGACTCCGTAGTGTTGACACTGTCGTTATAATATATGCCACTGCAGCTGTCCTTCCAGACTCCGTAGTGTGGACACTGCCGTTGTAATATATGCCACTGCAGCTGTCAACTGTCCTTCCAGACTCCGTAGTGTTGACACTGCCGTTGTAATAATTTATATGCCACTGCAGCTGTCCTTCCAGACTCCGTAGTGTTGACACTGTCGTTGTTGCAGCTGTCCTTCCAGACTCCGTAGTGTTGACACTGTCGTTGTAATATATGCCACTGCAGCTGTCCTTCCAGACTCCGTAGTGTGGACACTTGCGTTGTAATATATGCCACTGCAGCTATCAACTGTCCTTCCAGACTCAGCATAAAATATTATTGTTGGTACGTCAAAAAGTACAAATATATTTTCTACGATTCCTGTCTTTGGAGTGTTCGTTATACACTCATTGCCATAGAAACGATCATAGAAACCTTTCAGGAAAGCAAGAGGCTTTAACAAGTGCTTCAATGTTTCATCCAGCCAACCTGATCATTTCAGACTATCAGGCACTCACAGGGTATTATATTTATCATATCATTATCCGCGTGTTTATTATATTTAAAAAAAGCAACAACGGATTTTAGTCCAACAAACAAACGCACGTGTGAACATCGGAGTTAAATGCAACTTAAATAGGTTAAAACAATGTTTTTATGGAAACTGTTTTCAGAATGGTCGTATTTCCCTTTCTGAACTTATGTTATTATGATCTGGATTTGTTGTTGTTTTCGTTGTCGTTGTCGTTGATGTTGTTAAGGAGCAAATGATAACTGTATTAATATATATCCCAAAGAGTGCGTATTTCTGAACTTTATATATTATGTACATCAACATACAGAAACCAAATACATATAAAATAAAATATCATATTTTGTACATATATGTTGTTAAACAGAAATCAAATATATGTTGTTTAACAGAAATCAAATATGTGTTGTTTAACAGAATTCAAATACATATTAACATATATAACAAAACAGAATAACTTATCAATAAACATTACTACATGATATTTATTAGATGGGGAATTACTCGCTTATGTGAGAGATTGTGAAAGGTATGAGGTATAGTGACTTAAATTAGTTATAGTCTATTTACTAAATGTAATTCTTAATTTCTTAATTACATAATGATCATAATTGTTCAATGAACAATATATTTTAAACATAACATCTTAAGTAAAAATCATTAAATCGAGACAAGTTTTAACTTTATACTTTAACCAAAAGTTTAAGTTAATAATAATTTAATTTAAAAAGAATATTTGAAATAAAACATTTTGCTTACCTGCAATAATATATATCCCTAAGAGTGTGTATTTCTGAACTGCTATACACCTCATTCAAAATATAATTACAGGTAACGTTTATCTCAGTTGTCATTTCAATGATTTGATCTTTATTTGATTGTCCTTAAGGCACAAAATAAACTAATAAACATTTCATGTACTTCCGTGTAGTGCTTCCAACTTATGATATATAAAATAAAAGATAATATTTACATTTCAACAAATATGGCTAACATGTCATTTAATATTTCAATAATAATTGTTGAAACTAAAACATAAAAAATATAATATGTACAATTTCACAAAATAAAATCTGTTTTAAAATAACAACAATTACATTATCAATGTGTGTGTTGCTGCAAAATGAACTTTCCTTGTCGATAAAGTCTTTACCCCATCCCGCTTTATTATGTAGAATGATATATAATTATAAGAACAATAGAAGTGTGCATCTTTCAGTCACGTTGAATGTCTTGCACAAAAGAACATGGCTGTGGAACTTTTGTGAATAATATTGTAAAAGTAACTGCTCAATTCTGACATTATCTTATATTTTATAAAATGTATTTTGTTTCGAGCAGTTTAAAAAGGCATCCATACATATACTTGTTGGAATGTCTTCATAACCACCTACGGCATGGCCCTTGTTTCACATAACATAAACTTACCAAGTAGGCCCTGATAATTAAACCACACGCAAGGTGCTTTTTATCATACACTAATTGTTCCGTTAAAGAATGCCGAAATATTGCTTATTTATACAGATACAACATCAAAGAGAAATCCTGAAATACGGCAGCCGCCACCGCCTTTCATTGCCTAAGAAAAAATATCACCCATGTGTTTTTACAACAAACGGTAATCAGCCAAAAGTTCGACACGGATACAATAATTTCCCTTTTTGTTTAACTATCGAAATTATTTATTTTTTTGGTACGGCAGTGGCTCTGTTCCACCGGTCTTCTTGGCAACATGATGGCTAAATTGCCCTAATGAACAAAGGATCTTAATATATTCTGAAGGGGAATGTTAATCAAACGGTGCCAGTTTGTATCAAATATGTTACTTAAATCTTACAAGAAACAAACATGACCAGTAGATCTCAATAAGTTAATCAATATTGGTATATTTGTCTGAGAAACATATCAAAAGTGTTCTTATTGCAAATAAATGTGTTTCTAGACAATTTTATTTGAGCTACCATTGGTCACTTTCATGGTAATTAAATGTGTCTAATTTAGAAAAATACAAGTACATTCTATGAATTATTCTATATAAGACTTTATGCGTGCGTGCGTGCGTGCGTGCGTGCGTGCGTGCGTGCGTGCGTGCGTGCGTGCGTGCGTGCGTGCGTGCGTGCGTGCGTGCGTGCGTGCGTGCGTGCGTGCGTGCGTGCGTGCGTGCGTGCGTGCGTGCGTGCGTGCGTGCGTGCGTGCGTGCGTGCGTGCGTGCGTGCGTTCGTGTATGCATGATAGTATTTTAATATAATCAACATTGTTTAATAAATTTGTAGTTAGTGTGCATTTCAATATAATAATAAAAACAACATTTGGAACATTGCATTTCTAACCAAATAGAAGGATAGGTAACTTGCATCCCCTGACTAAATGTAGATAAAATAGCACACTAAGATATATGTAAGATACAAGGATACATGTATTAAATTGGTAAGTGAGACCTAACACGGATTGAGTTAGGTTAGAATTCTCATCATATAAGACAATATTAAACACGATTGTCACGATACGAATTATTTTTAAATAGGATTTATACAGTTTTCTCTGTGTTATCAATAATATAACTATGGAATCCAATTGTTTTAATATACACGATAGAGATCAACCACCTTGCCACGGCTCTGAGTTGAACTGTGTCCTCTTGGACATAACTGAAGAACTTTCTCACTAAAATCTCAAACACAAAAAAACGCATGACACCAAAACTAAACAAGACAACACAAAATATACGCATGACACTAAACGCATGACACCAAAACTAAACAAGACAACACAAAATAAACGCATGACACCAAAACAAAACAGGACAACACAAAAACAAACAAATGACACCAAAACTAAAAAAGACAACACAAAACAACCGCATGACACTAAAACTAAGCATGACAACACAAAAAGAAACACATGACACCACAAATAAACAAGACTACACAAAACAAACGCATGACACTAAAACTAATACAAGACAAAATAATTGACTAATAAAATTATATATTAGATATGATAGCGGAAAGCTGGCCTGAACATTTGTCTAAGTTTATCGACAATTTTGTTTATGCAGCGCAGTACATGTTATATCAACAACAATAAAAACACAGTCTCCAGGAGAGGGCATCTAAATATATTAAGTGAAGTTACGGCAAATTATTGGCATTTATTTGATTATTTATTCTTTAAGTAACCACAAGCACCTGTCATACAGTGTATTCTAATTGAAGTTGTCTTTCTTGCACCGAATACATTTATTATATCGGACAATATCCAAATAACCAGTATATGTGAATATATCCAAGACTAAGGTTATATATAATTAACAGATTAATCAGAACATATTAAGATGTATCACAACTAGCCACACAACTAAGACACGACTATATGAATAATAAATTATATTCTATTATTCACGGTAAAGGTTCAAGTCACCCCGACCTTAGATTTGATTGATGTAACATTTCGTTGCTGCTATATACGACTATTTTGCACATTGGACAGTCTGGTAGGGAATATAGACCGTATAACGTAATGAATTAATTCTTGTAGATATTCCCAGATGGTCTCAGCTGTAATTGACAAGTCTGGTTATGTAAAAGGAACGACGTATTCGTCTGGCAATATGATCACCTCTCTCCAATTAAGGAGATAAGTACATTCACGATGGCTATTGCTCTGGAGTGGCGGGCGGCATCAGATACTGATAAACAACCGGAAAATGTAGATGAGGCGATGACTCAGACAAAGCAGTTCGCCTTGAGCCCTGCACTCAACTGGGTTGTCATATATTCGTACTTTTAGTGCAAAACGGCGTTTTCTGTAAAATACACATAATGTGAAAACTTTCATCGAAGTAAAATTAGTCTGTTTTGTTAACTAACTTATACTTTTTCTTGCAAACTATTTATTTTTCATTAATTATAAATATTCAGCCTTATTTTATTTTTAATCAAATGTCTTAATTTATGCTTATTACCTTAAAACATACAACGGTATGACGGCCTTTTTATGAAATTTCATATTTTTAAGTTCTGAGAAGTTACATCTAAGACAGTCTTGCTATTTAACGCGATAGCAGACATCACGTGATATCAGACATAACGTGACAAATTGACATAGTAAATGTCATGAACTTCATTTGCAAAGCATTGAATTGAAGAAATCCAGTGAGACTAATAATAATGCCCAGAAAATTGTGAATGTCATTTTGTTGGAAATTAAGTTGAACACGTCAGTTGATGTTTATTTACTGACGTTTTGACAAAATACACCATTTCCCTCTCCGCGGTCGCTCCATTTTAGTTTCGTATTTGTTATAACGTCACTTGTTTACCACGAACTAAATCTAAGTTTCAGACACATCGTGACATCGTATGGTTTATACTAATGTATTTTAACGCGGTGGCGTAGAAGGTTCAGTGCGTAGATGACCCGCTCTCAAATCCACTTCCTTTGTAAAACCATTACTGACGTTTGTTTTTTTGTTGTTTTTTTAGGGGGGCCCCCCCCCCCCACACACACACACACACACACACTCCCCCCAAAAAAAACAAACAAAAAAGGTCGAGCTGGGAGTCAAACCCACAACCTCCAAAGTGAGCGACAAACACTCTAATAAATGAACAACCGCTCAATTATGTCTTTATTTATTGCATTTTATTAGACGTTCTAGAAATAATTGCTTTTACTATAAAATCAGCGTGACCGAGTTGTGTAAGACGCTGTCTATAACCAATCACATCTCACCGCTTAGGTCATCAGTCCTGACCGAGTTGTGTAAGACGCTGTCTATAACCAATCACATCTCACCGCTTAGGTCATCAGTCCTGACCGAGTTGTGTAAGACGCTGTCTATAACCAATCACATCTTACCGCTTAGGTCATCAGTCCTGACCGAGTTGTGTAAGACGCTGTCTATAACCAATCACATCTCACCGCTTAGGTCATCAGTCCTGACCGAGTTGTGTAAGACGCTGTCTATAACCAATCACATCTCACCGCTTAGGTCATCAGTCCTGACCGAGTTGTGTATGACGCTGTCTATAACCAATCACATCTTACCGCTTAGGTCATCAGTCCTGACCGAGTTGTGTATGACGCTGTCTATAATCAATCACATCTCACCGCTTAGGTCATCAGTCCTGACCGAGTTGTGTATGACGCTGTCTATAACCAATCACATCTCACCGCTTAGGTCATCAGTCCTGACCGAGTTGTGTATGAAGCTGTCTATAACCAATCACATCTCACCGCTTAGGTCATCAGTCCGATCTCCTGTCCAAAAACGTTATGTGAGAAAGTTTTCGAGTTACTTCCGGAAGGACGGTGGTTCCACTCAGATTCATGCTTCTGTCCTACTCAACCAATCAAACTGGACATGTCATTTATAACGTGGCAAGTGTTGAAAATTACGTTAAACCTCCTATACAAATAATTCAACATGATTTCGATTGTTGTGCATAATTATAGTGTTTTTATACAATCGAAAGAGAAATATGTTACTTTGTAATATTGATATACAGATCTGTGATCCTTCTTTGTGTTTAAGTTATGTTATTTCTTCATCTTTATGATTTATACAAACAGTTTAATCTACGGAAGAGGTTTGCATTTTCTTGATTTAACTCCATATTGCTTGTTGAAAAATGTCCTCTTTTAATTTGTATTGATCCTCCTTTATTGTTAAAAAACAATTATGTCAAAATTATTTGATATTTGATGGCGTTACAAACATTAATATTCTGTCGAATAATATATTGAAATTATATTGAACAATTTAAGAAATAGTCATTACTGTTATATGTTATAAGAAATTGTTTAAATAATTAATTCAAATAAGCCTTTATTAATATTTATAAAATAACCA